>CM062297.1:704550855-705150855 GCA_031216915.1 Pictodentalium vernedei
GAAACCTGTTGAAGCCATCAGTAGTTCAACACTTACCAAACCAAGAAACAATTGTTTGTGATTTTCCTAAAACTGGTAAAATCAAACCTTTTTATCCAATTGAAAAAACTTAACCAGTGACCAATTTATCCTCCAAGTGGTTAGCATTTATAGGATTGAATTTGTTTCTTCATCAGTGCAGCACAATATTCCACAGCCAATTAACTTCTCTCCATCTGAATCACAACTTGTACAAGCAGGTGTCTTGGATCTGCTGGATAAAGGTGCCATTGTTCTTTAACATCATGATCCAGGGCAGTTTATTTCAAATCTCTTCTAATGTGAACAGAAAAATGGCACCATGTTCCCAGTTATCAAACTGAAGGCCTTGAACAAATACATGGAATATTCCCATTTCCAGATGGATACTTTGTCTCATGTACTGCCATTGATTAAAAAAAAGGTGATTTTTTCACATCCATTGACTTGATGGATGCATATTTCAGCATTTCCATCTATGATCTTTATCAAAAATATTTGAAATTTCTTTGGCATGGAATTCTTTACAAAGACATCCAATGTACACATTATATAGATGCTTCTCTAGGTATGAACAAATCTCAACAAAAACTTGTAGTAGAGACAAATTCAGTAACACGCACACTTAGCAATTTGGGAATTGCTATCAGCTGTAAGAAGTCAGTGCTTGAACCTCAACAATAAATTCAATACCTGGGTCATGTGATAGACTCCCAACAATTCCTTCTATGGTTACCACATGATAAAATAACTCCGATTCTGGATTTCTCCAAACAAATTTGTCAGATGACAAACCAACCATATGACTTTTTGAACAATTAATTGGGATATATATTTCAACATTTGTGGTTATTAAGATTGGGCATTTCTTTTATAGATCACTGGACAAAGATAAAATTAAACCTCTCCAAATATATAAATCACACTCTCATACTATGAAATTATCATCATCAAGTAGGATGAAGTCTTATGATGGATAACCTATCTTTCATCAATGAGGAGTTGCCTTCTCAATTACTCTCAAACTGACCACATTTTTGTGACAGAGGTTTCTTCTTATGGCTGGGGAGGATATCTAGGCAATCTATGGACTACTGGTTTGATTTCAAGTTAAAAACTAAAACACATCAATGTTCTGGAGCTTCAAGCCATCAAAAAGTCCTTACTAAAATTAGCTGATAACCCAAGCCCTTGTCATTTTTGTATGCAAACTAATAATACCCACTGCTTCATCTTTTCTCAATAATTATGGCAGTACAAAGACTTCTCTTTTCAAAATTTCTCACAAGATTTGGTGTTTTGCCAAAAACATACTCATCTCAGCTGTTCATACTCCAGGTCAAACAAGCATTCTTGCTATCTCTCAATGGCATTTCAAAAGTTCTGCATAATGGCAATTACAACCCAGTGTCTTCCGTCAAATATGTCATCATTTTAAGCAGCACACTATTGACATGTTTGCTTCTAATGTCACTCATCTGTTGCCTGTATATTGTAGTTGATTTCTCTACAGTTCTGCATCCATTGCTGATGCTTATTCCTTCTCTTGAGCGAATCACGTCCCTCCTTTCAGTCTGCTCAGAGAGGTGCTAGTCACAATAGAGGAAGAAAAAGTGCAACATTCCATACTGATTTTATCTCACTTGGCCGTGCACGAAGCCATGGTTTCCCAAAATTGCTACAACTGATGACCTCCTACCCAGTATATCTCCACAAAACAGGGAGTTACTAGTAAACCCAGTCTTAGACATGTTTCGTCCTCTACTGCCAAGTTAAAAACTGATCACCTGTACTGTATCTGGCAATTCCTCCAATGTAAGGGTATTTTGGAAAAAGTTTCGTAGACACCTACCTCATCCTGGCAGAAATCAACCACTGAACAGCATGGTTATGCATGGTAAAAATAGTGTATGTGGTGTAATAGACAAACAATTAATTACTATCAGCCAACTGAAGTTCAGATTGTAATGATTTATCTGATCTTTGGTTATAAAAATCTTACAGTGTTGTTACTATCCATAAAAGTATGTTGATTCAGACACTTATCCATTGGTAGATTGGAATTTACCTCTTGAACACTAATTTCTAGATTTATGAAGGTTTTTTTTTCAATTGTAAACTACCCAAACCATGATGTACAGCAACATGGGATGTTTATCAGGTTCTAGCCTATCTCAAAACATTATATCCTTTTACATGTATTCCCCCCAAAAATCCTGATTAATTAAAACAAGATGGGAACTTTTCAAAGCACTGCTTTATCTTCCTTCAGGTAATCTGTCAGCTACAGGACAATGGACCTCGACTTTTTCTTTTCTTTTTTTTATTTTCTTGTAGTCCCCATATAGTAAGGCTTCTCTTGCGGCAATATTTTTTCATTGTGTCACCACCAGTAACTGCTATTAGGTTGTTTATCTCTGTTTCCAAAACACCAAAAAATGATAACCATGGCTGGATACCAGAAATGTGATGGAAATACAGCTTTATGCAGGTAGACTTTTGTATACATATGTAATCATGTAAATTATATACTTGCTGTATACTATTTGTGAGTCTGTATGTAATTATATATTTGTATATGTTCATTATTTCATCTGAAATCTAAAAAAAAAACAAAAAAAAAACAAAAAAAACTCATAGACTTTTGTGTTGGTGACACTTGTTTCACACTGATGATGACTCTTCAGCAATTTTAACATTTCATGAGGACACTTTTCCATAATAGGGCATGTTATGCCTGATCAGAGGAACTTGAGCACACTTGTTTATCAGTAATATTAAACTCCATACTACTTTACCAGTCTTATTCAAGTTTATCATGGGGGTTTCAATGAATCATTTTCAATGCTAAAGGCTTTGAAATCATGCCAGTGTTACATCTGACAAAGCCAGAAGGCTCTATGGAAAAGAATCACCCACCTCATCCAAGCATCCGATGGATGTGCTGGATGTGGGAGATTCTTTGAATACAAGCCTGTAGGCTTGAAGGATGTAACACCCACCCTATGTTTCTTTGTTTATTTCAAACATATATGAACTAGAAAAACTGTGAGCACTGCTCACTAAATGATACCACCCACTCCCAGCGAGAAATATTTTACAACAGTAAAAGTGTGTTTAATGTGGAGAGCGCAAACACTGACACCCACTCCCCCACACCTCCACCCCGAAGCCTGAATTGATAAAGCCCATTTTTCAATATGTGCAACTGTAAAAATAAAAATATCTGAAAACAAAATAGAAGGTACACATCTTCACTGTATGTAAAATAATGTTTGTAGGTTTCATTGAAATCCATTCACTAGTTTAAAAGAGGTCACAGATAGCAAATGTCAACCCCCCCCCCCCCCCAACGCAAGCTTGAATTGACAAAGCCCATTTTTAAATATGGGAAACCCTAAAAATGAAAATATCTGAAAACAAACAGGAGGTGCACATCTTCAATATATGTAAAAGAATGTCTGAAAGTTTCAATGAAATCTGTTCAATGGTTTAAGAGGAGTTGTGGATAGCAGATCTGTACAGAATGTCAATTGAATTTGACAAAGTTCATTTTTCAATATGGGGAAACTGTAAAAAAGAAAATATCTGAAAACAAAATAGGAGGTGCACATCTTCAATGTATGTAAAAGAATGTCTGAGAGTTTCAATGAAATCTGTTCACTGGTTTTAGAGGAGTTGCAGAGAGCAGATGTGTACATCCACCCCCCCCCCTGCCCCACCCCCACCCCCAAAGCATAACACCCCTATACCATAATGGATGGACGGACGTATGTTGGAATATGAAAATATCTGAAAGAAAAATAGGAGGTGCACATCTTCAGTGTGTAAAAGAATGTCTGAGAGTTCCAATGGAGTTTGTTCAATGGTTTAAGAGGAGTAGCAGATAGCAGATCTATACCCCTCCCTACTAAAACCTGAATTGACAAAGACCATTTTTGAATATGGGAAACTGTAAATAAGAAAATATCTGAAAAGAAAATAGGAGGTGCACATCTGTAATGTATGTAAAAGAATGTCTGCAAGTTCCAGTGGAGTTTGTTTAAGAGGAGTAGTGGATAGCAGATCTATACCCCTCCCTACTAAAACCTGAATTGACAAAGACCATTTTTGAATATGGGGAACTGTAAATATGAAAATTTCTGAAAAAAAATAGGAGGTGCACATCTGTAATGCATGTAAAAGAATGTCTGAAAGTTTCAATGAAATCTGTTCAATGGTTTAAGAGGAGTTGCGGATAGCAGATCTGTACAGAATGTCAATTGAATTTGACAAAGTTCATTTTTCAATATGGGGAACGGTAAATATGAAAATATCTGAAAAGAAAATAGGAGACGCACATCTTCAATGCATGTAAAAGAATGTCTGAGAGTTTCAGAGTTAAGAGGTAAAATGACTCAACTGTATCAAACTTTCAACTGAATTTTAAATTGTGAAGTGCTTGGCTTGTTGATAAGTTTTACAAACTGACCTGATCATACTGAAGAAACTTGTTTGTACTGAATAGCAGTTCCTCATCAGCTTTGTCTGGATCATTAGACTTAATGCCTGTAAAAACAAAAATGGTATATTAGATCCCCATTAACTGACAACAGACACTATGCAATAAATTATAACATCTCAATATTTTGTGAACATCATCTTGCTAAACTAAGGCTCCTCATGTGGGTAGTAATAAAATCTTTGAAAAAAACAATCATGCTACAAATCACCTTTGAAATATAGAATGTCGTAGGATTAAGAATGAAACCGACGAGCCTCTGACGAGTCGGTTTCATTCTTAATCCTATGAGTAATATATATTTTTTACTTGAAAACACTATACGTTTATTTTGCTTATCCCATAAATAATTTATAGGGCAGTCATGGCGAAATCCTCCTGTTACTTGCAGCAAAACACTGCGAGAAGTGAGGAGCACATTGGTCCAATTCAATCAACAAGCAAAACTGCCAAAAATAAACAAGGCATAGTGATACATTTGTTTAAAAATAATTCCCCCACAAACTTGAACTAAAGTTGCAAAAATACTTTATCAAACGAACAATGTTTATCTTTCCTAATTTCATTGTTTATTGTTGGTTTTTTTTCATCATCGATTCAACTTGAGTTTTATAAACAAAGCAGGTGACACGCGCCTTTTGTTTAGTTACACTTTCCTAATTTGGAAAATGAAACATCACTCATTATGTCAGAATCGAACTTGTATGCTTTTCAACATTTGATTTCGATTGATTTACTTTGGGTTTTCTTTGTTAATTGTTATTCGTTTTATTGTTAGACAGAGAATCTTTTTCTGTACTATATGTATGTATGTATGTATGTATGTATATGTATGTATATGTATGTATGTATGTATATGTATGTATGTATGGTATGTATGTATGTATGTATGTATGTATGTATGTATGTATGTATGTATGAGGTTAAAAAATCGCACTGGCACAGACATTTCATACTGAAACGTTTTTTTTTTTTCTTTTAATATGCCGCCGAAAAATTGTTTTCATTTACTGAACCCTGATGGGTTTCAAACATGACAAAAAAGTACACAAAATTGATTTAAACTAAGTGATGAGCTTAGGAACTGGTTAAACTGACTGGCCGAAATTGGTGTTATTCATTGATGGGCTCTAATTTAGTCCTTACAAGGATGTTACGCAAGCTTTTGTTTTTCTTATAGGCGATGACAGGTCGAAGATTCAAAGGTTCATTTAATTTAGCATTGGTAAAATTGAATTCATCTTTTAACATTTTTGCTATTTCGATATTCATTCTGTTGTACGTTAAAGTGAAAGGAATGATGGACCTCCTTTCGCATTCGCCCTCTGATATGTTCATACCAAATGGCCAGAGGGTTTGAAGCGTATTGATCCAAAAAGCTTCACGTTTTTTTCTAAATTCATCCGTTTCTTCTAATGTGTCTTTAATTGGTGGTTGTTCAATAGGATGGATTTCGAAATCGTCCAAAGAATGGCCAGGAAGGTTAAAATGTTGTGCTACTGGGGCATCAGCATTATGTTTTATATCCTGTTTGTGTCTAGTAGCACGTTCTCGAAAAGGATTTTGACTTTGACCAACATACTGTTTCTGACATCGCTTACAAGTGATAAGGTAAATAATGTTTGGTGAATCACAATGGAGGGGGTTACGGATCTGATAATGATTTTTCGTTTGTTCGGAGGAAAATTCCTCTTTCTGGTCAGGCATAAAAGTATGCAGTCTACAACGAGGCTTTTTGCAATTAAATACCGCGCCACTACCATTCTGCAACGGTCTGTTGTGTTCAATCTTCAGTGGTTCGAAATCGGTAGTTTCAGCTGGACTTTCGAGCTTTTTCAGGGTTTGGGATTTCAGGCTACGCAAGAGACGCAGCGAGTACCCTCTCGATCTGAGGGCGCCAAATAGAGTAGAACAAGCCTCATTGAAATTTACCTTATCACTTGAATTGCGGTGGAAACGAATGAGTTGTGATTTGATGATACCTTTAAATGTATGTTGAGGATGAAATGATTTTGTGTGCAACAATTGATGTGAATCAGTTGGTTTAAAATACACTTTATAATCTAAATGACCGGACGCCTGAAATTGCTTGCCTTTATACACGGTCACATCGAGAAAATCAACAGAATTTTCACTGATAGTAGCTTTCAATTTAATATTTGGATCGTGATTGTTCAAAATTTCTAAAAATTCATCAAAATCTTCTTTTGAATGTTCCCAAATAATAAAAATGTCATCTAAATACCTGAGATATACGAGAGGATGCTTTGCACATTTGCTTGAGGCATTTTCCTCCCATTCCGCTACATAAATGCTTGCAAAATTAGGACTGAATCTTTTGCCCATAGGACAACCCATTATTTGTAGAAAATATTCTCCATTGAATTGAAAGTCATTACCTTTTAAGCTCAGCTCTAAAAGATCCAAAATTTGTTCATCCGGGCGTTTCGCATCCGGATATTTTTCAAATGCATTTTTAACTGATTTAACACCTTTATCAATATCAATGTTGGTATACATACTGTCGATATCCAAAGTAGCCAGAATTGCATTTTTCGATATTTTCAATTTCGAAATTTTTGACAGGAAATCCTGTGTGTTTTTTAGATAGCTCGGATGTCTATTTGCTATAGGTTTCAGATGATAATCAATTAATTCCGAGATCGCATATGATTCCGAATTACAATCTGATACAATTGGCCTCCCGGGTGGAGTTAAGTCATCCGTCCATGAAGAACGGTCCTTGTGGATCTTTGGTAGGATATAAAATTGTCTTGTTTGAGCACTGAGCTTAGCTGTTAAATATTTCAATTGTTTTTTGGTAATGTGACCTTCGTCGAGGAGAAATTTTAAGATCTTATTGAATTTTTCGATATTACTAGGCCAAATAAGTGAATCTATTTTCTTATAATGTTTAGTATTACTGAGTTGTCTCATGGCTTCCTTTATATAATTATCCCGAGATAGAACAACTACCGACCCACCTTTGTCGGCTGGTTTAATTACTAATTTCTTATTTTTTCGAAGTTTCGTGAGGGCTCTCCGTTCACCAGCTGTTAAATTGTCTTTATCGGAGAGTATGTTCATGCTGAACACCTTTTTGCTGATTCGTTTGCTAGCCTCAATAATTTCGGGATCTACTTCACTATCTGGAGGTGACCAACCAGATGATTCTGTAAAAGGAAGTTTCCGACCGCTGGAGTTTCTAAAGCGGTCGGCTAATTTCATTTGCCTAAGAAAATTACAGTTGTATGATGGTAAATTTGTTTGGTTATCAGTTTTAGGCTTTGGTGCTGGTACAAAAGTTAAACCGCGATCTAAAAGAGATTTCTCTTGGGTTGTTAGGTCATTGGTGCCAGACAGGTTAACCACATTAGTTCCTAATCCCACATCTGTTAGGCGGCTGTTACCTTTGCCTTTACTTAGTTTAAATTTAGGTGGTTCAACCAGTGATCGTACATAATATTGGCGGTTCTCGTGGTCCAATGGATTAAATCCCGAGCAACATCAAACTTTGCGTCATCAATTTTTGGTATCACGTTAACGTCCTTCACTTTCCGAATGGTTTCGTTGATGATGCTCAGGGTTCTCCTCTCAGCCTGAGGGAGTTTTTGCGAAAAGTTTAGTTCAGCGAAATAAATTTTTGCTGATCTAAACTTGACCCTGATATCGCTAAGCATATTCCGCAACTGCTTAACTACGAGATCAGAATTATCGTTTCGAGAATTCACGCCAATATTTAATAATATTTTTTGGGGACTGGACTGGCCCCTGTGCCCTTTAAACATAGAGCGCAGATGATTGAATTTGGCGCCGGGGTAACACTCCACCTGGATGTCCGGATGGGGATTTCGATCAATGCGTCCTAAATTTGAACTTCAAATCATCAGGATGTTTTTACAAACATCGGGGAGGCGCCAATTCCTTTTGTCAAAATTAACTCCGCTTTTATGCCGAAACTGGGAGAATTTAGAATCAAATGAGCGGCCCGAGTTGCGGCTCGGTGATTTGACTTTCTCTGAGTACGATATACCTGGTTGAACCACACTAGATGCAGGGGAAGGGGGAGAAGAAACAGAAGCAGGAGAGGAAACAGAAACAGGAGAAGAAACAGAAGGAGGAGGAGGAGTTCTAGTGAGAGCACTAGGAGAACTAGAGAAGAAAGGCTGAGGAGGAGTAGGAGGTAGAGGAACAAGACGAGGCGAGACAGCGTTACTCAATTTGCGAGCATCTTCAGTCACAATATGGACCGGAGATGTTTGCAAATTGAGGCGCTTACTCTGAGAGAAAGAAGAAGTAGAAGGAAAAGAAGAGGGAGAAGTGCTTTGCCTTGATCTTTTCTTATTTTGCTTTTCGCGTTGGGGTAGAGGGACAACACGGGCCGGAGTTTGCTTGCTCCCTCCCGTATTGTTCCTTACTCCAGACGCTGGGCGAAGTTCCGAAATGTAAGACTCATAGGCCGAAATCGTCTTACCTGTCAACTTGTTTTTAAAGTTTTTTTGAGCCCAGATCAAGGCACGCGCCGAAGCGCTGTTGAAGTCTATCTTTTCGAGTCCAGGAGGTGGTCGCATAGCCAAAGTTATCTTAGTTATCTGTGTGTGTGTGTGTGTGTGTGTGTGGGTTTGTCTTACCAACTTGACGAGGTAACTAGACAAAAGAGTTTGCGTGTTTCGCCTTACCGAGGTACAAAAGACAAAAGAAACCCTTTACCTCGGTTGTTTTCCCAGAACTGTACCGGCAAAACGAGGTAGAAACCGTTAGTCCACACAAAGGACAAACAATGGGGTACCTCGGTATGTAGGGAAAACAAGACTCTGTGTGTGTGTGTGTGTGTGTGTGTGTGTGTGTGTGTGTGTGTGTGTGTGTGTGTGTGTGTGTGTGTGTGTGTGTGTGTGTGTGTGTGTGTGTGTGTGTGGGTTTGTCTTACCAACTTGATGAGGTAACTAGACAAAAGAGTTTGCGTGTTTCGCCTTACCGAGGTACAAAAGACAAAAGAAACCCTTTACCTCGGTTGTTTTCCCAGAACTGTACCGGCAAAACGAGGTTGAAACCGTTAGTCCACACAAAGGACAAACAATGGGGTACCTCGGTATGTAGGGAAAACAAGACTGTGTGTGTGTGTGTGTGTGTGTGTGTGTGTGTGTGTGTGTATGTATGTATGTATGTATGTATGTATGTATGTATGTATGTATGTATGTATGTATGTATGTATGTATGAATGTATGTATGTATGTATGTATGTATGTATGTCCGCTATAGAAATGAATATGGGGGCCACCCCGAGTGTTCAAAATGGGTCTACTGGGAGTACTTTTTTATGACGGAGGTCACCGTCAGGTTTAAAAAAGTGTGTGGGGTGGGGGTGGGGGTGTAGGGGGGCACCAAAAGTTATGACCCAAATTTTTTTTACCGATAGATGTCTTCAAAGGGGTCTACTAGGGGTACATTTTTATCAGGAATCTAATGGTGAGGTATAAAAAAGTATCGGGGTGGGGGTGTAGAGGGGTACCAAAAGTTAGGACCAAAATTTTTCAGAAATGAATATGGTGCCACCCTAAGTGTCCAAAATGGGTCTACTAGGAGTACTTGTTTATGACGGAGGTCATCGTCAGGTTTAAAAAAGTGTGAGGGGTGGGGGTGTAGGGGGGGGCACCAAAAGTTATGACCAAACTTTTTTTTACCGATAGATGTCTTCAAAGGGGTCTACTAGGGGTACGTTTTTATCAGGAATCTAATGGTGAGGTTTAAAAAAGTATTGGGGTGGGGGTGTAGAGGGGCACCAAAAGTTATGACCAAAATTTTTCTCACCGATATAGGTCTTCAAAGGGGTCTACTAGAGGTATTTTTTTACCAGGAATCTAATGGTGAGGTTTAAAAAAGTGCAGGGGTGGGGTGGGGGTGTAAAGGGGCACCAACAGTTATGACCAGCAAAATATAGTATAGATTAAGGGAGAATACTCTCCTCAGCCCGAGCAACGCCGGGTAACGCTGCTAGTATATTCTGAAACTAAACATTTCAGCGATGGTCAATGTTTAATAAATATTGGTTCATTTTGTCTCCCACAAATGTAAAACAGGTCATGACAACACAAATGTGGTAGAGGTCAGAGGTCAACAAATCCGTCTCTACTACAGGAATAAATTCTTTCAGTGTTAAACCTACAGGGAAAAAACTAAACATTTCAGCGATGGTCAATGTTTAATAAATGTCGGTTCATTTTGTCTCCCACAAACGTAAAACAGGTCATGACAACACAAATGTGGTAGAGGTCAGAGGTCAACAAATCCATCTCTACTACAGGAATAAATTCTTTCAGTGTTAAACCTACAGGGAAAATTTAAGAATAAACTTCCATTCATGAGATAAAAATAATTTAGCACTGACTAGTTAAATGCATTCAATTTAATTTTTTTTCAATGATACATGTATTGGATTTGTTTGTTAACTATTTTGCAGGATGAGTTTTTCATAACTTGGGGTAGGTTCTTCCTATTGTATGAATGTTTTTGCTTTCACCCCCTAATCTCTAAAAAATATAAAGATGCAGTTAAACTTACCACAGACCATTAAATTAACTTATTTTGGGCACACCATTTTTCCCTAATTTGGGCACATTAAAACCAGAAATAACAGCCTTATGCTGTTTTGTTTTATTGGCATGCCTTGCTTCATGTTTCTATGGTGATATTATGATGGAAGTTATTCTCAAATGTAGAAGAGACACAGAGAATTTATATATTTTTCTTGATGTTTTCACACCATCTCTAATTTGGGCACACCTGCAAACAGTCTGAATTTGGGGTAACCTAAAGGCCTGGTACCTGTGATTGCACCAGGTGGGATGAGAAGTATTTGAATTTCATTCACTTGCGCTCTCAAAACAAATCATTTGTAAATGTCCACTGAGAAGTGGGTCAGTGTTGCAACTGAGAAAGGCTACATTCACTATAAAATAGATGAATTAACCTATACAGGCATAGCAACAATTGCAAAGATACTGTAATTTCCATCAGCAAGACAGCCAAAGGTTGTAGGTTGGAGCACATGTTCTACATGTACACATTAGACGTGAAATTCCTCAAAATCAGAACAAAACCCTACAGAGTTGAACTCTATTAAGTAGATGAATATGAGGTTTCTTTTGTACTAGGGAATATGTACCGGTTACACTTACAAGTGTGTAAGGGTATCATACTGACTTGGGAATAAGCCCGTAGTGTGAGTGAAGTAAAAGAAGGCAAAAAAATATGGGTGGGCTTATTTTCCAGAGGTCAAGCCTGCAGGTGAATCCGGATACAAAGTTGGCACAGGTAAGGTAACTCGGACAATTACAAAAACTAAAATGCAATGAGCATTTACCTAATGAATTGACCACGTATGCCCACATAATTTACATATTGAAAAGAAGAAAAATGAAAGTGTCAATGACACTGTAGCTCAACTTGTCAAGACAAAGACATGTACATGTATAGTATGTGACACAGCAATGACAAACATCTAGGTAATGACCTGATAACAAAGGTACATATAAAGTATTGTAACGGTCTGTACATAAATACTGACCGTTGCCTGTAACAAATGTATAGGTAAAGTATTGTAAAGGTGGGTGACAGTCAGATGCTAAACTAGAAAAAAATCTTTGAGTCCCAGAGTGGGTCTGACTGAACCCCAAAATATTTGTTCTCATAGCACAGTGATAACAAAGGCACCCCAAAACACACTCGTTCCTGTCCCAAGGTGAAAACAAAAGTACCCAAGAAGTTTTGTGAAGATCAGTTCATAAATACAAGCCGTATAGAACTTGTGACAAAAAACTAATTGGACCTAATTTCGGTACAAAATGGCCACTGGCAGCCATCTTGAATTTTGGACCGTACCCAGAAACAATCATTCTCATCCCAAGGTAATAACAAAGGTACCCAAGAAGTTTTGTGAAGATCGGTTCATAAATACAGCCTCTACCCTGAGCCGTATTGACATGTGTGCTTACATTGTGTAAGTAGCACTGAATAAATCAAAGTTCATCTAATTTGCATAATTTCTGCACGAAAAAAAACCCCTTACAATATGTGATGTATTCCATGTTACTAAACATTCATACAAAAATTTATTCAAATCAGAACTTTCATACAGAAGTTCTGTACAAAAGACTGATTGCACTAATTTTGGTACAAAATGGCTGCTGGTGGCCATCTTGAATTTCGGACCACACCCAAAAACACTCGCTCTCATCACACGGTGATAATGGTACCCAAGAAGTTTCGTAAAGATTGGTTCATAAATATGGCCTCTAGTCTGAGCTCTATAGAAGTTGTGTACAAAAAACTGATTAGACCTAATTTCGGTACAAAATGGCCACTGGCAGCCATCTTGAATTTTAGACCGCACACAGAAACACTCGTTCTCGTCCCAAGGTGATAACAAAGGTACCCAAGACATTTCGTGAAGATCAGTTCATAAATACAGACGCTAGTCTGAGCCGTATTGACATGTGTACTTACTGTGTGTAAGTTGCACTGAAAAAATCAAAGTTCATCTAATTTGCATAATTTCTGCACGAGAAAAAAACCTGTATTATATGTGATGTATCCCATGGTACTAAACATTCACACAAAAAATTATTAAAATCAGCGCTTTCATATGGAAGTTCTGTGCAAAAATCTGATTGCACCTAATTTTGTATAAAATGGCTGCCATCGGCCATCTTGAATTTCAGACCGGACCCCAAAACACTCGTTCTCGTCCCACGGTGATACCAAAGGTACCCAAGTAGTTTCGTAAAGATCGGTTCATAAATACGGCCTCTAGCCCAAGCCGTATTGGCATTTGCACTTACAGTGCTGAAAGTAACCCCAAAAAACATCAAAATTAGTCTAATTTGCACAATTTACGCACGAGAAAAAAACTCGTGTTATATGTGATGTATCCCATGGTACTAACCATATCAATTGACCCCTCATTCGAATGAGCTCAATCCAATGAGGGCTCACATGATTTATTTATTTATTAATTAAGGTTTAACAACAATTTAACAGCCAAGGTCACATCGTGTCAGTGACAGTTTTACAGGTGGAGAAAGCCGGAGAACCCAGAGAGAACCACCGAACGAACAGCTGCCAGCTCCCCAACATTGTAACTCTGCATCGCAGCACAGGCAGGGTTAGATTGGTTGAAGATATGCACACCATCAACATGCAGTACGCCTTAGTAATGGCATCATCATGTGGACAATCAGGGTCAAGTGCCTTGCCCAAGGACACAATGCGAGAGTCTGAATGGATTCACTCAGACGGTCACCCATCCAAGGACTAACCAGGCTCAATGTTGCTTAACTTCGGTGATCTGAGGAGAACTGGTTTTTGGCAATACCACCGCGCACCCATCAGTGTCCACTAAGTTCACTTCCGGTTGTTGGCTTCATACACGTTTCTGAAAATTCCAGAGAATCCATGAATTTCCCCGACAAATTAGGGTAAATTTTCATTTTCCATGAAAAGAAATGTACAAATCGATTATTTACTAATAAAAGCAAATCATTTTCAAAGCATATGCTACACCTCGATCAGCCAAATGAACTTCGATAATGCTAAATCTGATATCGCCTGTTGGCTTCCGTACATTGTTTTTTAATGTGTCTTAAAATTAAGGTCAATCACGTCTTTCCTGTGTGCATTGACGCGCAGTATAAATTATTTATTCTTTTTGAAAGAATATAAAGCAGAAGAATGGATGTTAAAGTTTGGGGGCAACTTAAAATGCTTAATTGAAAGAAATGATATAAAAAATTCGCCAAGAAGTGATAACCACTGTCAGTATTAACGTTTGTATGTCAAGTTGTCAACATATTGAAATTTCAAAACCAGTGGATTATTTTCAACCAATTGTCAACCACACACCTCACCCCTAATGTTCCCTGTGAATAAATCACACAGTAATTTCCAGAAAATATACTGAAATCAGTCAGAATGTTAGAAACACAGGAATCGTATTTCTTTAGAAATGGAAATACCAAGTTATCAACTTGCCATTTTTTGTTTTTTCTGCCATCACATTTCTATTTCTTTTTCCGGCGAATTTGCAGCATCTACTGCTACCTATTGCTTATAAAGTTCATATTTGCATGTTTCCTTATCAATTTCATCAAAATATGCGGCCCACAGGCTTTTAGATTTACGATCAACCTTGCTGAGATGACTTTTTGTCAATTTCGCCAAAAAATATAAATACCAAAATACGCAGTATTTTGATTTGGTTTTGGTATGTTTTTCATTATCCCTGTTATACCGAAACTGTACCAAAAATTCAGTATACCGCACAGCACTACATTTATGCCTAACTTATGCTTGTACATATGTTAATTTTGCTGCAATGCGAATTCTTATTTACTAGCAACTTCAATTCAGCCTCCGTAAATCACTGCCTTTATTTTCCAGCCAACTTCATTGAGGTGCTCTGTGCTTGAACTGGGAATTTTATGCAGTAGTTCATGTTCGCAGCTAGAAATGCAGACCACCAAGATATCCATCATATTGTGTTTTTGTTTACTTCTACTTTTGACAGTGTGGTGATAAAGGTGTATAAAAATTTCTCTGCCAACAAGCTATTAACCCTTTACCCAAAGTAACGGCCAAAACTGCCAGTGCTATTCTCAAAAATAGCCAATTAATTTTCATTATTTTTTTCATTTTTTGTCTCAAAAATATAGGTTATGACCCCTCATTGGAACGAGCTTGTCAAGCTCATTCCAACGAGGGTCATAACCTACGTTTTTAGTAATTCAAGAATTTTTTTGGCAAGTGTTGTCTGCTTTTCATGTTAGTTAAATTTAGGGTTAACTGAAATTAGAATATTTTTTCATTTATGGAATTCACTTTAAAGAGATTTCCACAATCCGGTCTAAGTATTTCCATTAATTCCTTGAATTCTGCACCCTATGTGACATGTAACCAACCTACCCCATGCATTTTCATGTAGTGTGTGATAACGTAGTTACCAATTTTTTATAACCAGAATGTATGATTTACTCTGTGCAATGTCATACATTCTTGTTACAAAAAAAATCATTATTAAGTGAGCAACTAACCCTGTGCAGCAAACTCTCTCCTCAACAAAATGGCAAAAAACACCCCATAATATTTTCAAAAAGCATTTAAACACAGCTTATGAATAGACAGTGGAAAGGCTTTTTATTACACGCCTGTGTTTAGAAATCCCCATCTAGAGCAACACTAAACCATGTGGAAAATGAAAATCCGTTCATGGGCTCATCAGAAATCACTGATGGACTATTTTTATAAAGAAGTGAATGTTCACTGGAATTTTCTACAAATCGTGAACTGGAATTACAATTTGATTCGCAAGTGATAGCTAAAAATTGCCCCCTGAGTGGGCACAGAGAACACTTTGGCACCCAGGGAATGAAATAGTGACACAGGTTCATTTGGGGGGAAATAAAATATGTTCTTTTTGTTGATAGTTATCAAATAAAAATTTAAATTTTATAGTAAATTTCCTTTCTTATTATACCTACCACAATTGTTCACTACAGGCTTGCACTACAGTGGAAGACCCTAACTCAGAAAATATACTCTCTATTTTGATCTTTCCCAAGAGATTTGGGAAAGAAAAGTGGTGCAAAAGCTCCACGAAAAAATAAGCCCAAACTAGGTTGTGTGCTTCCGGCGCAGACCCAGTAGGGGACGCTCTTCTCCCAGTACAAATCCACGACTTCCGTTGCCAGTGGACAGACACATAGCTAATGACTCATTCTTTTGAATCCGCCAACGTTGGAGTTATGTGATCAGCGGGGAGGAAGGATTCTTACCCAAATAAGAGGACGGGAGGGCCTCCATGTAAACAATTGTGGTAGGTATAATAAGAAAGGAAATTTACTATAAAATTTAAATTTCTTATCATCTTATCAACCTAAAATTGTTTACTACAGACTGAATAGACAATAAGATGGAGGGAATCACATAACCAACATACACATAACCCAATTGCACTAAAACTGTGGATAGAGGAAGAGGTCCCCAGGCCTATCAAACCATAGCCTCAAAAACATATTAGTAAAAGACAATGAGAGATGAGGCATATGGTTATGTGCAACACATGGACAGAAAGGGCAGTAACAGCACAGAGCTGGAACTGGCCTGGTAAGAAGCCAAATGGCTGGGATAGACAACAGCCTGAGCAGAAGAAAGAGGGCCCGTAGTACAAAGGTCCTCTGCCTGCTCCTGCAACTGTCGCAGATAAGTGGAGAAAGTAGCATTTCTCCAGTAGGCTGCCAGCATAACATCTGACAACATGACGGAGTTAGTAAAAGCCCCAAGAGGCAGACAATGTATGCACCTCATGGCAGAAATACGATTGGTAATACAATCGCCACTCACTAGACGAGCGTAAGCTGCATGAATAGAAAGACAAATCCACTGAGAAATGAATTCAGGAGAGATCTTCTGTTGACCAGGAATAAGAGACCAAAAAACATTCCTACCCTTCCTAATGAACAGCATCCGATTGAGATAAAAGTGTACCAGACAGAGCAAAGGGTGTTTACCCTCAACAGAAGGAAGAGTCCAGATACAGATAGGAGATGGAGTAGTTTCTGGTATCTAATTCTTGGTCAGAAAGGAGCAATCACTGGTAAACATAACACTGGTGGGAGAGCTCCACAAAAAGGTCAGGTCAACCGAAAGGGCGTGAAGCTCACTAACCTGTCTGGCTGAGGTAAAAGCCATCAAAAAAGCCATCTTGTATGTGAGAAAACGCATATCCACCTGAGATAAAGGCTCAAAGGGCGCCACCTCTCTCCCCCCAAAGCAGAGCAGCACCCAAGAAAGATTCCATTTTGGGGTAAGCTGTAATGTCCTAGGCCTTTTCAAGGAAAAGTGACGAACAAGCTTAGAGAGTCATGGATTGGTGCTGACGCTGTCCCACATACGAAAAGGTCTCCGAAAGCATGGACCTGTACCCTTTGATGGTAATAGGCTGAAGATCCCCAGAATCAAACATATACCAGAAACTCTGCAATCTGTGTGATCGAAGGAGTGACAGAATCAACAGGGAGATCCGCACACCATCGACAGAAGACCTTCCACTTAGTCGCATAGGCTAAACCAGTGGAGTGCCTCCTTGAAGAAGAAAAGCAATTCCACTGTTCGTCTCGAAAAAACTGCTATGGAGGAGACAGGACCTGACAAAAGATATGCGCGAAGGCAAAATGAAGTCGGATCGACGTGAAATCTTGGGCGACCTTGGCAAGGAATGACGTAGAGGGAGACATGCCGGAACCGCCGCCAACAGAGAGCAGAGCAGATTGATCCACACCCACTGAGGTGACAGGGGTGCGATCGAAATCATTCAACAACTGCAGGTTCGTATCTTGGCTAGAACCTGTGACAGAATCGGAACTGGCAGGAAGGCTTAGCCGACAAGACCATTCCAAAAGAGGGACAGAGCATCCACGGCGAAAGCCAGAGCATCTGAACACGGGGACACGAAAGTGTCTACCTGATAGTTCCAATGAGTCGCAAAGAGATCGATGTGGAGACGATTCCAGAGATTGTAAAGTGACTGGAACACCACCATGTGGAGCATCCACTCAGTGGAAAACAACCTTCCCCATCAGGACAGGGAGTCGGCTAGGATGTTCAGATGATGAACCACCACTCTGGCGTTGACATCCTGAGCGAGCAGTAGAAGATCTCGAACCAATTCGTACAATGAAACATAGTGGTGCCGCCCTGGTACCGAATGTAAGCAACCACTGTCAAATTGTCGGACAACAAAAGGACCTGACAATTCGAAAAGTGGGGGATCCACTGCCGGAAACTCAGAAGAAGAGCAAGAAGCTCCTTCTGGTTGATGCGAGGAGCTGCTGGATCCTGGTCCCATGACCTGTGAAGGGAAAAACCTAGAGGATCCAACGTCACACCCCATCCAAGATCGCTGGCGACTGCTGTCAGAACACGATGGGACGTGGGAAAGTCCAATGGAACTCCCTGCATAATCCACTGAACATCCATCAGAGGAGAAGGTGACGAGGAAGAGACTCCGGTAACTGAAGCACCAGATCCAAAGGATCGACGTTCAGCCTCCAACGACTGAGCAGAAAGTGTTGGAGAGGTCTGACATGCAGCCGACCTAGAGGAATGAGATCAGTTACGGAACCGCAGAGACCGAGCAGCCGGGGAAGACTCCGAGCTGTTGCGGACGTGGACTGGGGGAGAGTCAGGGCAAAGGCTGAGAAAATTACAGCCCTTGACAGGAAAACTGCCACCATATCCAGCAACTGAGTATGGAAGCCCATCCCTAGATGACAAAAATGACGGAGAACGGACCTGGTCCGACTTCTCCTCATTGACTCTGAACCCTAGTGATGTGAGCAGGCTCAACAATGTGTCGACATTGAACTCCAGAAAGGCAGCATTGGAATGCCTTTGCAGGATATCGATTAGATATGCCGAAGAAGACACCCTGCACTGTGTGCGAAAGAGCTAACACATGCGAAAGACCTAACACATGGACTGTAGGGCTAACACATGCAACATCAGGTGGGTGAAGGCCCAAGGATCCAGGTCGAGGCCGAAGGGCATGGCCTTGAACTGGAAAACTCCCTGGTGAATGGAGCGGCGAGCCGACCTGAAAGCCTCCATGCTGAAGTAAGGAGCAGGGATAGATTGGGTCAGGATACTCAGATCGATAACCGGTCGGAGTCAACAGTCCTTCTTCGGCACCAAGAACAGGCGGGAATAAAATCCCACTGAATGAATGTTCCTGATGACCTCGATCGCCCCCTTTGACAGGAGATTGCTTATCTCCATGATCAAAAGTTCCCAATGTGTAATGTTGAAAGGGGCACTCTCGACTGAGTTGGATGCCTCAACCTGGGACGAATCAAGGTGACTACTGCCAATGCCTACCCTTACCCTGTGAGTAAGCAGAAGCAGCGACAGGAGGATCAGCCCTTGGCTTCGCAGAGGAAGCAGAAGGGTACTTGTTAGGCTTTGGATGGCCCCTGCCTCCAACAGAAAGCTCATCAAGCTGACGAATCAGCAGCTGATCGATAGAATGACTTGGGGAGTCATTCCGGACCATCACCACGGAACCATGGAATAGTTGCGGACCCACCGAAGAAGCAGATCGAAGAGCAGTGTGCTGCCCCTCAAGAAGGAAGCGGCGTGTGTCCAGCACAGCATCCCTGCTAACTAATTCCAAGTTAGCTGTGTTACAGGCATGCATGTGAGAAGATGCATGAGCGCCCTGGACAGCACACACAAAAGAGCCTTACGGCATCAAACTTATCTGGGGGCAGATAAGCAGTCGGAGAGAGAAAGCATGTCCAGCATCTCTCTCGATAAGCCCAACATGGACTCCTGAGTTTCCATATGAAAAATGGCCGGCGTGGGAGTTGGAGTCCTGATCCAAGACTGTCAAAGTCTAGCAGACTGACGGATTGGCGGAACTGTAGGAAGGATAATGCACAGGAGGCAAAAAAGTGTCAACCCTGATGAAGAACGATGTCTTCATAGCCTTGGAACTCAGCTTAGAGTCCAAAGCTGTAAACGCTTCAACCACCTGTACCGACAGGCACAGTCGAAGGCGCCCAGAAGCAGGTTGCTCCACAGGCTGTAGGCGCATGACAAATGATCGCGGCCGGGCTGACACTGTCGGATGGTTTGACGGTTTGAGATCTGGAAGGAACCCAAACACAAAGTCAAGAGCTGCCCCCAAGTCAGAAGACTGTTGGCTCTCAACGTCAGCTATGTCGGACTCATCCCCGAGTCGGAAGACACATAGCCCATCATGGGCAAACCAGCCAATGCCTCCCATGGTGTAGGCACACCAGGGGGATCAGAAAGCGGCTTGTTTCTGATCCCGGGAGGCAGCACCACAGGGGGGCACCCAGAAACCACTCGTAGCCTTGCTGGAAGCAACGGAAAAGGCTCTTGGACAGAACCTAAGTGAGCAAAGAGAGGGCCTCCCTAAGCTCACTGACTGTATTGGCCGGTTCGATGTGGAAATGAACTGACAAAGTGGCTTCACTCCTGACCCATTTAACCATCGAAGGGTGATTATCCTCAAATACACCCGACGTGGGGTGACGGGCTGCAGCCGAAACATCTGAAGGCAGATGTGTATTGGGGTATGACATACCCCAAGGATCTACAGAGCGGAAACTCAGGAGAGTTGCCGTGGACCTCTGCGGGACAAAAAGCATTGGTCCTACAAAACTGGCAATGGGACCAGAGTGCGTGGACGGAAACGCCACGGAGCTCATGGAGACCCCACCATGAACATCCGAATCCAATAAGAAAAACTGCGGTACTCGACGGCTGAGAGACCACAGTAGAGGGTTTGGTCAGCAGCCACTTCTGACTTTGCCAACTTGAAGTCAGGGAAGGCTGAGGCCGATACCACACGTCTACACTAACAGACACCTCTGCAGACCCCTGCAGGGATAAAACAGCTGTGCTCAACAGAGGAGAGGCCACAGCAGCGGGTTGCCGAGTTGAAGTCAGGGAAGGCTAAGGCCAATACCCCACATCCATACTACAGACATCTCTGCAGACCCCTGCAGGGATAAGCCATGACCGGCTGAAACGGTGGCCGATGACGCTGTAGACGGAACAGCAGTAGCAGCAGATACGATGGGAGCTGTTGAAACTGGCGGAAAGGGGAGAGAGCAACCGAGCTCGGCCTCCAAAGGAGGAGTCGACTGGAGAGGGACCATAGTCCCGGAACCAGGCATCTTTTCACCATACAACTTAACAACTCCCGCAGTATCCACCACAGTTAAAAACTGTACATCCCCATGGAGGGGTATAACTCTCACCAGACATGGTTGTGTCAGGAGGCCCCAAAATGATAGCCCCCCCCCCCCCCCCCCCCCCCCCACAGAGGGGATATAACTCATAACTCTCACCAGATATGGTCGTGTCGAGAGGCCCCGATGTGACAGCGTTAGCCACAGTTGCCACAGTTGCTCTGTATTTTCCAGCACCTAATGAATCTGTTGCGATGTGACCTGTGAACAAAACTAACTTTGAGTGGATTAAAAATCCTATTCTAAGCCAGGGATGCAGTTAGATTACTTTAGGAGTCAAACTCACTAAAAATAATATCCGCACACCTCTATTGACTGCTTCCAGTTTCATATTTTCATTATGATTTTGCTTTTGTCAGGAGACATTGAAATAAACCCAGGTCCTGATTTCACCAACTCAAAAAATCCCAACACTTTTAAAATTCTTCACCTCACTAAAAAAGCTTGCATGAGGCCTGAAACAAGATCTAATCCAAAGTGAATCATTAGAATATGACATCCTAGTTTTTACAGAGACCTGGTTGCAAAGTGCCAACCCATCATCTGATATTCTGATCAATGGCTTTCAGGAATCCTTGCGGTTGAATCACTTGTCAAGAGGCTTTGGGGGTTGCTATCAAGCCAGACCTGACCTTAAACTCCCAGACTCTGAGTACATATAGGCAGAAGTGTTGTACTAAGTGTTGTAGAAAGCTACTATTGGGGGTATTTTATCATCCACCTAACAGTGCATCCGAGATATGGGATATGATATCAGCCTCAATTTCCCTCCGTGAACCCCAGAAAGTGAAGCAGTGCCTGTTCACTGTGGTAAACAGGTTCTGTTTTACTGGTAAAATAGGACCCAGTCACCAATCCTTGGGAGGTACAAACCCTCTCTAAAATGGGCAACATGGCTTATTAATGCTCACCCCTGGTCTTGAGTTGATACTCATGTTGTGGTCATGATTAGCCATTGTGCAAAAATATGTGACCTTAAACATAAATAAATAAATAAATAAATCAGCCTCCATAGAAGAAGCTAAAACATGTAAAATGATGTTCTAATTACAACTGTTGATTTTAATGATAACCAAATTGTTTCTCCAAATGGTCATTTTTCTGATATGTTGATGTATTTCAATTTATGTCAGCTCGCAAGAGAGCCCACATACATTACCAATTCATCTGCTTCACTGATTGATCTATTCACTGTTAGCCACAGAGTTCTTAGAACCAATAATGCCTGACATGATTCATAATTACTCTACAACTGCACTGAAAGTTCAATTCATAAACCCACCACCTCCAATCTTTAACTGGTAGAGTGTTAAATTATTTTTAGACATCAAATCTTGTATAAATGTCTTTGCCTTGTTAACAATTTATGGGAGAGTGCCTATGGGCACGCTCCCATAAATTGTAAAAAGGCAAACCCTTACAGACAAAATAATAACAGTTTAAAGATAATACAAAGCATATCCACTGAAAATGAGCATTCAAGCTGTGGTACCTACACTTCAGAATAAAGCCCAAATATGGGTTCCAGCGCTCTGCACTCTACCAGTTAAGAGACATATATGGCTGTATGCACAGAGTGACTATGAAGCCTTAAACATTGCCTACAGTAGTCAGCAATGGGATATCCTTTTCAATAATCCAAGTCTTGATACAACAGTGTACAATTTTACTAGTATGGTACTTGATACTGCATCCATAACATATTCCTACCAAAATCATTATTTCAAGGACAACCCACCTAAATCGAAGAGTAATTAAATTCATCTACTGCTTAAACAGAGAAAACAGCTGTATCGTATGGCTAAGTGCAAGGAGATCCCTCATGCATGGGAAAAATATAAACACAAAAGGAATGATGTTGTAGCATCCATAAGGAAAGTCAAAACCTCATACTTATCAAAAGTTCACTTACTTTCCTCTGAGTAACCATGAAACATCGCCATCACAGTGATGGAAAACTTAGGAAATAAAGTATCAGAAATTCTCTCTTTTAACCACTCCCAAATTGTCTACTCCTCAAATGTAGAGAAACTTAAATTTTATAGTAAATTTCCTCTCTTATTATACCCACCGCAATTTTTTACTACAGGCTTGCACTACAGTGGAAGACCCTAACTCGGAAAATATACTCTCAATTTTGATCTTTCCCAAGAGATTTGTGAAAGAAAAGTGGTGCAAAAGCACCACGAAAAAATAAGCCAAAACTGGGTCGAGCACCATCGGTGCACACCCAGTAGGGGATGCTCTTCTCTTAGTACAATTCCACGATTTCCAGAAACCAGTGCGCAGGCAGTAACTAATGAATCATTCTTTTGAGTCCTCCAACATAGGAGTTATGTGATCAGCAGGGAGGAAGGATACTTACCCGAATAAGAAGACGGGAGGGCCTCCATGTAAACAATTGCAGTAGGTATAATAAGAAAGGAAATTTACTATAAAATTTAAATTTCTTATCAACCTACCTTACAATTGTTTACTACAGGCTGAATAGACAATAGGATGGAGAGAATCACATAACCAACCCACACATAACCCAATTGCACTGGAACCGTGGACACAGGAAGAGGTCCCTAGGCCTATCAAACCATAGCATCACAAACATTAGTGAAAGACAATGAGAGATGAGGCATATGGTTATGTGCGATGCACAGACAGAAAGGGCAATAACAGCACAGAGCTGGAACTGACCTTGTAAGAAGCTGAATGGCTGGGATAGACAACAGCCTGAGCAGAAGAAAGAGGGCCCATAGTACAAAGGTCCTCTGCCTGCTCCGGCAACTGTCGCAGATAAGTGGAGAAAGTAGCATTTCTCTAGTAGGCTGCCAGCATAACATCCAACAACATGACGGAGTTAGTATAAGCCCCAAGAGGTAGACAATGCATGCACCTCATGGAAGAAATACGATTGGTAATACAATCACCAGTCGCTGGACGAGCGGAAACTGTATGAATAGCAAGACAAATCCATCGAGAAATGGATTCAGGAGAGATCTTCTGTCAACCAAGAATAAGAGACAGAAAATCGTTCCTACCCTTCCTAATGAACAGCGTCCGATTGAGAAAAAAGCGAATTGCACGAACCAGACAGAACAAAGGGTGTTTACCCCCAACAGAAGGAAGAGTCCCAATACAGATAGGAGGCAGAGTAGTTTCTGGTATCTGATTCTTGGCCAGAAAGGAGCAATCACTGGTAAACATAACACTCGTGGGAGAGCTCCAGAAAAAGGCCGGGTCAACCGAAAGGGCGTGAAGCTCACTAACCCATCTGGCCGAGGCAAAAGCCATCAAAAAAGACATCTTGTATGTGATAAAATACATATCCTCCTGGGATAAAGGCTCAAATGGTGCCCCTCCCCCCACCCCCCAAGCAGAAGAGCACCCAAGAAATATTCCATCTTGGCATAAGCTGCAAAGTCCTAGGCCTTTTCAATGAAAAGTGCTGAACAAGCTTGGAGAGGCATGAATTAGTGTCGATACGACGCTGTCCCACATATGAAAAGGTCTCCAAAGCATGAACCTGTACCCTTTGATGGTAACAGACTGGAGACCCCCAGAATCAAACATATACCAGAAACTCCACAATCTGTTTGATCGAAGGAGTGACAGAATCAACAGACTGATCCGCACAACATCGACAGAAGACCTTCCACTTAGCTGCATAGGCTAAACCAGTGGAGTGCATCCTTGAAGAAGAAAAGCAACTTCACTGCTTGTCTCGAAAAAAACTGCTACAGAGGAGACAGGACCTGACAAAAGATATGCATGAAGGCACAATGAAGTCGGGTCGATGTGAAACCTCCTCAGGTGACCTTGGCAAAGAATGCTGCGATGTAGAGGGAGACGTGCTGGAACTGCCGCTAACAAAGAGCGGAGCAGATTGATCCACACCCACTGAGATGACAGGGGTGCGATCAAAATGATTTGACAACTGCAGGTTCATATCTGGGCTAGAACCTGAGCCAGAATCGGAACCAGCAGGAAGGCGTAGCCAACAAGACCATGCCAAAGGAGGGACAGAGCATCCACGGCGAAAGCCAAAGCACCTGGACATGGGAAACGAACGTGTCCACCTGATGGTTCCAATGAGACGCAAAGAGATCAATGTGGGAATGACCCCAGAGATCGCAAAGAGACTGGAACATCGCCATGTGGAGCATCCACTCGGTGGAAAAGAACCTGCCCTGTTGGGACAGGGACTTGGCTAGGACTTTCAGATGACCGGGAATATGATGACCCACCACTCCGGCGTGGACATCCTAAGGCCTGGTCATGTTTAGATTTGCTAAGAAAACACCAATACACTAGTAATCGCAAGGTCTTAGAAAAAATCTACTTTGCATTTATTAGTCCCTCCTTGACTATGTCAATACTGTGTAGGAACAGCTGTGTGGCATCTAAATTCGCAGATCTGGAGAGAAATACAAATAGCCGAGGCAAGGATCGTAAGTGGTGCAACCACGAATGTGAGTAAGTCTCTGCAGTATCCTGAGACCCACTGGGACCCTAACTATGAAAGATGCCACAAACATAAATTAGTACAATTCTTCAAAATGTTCCACCACTTGACTCCACCCATATTTGGCACAATCTCCAGTCTTGTCATACTTGTCAGTGACAGGTGAAACTGCCTTCTCTGGTCAGTTTCATATACTGCCGCTCTCCCTCGAACGTCTCAAAGTTTTTATTCTGTTAATCGTTCATACTGCCTGTCCACATTGGAATGACTTTGGTAATCCATATAAATTAAGGGGTGGTCTTCATCTTCATTATTCATCATTCGGGATGAGTTCCCCCACTTTATATTTTTTTTTCTAAAGTTTATTGTTAGTGTTTGCTTCACCCATGAAATAATTCGGAAATCAAATCCTGCTTTCGGGTCTGGGGGCGATCGCAGTCATGGTCTACAGTTTCCCTATTACAATAACCTTTATAATGATACAATCAATCTTCTGCTTTTAACTCTAGATATCTCAACATTACTGTTTGGTTCAGAATTATTAAGTAAAACCGTGCATAGTTGATTTAAGTTGACAAAATTTCATTATTTTAAGTGAATGCTTCAGATGCTGCAACACTATCAAAACCTACCTTAATTTAAGCCAACAAATTCTAAATCATGTTTATATATCTTATAGCAAGCTGTTCACACTCTCTTCTTTATATCGTCTGCACATTGATTACTGTCAAGTGTACTATTGTTTCTAATCCCTTTACCCAATGCAGACGATATCAAAATTTATTATTTTAAATATTTTTTTATAAATTTTTAAAAAACTTTCAACAAAACCATATCATGTGCCCTCTCATTGGAATGAGCTCAACAAGCTCATTCTAAAGAGGGGGTCACATCATATGGTTTTATTGAAATTTTTTGAAAAATAATGTTTTTTTCAGCTGTCAAATTTGCATATTATGTGGGTGGATGTGGCAGATTCATTGGGTAAAGGGTTAACTCCTATCGCACTGATAGTATTTCAAAATTTACATCAGTGACTGCATATTGTTCACGTAGAATGAAAAATTAAATAAAATATATCTTGTTTGACAGAGTTCAATGAGCTCTGTCAAACAAGATATAATTTATTAAATTTACAGTTGCATTGTGGGAAACATTTGTTGCAGAAAACTTTGTTTTTTTTACATCAGTGTGCAGAGGGTTAAAGTGAAAGGAATGATGGTTCTCCTTTCACATTCTCCCTTTGACATATTAATGCCTAATGGCCGGAGGGTTTGAAGTGAACTGATCCAAAAAGCTTTTCGTTTTATTCTATATTCATCTGTTTCATCTACTGCATCTTTAATTGGTGGTTGTTCAGTTGGATGAATTTCAAAATTCATCAAAAATGGAAATTAAAATGGTATCAGAATTACGTTTTATATCAATTTTCTGTCGAGTAGCACATTTTCAAAATGGATTTTGAGTTTGACCCACAAACTGTTTCCTACTGCATGTATTTATTTATTTATTTATTTATTTATTTATTTATTTATTTATTTATTTATTTATTTAATTATTTATTTATTTATTTAGAGTTCAATGACACCTTCGACAGTCAGGATCACCTTGTGTCAGACAGTTTTACAAGAGGAGGAAGTCAGAGTGTACAGAGAGAAACACTGAGCAGTGGCAAGCAACTGTCAGACTCTCCAACATACTAACTCTGCACAAGAAGGGTTAACATTGGTTGAAGGCAAGTGCACCATCCATATGCAGTACACACCCAAGTACACAGTGCCACTGCTCCCAAAAGTGGGTATTCGGTATTAAGAGCCTTGCCCAAGGACACAGCGTAGTTACTGCTAGGCAGGATAGAACGGGACCTTTCAGTTGGAAGTGCACTGAGCCACTATGCTCCCTTACAGCATTTACAAGTAATAAGGTAAATCACATTGGGTGAATCACAATGGTGGAAGCCATGGATCTGATAACTTTTTGTTTGTTCTGAGGAAAATGTCTCTTTCTGATCAGGCATAATAAGGTTTTTTGCAATTCAGTACCGCACCACTACAATTCTGCCACGTTGTGTTCAACTTTCAGGGGTTCAAAATCAATAATTCCTTCAAAAGTTTGAAATTTTTAGGGAGCTTTCAGGCTACGTAAAAAGTGCATATAGTAATCTTTTGATCTCAGTGTGGTAAATAGCACAAAACAAGCCTTGTGGAAATTTACCTTATCAATCAAACTGCAGGGGAAATAAAAATTTTATAGTAAATTTCCTTTCTTATTATACCTACCACAATTATTTACAACAGGCTTGCACTACAGTGGAAGTCTCTAATTCAGAGGTATACTCTATATTTTTGTTCTTTCCTAAGCAAACTGGGAGAGAAAAATGGTGCGAAAGCACTATGAAAAATTAACCAAAACTGGGCAGAGTGTGACCGGCACAACCTTGTAGAAAATGCTCTTCTCTGTTCCAATACCATGGGCAGTGTGCAGACATATAACCAATGTGTCATTCTATTTGAATATTGGAGTTATGTGACTGGTGGGGAGGAAGGATTCTTACCTGAATAAGAAGACAGGAGGGTCTCGGTAAACAATTGTGGTAGGTATAATAAGAAAGGAAACTTACTATAAAATATATATTTCTTATCAACCTACCTACAATTGCTTACAACAGGCTGAATAGACAATAGGAGGTGGGAATCACATAACCAACCCCGACATAACGTAACGACACTGGAACCATGGAACAGAAGAGATCCCAAGGCTTGTAGAGCCATCACATTGTGAGATGAGACATATGGCCATGTGTGACAAACAGACAGAAAGCACAGTAACAATACACAAGTATAGAACTGGTCCTGAAAGAATTTCGAAAAGAGACCAATAACAGGCAATCAAATTCTGTGAAAAAGGACAGGAAAGAAAAAGCCCAAAAACTGCAACAATAGATGAGTTGACTGAAAAGGTTAAGGGTGAGGATGGCTGACAACTTGAGAAGAGGAAAGAGGTCCCAGAGAAAAAAGGTCCTCAGACTGCTCCTGCAACTGTCGCAGATAAAAAGTGGAGAAAGTGGAAGTGTTTCTCCAGTAGACAATGCAATGGAGTTAGCATAAGCCCAGGAGGTAGACAAGGCATGCAGAGGGTGGGCAGAAATGCGATTGGTAATACAATCGACCCTCACCAAATAAGCGTAGGATAATAGCAAGACAAATCTGTCTAGAGATGGACTGAGAAATTAATCGCTTCCGGTCTTGTGTAATAAATTGTGCCTGGTTAAGGTTAATGCAAATGGCACAAACCAGACAAAGCAAAGGCTGTTTACCATGTACCGAAAGAAGAGCCCTGATACAGATAGGAGGCAGAGATGTTCTGGTATTTGATTCTTGGCTGAAAAAGGCGCAATCAGTGGTAAAAGTAACACTGTTGGTGGTACTCCGGAAAGAAGCCAGATCAACTGAGAGGGTCTGAAGCTCGTTAACTTTCCTGGCTGAGGCAAAAGCCTTCAGAAAGGCTGTCTTGTATGTGGGAAAATGCATATCCAACTGGGATAAAGGTCTGAATGCACCCTCCCCCCCCCCCCCCCACCACCCAGCAAAGCAGCACCCAAGAAATATTCCATCTTGGAGTTAGCCGCAAAGCAGGTGGCCTTTTCAAAGAAAAGTGCGAGATGAATTGGAAAGGTATGGATTAGTGCCGATACGAAGTTTTTCAACATGCAAAAAGTCTCTGAAAACATAGACCTGTACCACATGATGGTGACAGGATGGAGATGCTGAGATAAAACAGGTAGAAAGGAAACTCCGCAATCTGTGCTATGGCAGGATTGGCATAATCAATCGAGATCTTCAGCTCCTTAAAAGCATTGCAACAGAAAATCCAGCTCTTCAGCTCCTTAAAAGCATTGCAATAGAAAATAATAAACAGGAAAAAAACTGCACCTTAGCATTGTTCCTGGATTCATGAAATACTATTAGGTAAACTGGCAAAATATGGCATCCGAGGTGTTGCCAACAATTGGTTTAGTTACTTGTCCAGCAGGTCTCAATATGTTATGTACGGAGAACACAAATCGGACTTAGCCAAACAGAGTTGCGGTGTACCACAGGGCTCAATTTTAGGCCCTGTTCTTTTGCTTTTATATATAAATGATATAAGTAACTCAACATCACTCAATCTTTTATCATTTGCCGATGACACCACTGCACACTGCCCGGGCTCCAACAATAATCCCATAACACTGTATTTCAATGACGAGCTTCAAAAAGTATTTGAATGGTGATCTGTGAACCAGCTAATGCTGAATGCTAAGAAAATCTTGTACATTATACTTAATCCAAATAAAGGTAGGAACAATAATCCTTACCAAGAGGTTAAAATAAATAACCAAAACATTAACAAGGTTGGGGCCACTGAAACAGAAAAATCTGTGAATTAGCATTGATGAACACTTATCCTACAAGACTCACATATCCCGATTATGCTAAAAAATAGCATGCACAAACTATAGTCTCAACAAAGTGAAAAATATCCTCCCTCACGGAGTCTGAAAACACTGTATTATGCCCTCATACACAGCCATTTGGTATACGGAATCCATGCATGGGGCCACTCAAGAGCTATCAAAAAACTAGCTGTCATGCAAAAGCGATCATTACGAATAATTAATAACAAAAAGTACAACTCTCATACTGATCCTCTGTTTAAGGAAAATCAAATTCTCAAGATTGATCATTTGTTTAAACTACATCCACTACAGTTTGTGTTTGACTGGCAGAATGGCAGATTACTGGTTTCTTTCCATGATATATTTAAAATGATTGACAATCCATCTGGTAGGACAAGCAGACAGTCTGGCCTCCTATACATATAAAAAACATGGACCCAAACTCTGGATAAACTTCCTTTATACACCTTCCCGAAGCTATGGAATGCTCTAGACAACACAACTCATAATATTAACGACAGAACCATGCTTAAGAACAACTTAACTTCCACATTCATTTCGTCATATTCAAGTTTTGTCTGTTGCAATAATCTTTACTGCCCTGATTGCACTTCGTAAACTTGGAAATTGTCAAAGTCATGCTCTGCATCTTCATCTGGAATCCTTGTCTTGTGCAACCTGTTATGCTTCCTCCCTACAGTTGTGCAATGTAAAATACTATATGTACACAATTAAGAACTTGCAAACAAAAATCTAAACAAATAATTCATCACATTCGTCATCCTATGATGATGATGCAGCGAACGTATGCAAACAAAATGACCTACCTGTTTGTCGCAGTCTAAATGACACAAACTTTGAAATGGGACTTGTTGCTGCTTTCCAGTGTTATGATGAGTAGTGAAGGGAGTCCTATTAAAAGCAAGTTGCTTCTTGCCAACCTCGAAGCACCAACTTTCTGCTGGCATATATGATGCACCAAACCTCCTGCCCCAGAAAAGAAATGATTTGATCGCCATTCTCCATCATGTGTCACATAACTGGTTCCAAGTTCATTCGTTTCGTCACAGTCTGTTTGCAACCACCCCATCTTCCAAGGGGTGGCAAGTAGACAGCCAATCTGGCTATGCCACTTCCCATGGTATACTATTTATTACATTTGTGCAATATGTTTATTTGTAACCATTTTACATGTATGTGTTCCATGAATAAAGAATCTGAATCTGACCGAGTGATCGGCACACCAACAACAGAAGACCTTTCGCTGGAGTGCTTCTTGAAAAAGAAAAGCACACCTCTGCTCATCTTGAAAAACCTCTACAGAGGACAGGACCTGACAAAAGATATGCATGAAGGCACAATGAAGTCAGTTTGAAGGGAGACCTCGGACAATCTTGACAGAGAAGGTCGATGTAGAGGGAGATGAGCTTGAACCGCCGCCAACAGAGGGCAGAGCTGATTGATCCATACCCACCGAGGCAAAAGGAGAGTGATAGGAATGATTCGCCAACTGCAGGTTCGTATCTCGGCTAGAACCTGTGGCAAAATCAGAACCAGAGGGAAGGTATAGCCAACAAGTCCGTCCCAAATAAGTGACAGAATATCTACGGTGAAAGCCAGAGGATCAGGACAGGGGGATATGAAATGATGGTTCCAATGGGTCACAAACAGATCAATGTGGGGACAATCCCAGACTTCAAAGTGACCAGAACACTGCTCTGTGAAGCATCCCCTCAGTGAGAATGACCATGCTCATCGGGACAGGGAGTTGGCTGGGATGTTCAGATGACCGTAAATGTGATGAACCACCACACTGGAGTTGACATCCCATGCAAGCAGTAAAAGATCCCAAGCCAGTTTATACATTGGAATAGAGTGTGTGCCACCCTGGTTTCAAATGTAAGTTACCACTGTCGAATGGTCAGATAAGAGGAGGACTTGATGATTCGAGAGGTGGGGGCTCCACTGCCGGAAACTCGGAGGAAGAGTAAGAAGTTCCTTCAGGTTGATGTGAAGAGCTGCTGGATCCTGGTCCCAAACACTGTGAAAGACCTAGAGGATCCAACATCATGCCTGATCACAGATCACTGGCATCCATAAACCACTAAATGTCTGTCCAGTGGAGAACGTGATGACTGAGAGATGCTGGTAACTGAAGCATCTGATCCAAAGGATCTACATTTGGTCTTAAATAACTTAGCAGGAAGTGTTGGAGAGGTCTGACATGCAGCCGATCCATTAAGGAATGCAGTGACCGAGCAGCCAAAGAATGCTCCGAGCTGCCATGGATCAGAGTCAGGATGAAAGCAGAGAGAATGAATCAATGCCCTCGCCTGGAGAACTGCTACCGTATTCAGATGAGTATGAATGTCCATCCCCAGATGATGAAATGACTGAGAATGAATCTGGTCTGACTTCTCCTCAAACACTGCCCACAAAGCACCATCAGGGGCATATCAAGTGAGAGCAATGTAAGTGGGAAGGTGAGCCCAAAGATAAAATTATTCAGAAGTACACTCCCAGCTATCAGAGGAAGGTGGTGGGAAACTGTGGCCTGACTGGAGCACAATAGCACCCAACAGCCAAAAGAAGTAAAACTGACAGAAATTCCACCTAAGCCACAAGACCATTATACACTGCCAAAAAAACAATGCTTGAATCCAGCATTTAGCTGAAGATCTCATGATTACTTGGTTCACTTTCCTTTTGTTGGTAACTGCATAAAAGTGTGAAATGTGCTGGCTGCAGTACGACAAAACTGTTGTGGTTGGCCTCAGAAGAAGACTGGCATGAGCTTGTGTGTGTATTATGAGGGACACAATCATGTCTTGGAGAACTTTAGATTGTTGATTTCTGATCCTTCACCAGGAATTGAACTCACTGCAACACTGCCTGGCAATCAGGAGTCCAACACCTAAACCTCTAGATCATTTCACACCATCAAAAAAACAATGACACTTGTATCTAGTATTTAGCTGAAGTATTTAGCATGAAAGTGTGAAATGCACTGGCTACAGTACAACAAAAGTGCTGTGGTTGGCCTCAGATGATGACTAGCAAAGGCCTATGTGTGCATTTTGAAGGACACAGTCATGTGTTTTGTAAGAATTTAGGATATTGGTTTTTGATCCTCCATCAGGAATCAAACTCATGGCAAGAATTTAGAAAGTTGGTTTCTGATTCCTCACTGGGATTCAAACACACAGCAACACTGCCTGGCAATCAGGAGTCCAACACCTAAATATGTAGATCATTACACACCCTGGAAAAACAATGTTTGAATCTAGAATTTAGCTGAAGTTCTCATGATTACTTGTTTCACTTTCTTATTTATGCATTTTGAAGGAAATAAGGGATCTCTCTGTATATGAAATAAAGTCGTTTATGTCAAGTAGATCACAGAGCAGATTGCTGATTTGGCTAGTGCATATAATTTGAGGCTTGATGGCAAAGTCAACAAGAGTCATCTGTCCAAAGGGAAGCACATCATCACTGAAAATAATTTTGATGCAGCCAAATTAATTTTGTTATTAGTCTGAAACATACAGACTGTTGTTTTGTATGGTTTCTTTTGGTTTTTTTTCTCCTTATTCTCCTGATTGTCTGTCTTCTACCTTCTTCCTTGTTCACATGATAACTAAAATATGAATCTTCCTATCTTCTTGCATTTTGGCATACTGACAGACTGTCACTAGTACTCAGCCACCTAGGTTTTTCAGGATCCTGGGGCACTGGTGGTGTCCCTAGGGGTGTTTTAAAAGTGAGACACACTCATATGTCAGGCATGGTATGACCTGTGGACCTGGAGCTAACACCAAATGAATCAAAACTCAATGGAAGTTCCAAATATGGGTCAAGGCTACTGAGGTCACCCAGAGGTCACTGAGTGCATTTTTCAGAACAACTAGTAATCCCCTTTTTTTAATTAGTCAGTTTGAAGGGAGACCTCGGACAATCTTGACAGAGAAGGTCGATGTAGAGGGAGATGAGCTGGAACCGCCGCCAACAGAGGGCGAAGCTGATTGATCCATACCCACCGAGGCAAAAGGAGAGTGATAGGAATGATTCGCCAACTGCAGGTTCGTATCTCGGCTAGAACCTGTGGCAAAATCAGAACCAGAGGGAAGGTATAGCCAACAAGTCTGTCCCAAACAAGTGACAGAATATCTACGGTGAAAGCCAGAGGGTCAGGACAGGGTGATATGAAATGATGGTTCCAATGGGTCGCAAACAGATCGATGTGGGGACAATCCCAGACTTCAAAGTGACCAGAACACTGCTCTGTGAAGCATCCCCTCAGTGAGAATGACCATGCTCCATCGGGACAGGGAGTTGGCTGGGATGTTCAGACGACCGTAAATGTGATGAACCACCACACTGGAGTTGACATCCCATGCAAGCAGTAAAAGATCCCAAGCCAGTTTATACATTGGAATAGAGTGTGTGCCACCCTGGTTTCAAATGTAAGTTACCACTGTTGAATGGTCAGATAAGAGGAGGACTTGATGATTCGAGAGGTGGGGGCTCCACTGCCGGAAACTCGGAGGAAGAGTAAGAAGTTCCTTCAGGTTGATGTGAAGAGCTGCCGGATCCTGGTCCCAAACACTGTGAAAGACCTAGAGGATCCAACATCATGCCTGATCACAGATCACTGGCATCCATAAACCACTAAATGTCTGTCCAGTGGAGAACGTGATGACTGAGAGATGCTGGTAACTGAAGCATCTGATCCAAAGGATCTACATTTGGTCTTAAATAACTTAGCAGGAAGTGTTGGAGAGGTCTGACATGCAGCCGATCCATTAAGGAATGCAGTGACCGAGCAGCCAAAGAATGCTCCGAGCTGCCATGGATCAGAGTCAGGATGAAAGCAGAGAGAATGAATCAATGCCCTCGCCTGGAGAACTGCTACCGTATTCAGATGAGTATGAATGTCCATCCCCAGATGATGAAATGACTGAGAATGAATCTGGTCTGACTTCTCCTCAAACACTGCCCACAAAGCACCATCAGGGGCATATCAAGTGAGAGCAATGTAAGTGGGAAGGTGAGCCCAAAGATAAAATTATTCAGAAGTACACTCCCAGCTATCAGAGGAAGGTGGTGGGAAACTGTGGCCTGACTGGAGCACAATAGCACCCAACAGCCAAAAGAAGTAAAACTGACAGAAATTCCACCTAAGCCACAAGACCATTATACACTGCCAAACAAACAATGCTTGAATCCAGCATTTAGCTGAAGATCTCATGATTACTTGGTTCACTTTCCTTTTGTTGGTAACTGCATAAAAGTGTGAAATGTGCTGGCTGCAGTACGACAAAACTGTTGTGGTTGGCCTCAGAAGAAGACTGGCATGAGCTTGTGTGTGTATTATGAGGGACACAATCATGTCTTGGAGAACTTTAGATTGTTGATTTCTGATCCTTCACCAGGAATTGAACTCACTGCAACACTGCCTGGCAATCAGGAGTCCAACACCTAAACCTCTAGATCATTTCACACCATCAAAAAAACAATGACACTTGTATCTAGTATTTAGCTGAAGTATTTAGCATGAAAGTGTGAAATGCACTGGCTACAGTACAACAAAAGTGCTGTGGTTGGCCTCAGATGATGACTAGCAAAGGCCTATGTGTGCATTTTGAAGGACACAGTCATGTGTTTTGTAAGAATTTAGGATATTGGTTTTTGATCCTCCATCAGGAATCAAACTCATGGCAAGAATTTAGAAAGTTGGTTTCTGATTCCTCACTGGGATTCAAACACACAGCAACACTGCCTGGCAATCAGGAGTCCAACACCTAAATATGTAGATCATTACACACCCTGGAAAAACAATGTTTGAATCTAGAATTTAGCTGAAGTTCTCATGATTACTTGTTTTACTTTCTTATTTATGCATTTTGAAGGAAATAAGGGATCTCTCTGTGTATGAAATAAAGTCGTTTATGTCAAGTAGATCACAGAGCAGATTGCTGATTTGGCTAGTGCATATAATTTGAGGCTTGATGGCAAAGTCAACAAGAGTCATCTGTCCAAAGGGAAGCACATCATCACTGAAAATAATTTTGATGCAGCCAAATTTTGTTATTAGTCTGAAACATACAGACTGTTGTTTTGTATGGTTTCTTTTGTTTTTTTTTCTCCTTATTCTCCTGATTGTCTGTCTTCTACCTTCTTCCTTGTTCACATGATAACTAAAATATGAATCTTCCTATCTTCTTGCATTTTGGCATACTGACAGACTGTCACTAGTACTCAGCCACCTAGGTTTTTCAGGATCCTGGGGCACTGGTGGTGTCCCTAGGGGTGTTTTAAAAGTGAGACACACTCATATGTCAGGCATGGTATGACCTGTGGACCTGGAGCTAACACCAAATGAATCAAAACTCAATGGAAGTTCCAAATATGGGTCAAGGCTACTGAGGTCACCCAGAGGTCACTGAGTGCATTTTTCAGAACAACTAGTAATCCCCTTTTTTTAGTTAGTCAGTTTGAAGGGAGACCTCGGACAATCTTGACAGAGAAGGTCGATGTAGAGGGAGATGAGCTGGAACCGCCGCCAACAGAGGGCGAAGCTGATTGATCCATACCCACCGAGGCAAAAGGAGAGTGATAGGAATGATTCGCCAACTGCAGGTTTGTATCTCGGCTAGAACCTGTGTCAAAATCAGAACCAGAGGGAAGGTATAGCCAACAAGTCCGTCCCAAACAAGTGACAGAATATCTACGGTGAAAGCCAGAGGGTCAGGACAGGGTGATATGAAATGATGGTTCCAATGGGTCGCAAACAGATCGATGTGGGGACAATCCCAGACTTCAAAGTGACCAGAACACTGCTCTGTGAAGCATCCCCTCAGTGAGAATGACCATGCTCCATCGGGACAGGGAGTTGGCTGGGATGTTCAGACGACCGTAAATGTGATGAACCACCACACTGGAGTTGACATCCCATGCAAGCAGTAAAAGATCCCAAGCCAGTTTATACATTGGAATAGAGTGTGTGCCACCCTGGTTTCAAATGTAAGTTACCACTGTCGAATGGTCAGATAAGAGGAGGACTTGATGATTCGAGAGGTGGGGACTCCACTGCCGGAAACTCGGAGGAAGAGTAAGAAGTTCCTTCAGGTTGATGTGAAGAGCTGCCGGATCCTGGTCCCAAACACTGTGAAAGACCTAGAGGATCCAACATCATGCCTGATCACAGATCACTGGCATCCATAAACCACTAAATGTCTGTCCAGTGGAGAACGTGATGACTGAGAGATGCTGGTAACTGAAGCATCTGATCCAAAGGATCTACATTTGGTCTTAAATAACTTAGCAGGAAGTGTTGGAGAGGTCTGACATGCAGCTGACCCATTAAGGAATGCAGTGACCGGCAGCCGAAGAATGCTCCGAGCTGCCATGGATCAGAGTCAGGATGAAAGCAGAGAGAATGAATCAATGCCCTCGCCTGGAGAACTGCTACCGTATTCAGATGAGTACGAATGTCCATCCCCAGATGATGAAATGACTGAGAATGAATCAGGTCTGACTTCTCCTCAAACACTGCCCACAAAGCACCATCAGGGGCATATCAAGTGAGAGCAATGTAAGTGGGAAGGTGAGCCCAAAGATAAAATTATTCAGAAGTACACTCCCAGCTATCAGAGGAAGGTGGTGGGAAACTGTGGCCTGACTGGAGCACAATAGCACCCAACAGCCAAAAGAAGTAAAACTGACAGAAATTCCACCTAAGCCACAAGACCATTATACACTGCCAAACAAACAATGCTTGAATCCAGCATTTAGCTGAAGATCTCATGATTACTTGGTTCACTTTCCTTTTGTTGGTAACTGCATAAAAGTGTGAAATGTGCTGGCTGCAGTACGACAAAACTGTTGTGGTTGGCCTCAGAAGAAGACTGGCATGAGCTCGTGTGTGTATTATGAGGGACACAATCATGTCTTGGAGAACTTGAGAATGTTGATTTCTGATCCTTCACCAGGAATTGAACTCACTGCAACACTGCCTGGCAATCAGGAGTCCAACACCTAAACCACTAGATCATTTCACACCATCAAAAAAACAATGACACTTGTATCTAGTATTTAGCTGAAGTATTTAGCATGAAAGTGTGAAATGCACTGGCTACAGTACAACAAAAGTGCTGTGGTTGGCCTCAGATGATGACTAGCAAAGGCCTATGTGTGCATTTTGAAGGACACAGTCATGTGTTTTGTAAGAATTTAGGATATTGGTTTTTGATCCTCCATCAGGAATCAAACTCATGGCAAGAATTTAGAAAGTTGGTTTCTGATTCCTCACTGGGATTCAAACACACAGCAACACTGCCTGGCAATCAGGAGTCCAACACCTAAATATGTAGATCATTACACACCCTGGAAAAACAATGTTTGAATCTAGAATTTAGCTGAAGTTCTCATGATTACTTGTTTCACTTTCTTATTTATGCATTTTGAAGGAAATAAGGGATCTCTCAGTATATGAAATAAAGTCGTTTATGTCAAGTAGATCACAGAGCAGATTGCTGATTTGGCTAGTGCATATAATTTGAGGTTTGATGGCAAAGTCAACAAGAGTCATCTGTCCAAAGGGAAGCACATCATCACTGAAAATAATTTTGATGCAGCCAAATTTTGTTATTAGTCTGAAACACACAGACTGTTGTTTTGTATGGTTTCTTTTGGTTTTTTTTCTCCTTATTCTCCTGATTGTCTGTCTTCTACCTACTTCCTTGTTCACATGATAACTAAAATATGAATCTTCCTATCTTCTTGCATTTTGGCATACTGACAGACTGTCACTAGTACTCAGCCACCTAGGTTTTTCAGGATCCTGGGGCACTGGTGGTGTCCCTAGGGGTGTTTTAAAAGTGAGACACACTTATATGTCAGGCATGGTATGACCTGTGGACCTGGAGCTAACACCAAATGAATCAAAACTCAATGGAAGTTCCAAATATGGGTCAAGGCTACTGAGGTCACCCAGAGGTCACTGAGTGCATTTTTCAGAACAGCTAGTAATCCCCTTTTTTAGCCCCCCCCCCCCCCCCCCACACCAATCCATTTGTAATGCATTCCTTAAGTTCACACATGCATTTTAACACCCACTATTGAAAGTGGATCATGCTGATATCTCAAGCATGGTATGACTTAAAGACTTGACCAAATGAGTTGAAATTCAATGATGGTTCAAAATATGGGTTGAGGTTGCCCAACGGTCATTGATTGCATTTTTAAGAATTGCTGGAAATTGCATTTTATGACCCTTCTAATGCATTCCTGCAAAGACCATACATGTATTTTTACACTCAAAAAAGTGGCCAATGCCAAAAATATTGGAAGTGGGTCGTGCTCATATTTCAAGCATGGTATGACAAATGCATGGCCCTGAGACAAACAGCAAATGAGTCGAAACTCAATGGAGGTTCAAACTATGGGTCAAGGTCACTGAGGACTCATTGAGTGCATTTTTCAGAATTGCTGGAAATGGCACTTTATTTTGACACTTAAAAAATGTGGGCGAGTCCGAAAATATTGAAGATGGGTCATGCTCTATCTCAGGCATGGTATGACCTATGGATTTGCACCAACACCAAATGAGTTGAAACTCAGTGGAGGTTCAAAATATGGATTGAGGTTCACAATTGCTGGAAATCACATTTTATGACCCCTTAATGCATACCCAAAGTCCATACTTGTATTTTTACACTCAAAAAAGTGGGCAGCATAAAAAATACTGAAAGTGGGTCATGCTCATATTTCAAGTATGGAATGACATATGGACCTGGGTCCAACACCAAATGGGTTAAAATGCAATGGATACCCAAAATATGGGCCAAAATCACTAAAATCACTAAGTGCATTTTTCAAAATTACTGAAAATCACATTTTGTGACTCTGCCAATGCATTCCTGAAGTTCATACATGTATTTTTACACTCAAAAAAGTGGGTGAAAACAAACATTTTGAAAGTGAGTTGCCCTCACATATCAAACAGGGTATGACCTATGGGACTGGGGCAAACACAAATGAGTCAAAATGTGCTGGAGATTCAAAATATGGGTTAAGGTCACAGGGTTCACCCAGGTTCTGCATTTTCATAATTGTTGGAAATTGCATTTATAACACCCTACTGCACTTCCAAAATTCATACATGCATCATTTCATCATTCAGAAACCTGGCCGGAGCCATAAATGTTTTAAGTAACACACTTTCAAAAATACTTATAAGTTCATATGTAAATTTGAATGCACAAAAAGTGGACAGGGCCAAAAATAATGAAAGGGTGCTCCAAGTAAAAATTTGAAAGCAAGCCACAACTGCATATCAGACATATTGCCTGGGTCAAATACAAGGTTTGAAATTTGAGGGGATGGTGTGGGGGGGGGGGGGGGAGCTTCCTAAGTGCAGAATTCAATTTATTTTATTGGCAAATCATTAGTTTTTTGCATGAGACACTTCAAATACAGTACTCAACAATATATTTTTGATTTATTCAATATCCACTTCTGATTCCTTTATAGAACATGTTCAATGCTGTGCACAAAAGTTATTTCCGATTTCTTAAAATATTATATATGATTCCTGTATGAAAATATTTAAAGGCTGTTTACAAAAAACTATTCTGATTTCTTTAAAGATATTTACTCTCGAAAATAAGACTTCTAAATTTTCTTTCTATATAGATTAGTTTGGAGGATTTCAGCATTTTCACACAGACTCGAATTTACTGATCACAGTAAATTCAGTTTCTCTTGGTGTTTCAATTTTTGCTTCCAAAAATGGCTTATAACCCTCACTGGAAACAAACTATTGACTAAAATTGGAATATCATTTCATTTTTTGGAATTCACTAAAAAAAAATTTTCATAATCAATGGGGAGACAAGGTGGACTGCCAACCTGGCTATGCCACTCTCTACAGAATACGATTTACTAAACTTATGAATTTGTATTTGTAACCAATATTGTATTTGTAACCATTTATGTTTACTGTGAATAAATTATCTGAATCTGAATCCATTCCAATGAAGGGTTATAAGAAGACTTTCAATGTTTTTTGAGGATAATACTGGTTGATTTTGGCCATTATGATTATGTTGGGTAAAGAGTTGATACAGTCGAGATTTGCACAAAGGCTGTGTAGTGCATGGGTTTAGTTACTCATTTTATAATGGAAATTTTTTTATAACCAATTTCTGGTTATAAACACTGTTAACCCTTCACCCAATGAATTGCCCGCATCCACCAGCGTAATATGCAAATTCAGCAGCTTAAAAAATAATATTTTTCAAAAAATGTCAACAAAACCATATCATGTGACCCCTCTTTGGAACGAGCTCATCGAGCTCGTTCCAAAGAGGGTTCACATGATATGGTTTTGTTGAAATCTTTTGAAAAAATTTAAAAAATGATATTTAAAATAATAAATTTTGAAATCGTCTGCGTTGGGTAAAGGGTTAAGTGTCATATCACACAATACATGAAAATGTACACTCAATCAGACTGCACAATCCACAGGGTTAGTCGTATAATAGAGATGATCTTATTTACAACCAGAAAGAAAAGAGTGACTAACCCTGCACATTGCACAGCCTTTGTTGGCAAGCTAACATACACTGACTACCCATAGGCACAACACAGGATTACTTGAAAGGCTGCCATATCACACACTACAAGTACATGAAAATATACATTGCCTAAGGCTGTAAAAATGCACAGGGTTAGTTGGTTACATGTTATATTTTTTTTTAGGATTTGGGATTTTAACAACACTTTTTTGGCAGTCAGGATCAGCTTGTGTCAAAAGAGTTTTATGGGTGGAGAAGCCGGAATACCCAGAGAGAACCACCCAGCAGTGGCGAGCAATTGACAGACTCTTAAATGTACTAACTCTGCACAAGCAGAGTTAGCATTGGTTGAAGAAAAGTGCACCATCAACCTGCAGTATGCCTTTGTACACAGAGTTACCATGTCTCATGTGGGCAATCAAGATTAAGTGCCTTGCCCAAGGACACAATGCAGTTGCCCCTGGTGGGGATCGAACTGTGAACCTTTCAGTTTAAAGTCCAATGCCATAACCACTTGCTTCCGTGAATAGCTTATAACCCCTCACTGGAATGATCTCATCACACTCATTCCCATAGGGGTCATGAGCTATATTTGTTAGGCCCCCAAAAAAGTTTTAATAGTCAAGAATTTATTTGCCAGTGTCGTCTACTAATCATACAAAAGTTTAACATGGCTTACCATCTTTGTCACTCTCTAAATCTGTGTCATAATTCATGAATGGTTCTGCTTTCTTCAACTCACTTATCATTGGGTATTCAGAATTTACATCCCAAGACTGAAAACAAATATGAAAATTTTCACTTCACATATACAGTTGAGGCCACTTAACTGGACATCTCTTAATTGAATAACCCTATTAATTGAATATAACTGCCAAACACGAACTATTTACCAAACCTTCAGTGCAAAAGAAAAAATCAAATGCTACCTGTTAATTGCATATATAGATCATATTTGTCCAGAAATGAACCTGACAATCACCAATTTCACCTTATTTATAGATCTATTTTGCCTCAGTTCATCCATTTTATCTATAATTTCTTGTTTGACAGACCTCCATGAACTCTGTTAACCCTTTACCCAACGTAAAGGACAAAACCCACCAGCGCTATTCCCAAAAATTAATTTTCAGTATTTTTTACTTTTGGGACTCAAAAACATAGGCTATGACCTCTTGTTGGCACGAGCTCATCGAGGTCGTTCCAATGAGGGTTCATAACCTATGTTTTTGATATAAAAAATGAAAAAAATTAGCTATTCAAGAATTTTTTTTGCAAGTGTCGTCTGCTTTTCATGTTAGGTAAAGTGTTAAGCAAGATAATCGATTAAACGTTTATATTATCTCACGAACAAAGTAAATGTAATCCTTTATCCAGTGCACAGGATATCAAAATTTATTATTTTAATTAGTGTTTTGTAAAGTTTTTCAAAAGATTTCAACAAAACCATATAATTTGACCCCCTCGTTGGAACAAGCTGGGTGAGGTTGTCCCAATGAGGGGACACATGATGTGGTTTTGTTGAAATTTTTGGAAAAATAAGTTTTTTTCAACTGCTTAATTTGTAAATTACACATGAATGTCGCTGATTCATCAGGTAAAGAGTTAATTGATACAGAACCAAGATGAATTTCTGTGAGCAAATTGTGATCCATTTTTAAACTGTATTCTTCTGTTTAGCAGCAGTGGGTTAAAGATGAAGTGGATAACTGAATATAAAATGACTGGATATTTTAACTATATAAATATATATTGTTTAATTCTTTTTCATGCATTTGATTGCATATCCATTCAACTTTAAACCCTTGTCTTTAACAAAATAACCGCTTTGACATACATGATTCTGTCTTCAATGGGTGATGTACAAGCTGGAATTTGTACTTATATTTTTACTAACAGTAATAGCCACCAAATGGTTAGGCATGAATGGGCAACAGCCAAAGAGTAACAGCGATATGTATTTCAACAAACACTGGTTCCGAAAAGGTTGTTTTGATTTTTTATCGATCCATTTGATCAGTACAGCTTCAGTCAAAACAAACAGACTCTTCACCTTTGGGTTTAAACATCGGAATTAAAATTTGTTTATTTAAATGAATTTTAATGCATGGGTTCTGTAATAAACACAGAACGTGATGTGTGTTCGAATCAGTGGGTGTTTTACATAACTCGTTGGAATGGCTTTTTTCATATTTTCGCTCGAGCCTACGGCTCTTGTAAAATATGACTATGCCATTCGAACTCATTATGTAAAACACCCACCGATTCAAACACACATCGCTTTCTGTCTATTTAGTCATCATGAATAATTATTTAAATGAAAGTGGATGTCAAGAGGTGATGTGCTTAAGTCGCCTATTTTTGCATTGGCTCTCCGAAATTTAACATACAGGTGAATTGAAATGAATAAAACAGAAAAAAACATGTAGCTATAAGTGAACTATTTATTATAAAAGACTCTTTTATTAAATATATTTCACATGTATGCATAATTTTTGTTTCATTTGATGTGAAGTCTTCTGATTTGACACTGAACATCTCAAAACTGAAAAATTTTCTACTGTACTATTTTCTGGGATTTTTGTCCAAAACTGATTCCCTTCCAGGAGTCTGGGAACTACACCGAATTTACAGGATTTTCCCAGGCAATCTAGGAGAGTTAATATGTCTGCATAAAGTGGTCACAAAATATGAATTGCAAGACTGACCAATGATAAATTACTAGCATCAAATTGGTGTAGGTTATTTTCCAAATATGTGGAATGTAAAGTCACAAGAAAGCAATGATAATATCTGAAATTGTAGCAGATTACCTCAAACAGAAAAAAGTGTTTCCTCAGAGTGAAGAATCGTTAAATGATTATCCGAAAATGAGCAAACGATTAGAATTGATTCTTTGTTGTAATGAATGAAAATTGCCTCACTGAGAGGAATGAACTGGATAATCATATTCCATTAATAACTACTGTCTTTTCCATATCATACCATACTTTAAACTATATCACATATCTCCTGTTCTGTTTGTTATTCAATTATAAACAACCACTCAAATTAAGGAGTAGGTGAAGGAGCAAATTTTCGCATTATTACCTTATCGGTGGGTCTTCATTTTCCCTTGATTTCAGTCAAAAGCTCACCGTTGTTGTCATTTAATGCCAGCAGCCGACATATTTGTTTACCTATGATGTAACGGATACCATAATCTATTTTTAACTGAGGGTTTCGAGGTTGTTGCACGGGGTTCTGTTTTGATGGATTTGGATACAGATCAAAACATAAATCTGAACCATTCCACAACATCGGTATGTTTGTTACGAAATTCGGATCCAAGTGAAACTTGCGATCACAAAGTGATGACCATTTAGTAAAATAAATAAAATACGAAGGAAAATAACAGTAGAGGCTTTCTAAATAAAATTTTGAAGTTCACACTGATAAATTTTGTTAGAGCTTTAGAAACATTGTGCACGAAAGCAGACTTGTGAATGATTTAATAATGTTTTTCTGCTGAAAATTCCTTTTTCCGATGGAAATTCTTTAATAGGGTCGATGTTTATGATGGATAAACCCCATATTTTTCACCAGACCAAAACACTGATTTCAAAAGATTTCTGATTGAAGAACCAAATTATGTACCGTTTTGTTAGTTAGTTGTTGGTGTTTAAAGTCACATATTTCTGCACAATGGCTAATCATGACCACGACAGTTTTATGGATGGAGAAAGCCAGAGTACCCAGAGAGAACCACTGAGCAATGGCAAGCAACTCTCAGCTCCCTAACAAGGTAACTCCACACAAGCAGGGTTAGCATTGGTTGAAGACAGGTGTTCCATTCACGAGTAGTACGCCTTAGTACACAACACCACCGTTCTCCCACGTGGGCAATGGGGTGAAGGGTCTTGCCCAAGGACACAAAGTGGTTGCTGCAGGTGGGATTCGAACCGAGTACCTCTCGACTTGCAGCCTGCACCCCTACCAACTGAGCCACCATGCCTCCATGTAACATTTTTGCAACGCAGATTACTTATCGAAACATCAAGCTCTAAAGTATGTTTCTGCCAGAATACCGGCTTTTACTTCCATTTGGCCAAATTTACTAACAAGACACCTAAAACAAAGTTTCCCTCGAGCCAAGAACAAAAAATTCTCTCAAAAAAACTATGAGTAGACTTTGGGTGATGCTCACCCCCCTCCCTCACCACAAACACCTGAAGTCCACTTCGACACTGTCCTGCCATTGAACTGCGTAGAATAAAATAATTAAGTCAAACGAATCGCACTGAAATCAAGTTTGGGGAAATGGGCTAACCATCTTTGGTTTATCGCACATATGTCTTGAAAAGAATCAGATTCAAGGCAGTATGGGGTTGAGATAGCTGGCAGCAGGTCCTTGATCTGACATCACTGACTGTGTACACGATGCTCACGAAAAAATGCACTCCACCTCTCCAAGTGATATATAGACACCTGTTCCAATTTTTCACTGTCAGTGAATTTATAGCCCATACTCTTTGAAAAACCAGTTCAATAGCATTAAACTCGGACTTTGCCAAAGTAATTTGTGTTCGTTTTTTCCATATGTTCGGGGTCGTCAGCCTTTAATACCATTCAAATTATAGTTAGAAAAAAAATTGTAACATACTTCGCGAGGGTAGGTTAATTTTAGGCTCGTAAATCTTACCGTAAGTAGTTTTCAGTGTGTATGGATTATCTCTCTTCCACATTACTAAGAGGAAAAGTTACAACTTCTCAATTACAGAAGTGAAGAAAGTCTCAAATTTTAACTTTGCAAACAAAATCTTCAAATATGAAGAAAGAATAAATAAACTGAATGCAAAGTCACATGGCGGAGGCAGGGGGTGAGATATTCTGTCATGGCCTGCGTATATCTTTTCATCTTCCACCAGTCTCGGGAGCCAGAAAATAAGCTTTTTAAAGCAAATGTTTGTTTTTATATTTAGAGAGGGGAAACACACAAAAATTTTATCCTATCAGGTGGGGGTGGAATGTAGGGAGAAAGTTAAATGGCTACACCAAAACTAATACATATCATTAATTAACGGGAGGTCCTTTGAGTTTGTTCTAAGAACCATGGACGTATGAGACAAGGAGGGTCACAGGGAATTCAGCTAAAATCATAGTATAGCTGAATTAGATTAAGTATGCTCACGTCCTGTTACATGTATGTCGTAGAAAAGTCACGTTTGTTGATGACGTGTGCGTTCGTTGTCTCGGGGGTGCCCACCCCCCTCTCCCCCTGCAAAAAAAAGTTTGGATCAGAGGTAGGGGTTATCTAAAAAAAACTGTTTTTTTTCAGCCTAGTATCTATTTTTTTTATTTGCAACCCCCACCTCCTTCCCCAGTCTAAGTTGAGTTTTAAAAGTTATTTCAAAGTGAGCACCAGTCTTTCTCAAATTTGTTTAATCAGCACCAGATTTCTTCCACTATGCCTGTAACGAGTAGATGAGGAGACAAATATTCTAATTTGTTTTACCAGTATTCCATCAACTCACAGTGGATAAGCCGCCATAAGCGGAAAATACAGAAACCGGAAGTTGGAACTCGCGAGGCGTATAATATTTTGCTCCACCCATTGGCAGTGGTCTGTTTGAGTGGGTGCAGATGGCGACCAAAGGCACCCCTCCCCCCCCCCCCCAAAAAAAAAGACGTGAAACGGTAAAACAATTGAGACAAGAAAAGGAAGTATGCGAAAAAAGAAGGCGGACTGTTTTTATATGGGCCTACAAGCCTCATCGTTCGGATGCCGAACACTGACATTTCTTGTCCGATGCCGATTGGATTCGCGGCGGCAAATTCAGTTTCATACGCAACAGCACACATGTGCCGATGTCAATGAGTTCCTATATCAATTATCTTTCTGACAAGCCCTTCCAGTAAAAATAACACATCAGACCCTAGATCTGTTGCCGCAACTGCAAACATGTGTGCTTAGCTTCACTTCCAAGCCACACGGAGCGTGCTGCGTGATGCAGACCTATATACCCAAGTTTGAATTTTAATTCGAGAGTGAAACAAAGTCAAAGGTATCACGGAACTAAATATTTCCCCATAGGCGACCATTATAACGTTCAGGCGAAAAAGATATGATCGCATCACTTTAATTCTGGCATTCAAATATCTTTGTCAAGTATAGCCCTTCAGACAACCTTTTTCTGATTCTTCTCACCCGAGAACAGGGGGTCATGCTACAAATAAGAGAGAAAAACTGACACAAAGGGAAGTACCAGTCATGTGCACATATTTTTCAGGGAATTCCCAACAAAAACACACAAAAAGTAAATTGTATTTTTTAGGTCCAAGAGTCATCAAATCACCCTCTTTTTTTATCAGGAATATTCAACAATAATGCAGGATGTTTCAAACGTTTATTGAAACAATATATTTTCCTAAGGCTCTTTATTTTTAGAGATTGCATCATTTTCGAGTGCCACCTTTCAAGGTGGATAACTCTAATTCAAATATTTAGTTCCTTGGTACCTATGGAGAGTATCTACAATTTAATAATAGAGGTTCCTCATTCTTATAAAAAACAATCTCAGATCCACTGTGAGCCGCGACAAATTAGGAGGCCACGTGATGACAGCTATTGAGTCATCGGAAATTAAATGACTTGACATGGACACAGTGGACTGACAATTTTGCAGTGCAAAAGTCAAGGAAGATTTCACACAAAAAGTCAATCATCAATGACTTTGATCATGTAGAGTCTTTTCGCCGCCCGTCAAATCTGTCGTAATTTTGACGATACACATCACAATAATTTTGATGATACAATCAGCGTGATGGTATTAAAACGTAAAACTCTACTCACAATTGCGACAGTTGGTTCTCTTGTATATGCCAATATGTTTATCAAGTATCTTATGATAATAGAATTAATATTGAAGTGTCATTTGGCATTTAGTTTGGGTTTCGGGATTTGAAAATTCACCATATTACCAGTGTGCGTGCTTAAGTTTCAGGAGCCCCGTGGAAAAAAACATCAAATTTACAAATAAGTGTCTATCCCAGTTGGGAAGGTGGGGGACTGTCGTTCCATGTGTAATTGAAGTGATTGATATCTTGTGTTTTCGGTCACTTCGTCTTTATCAACGATTATAAAAAATATAAACATCATCACACAGGACGCTAATGTTAACTGTATTTACGGAAGTCTACATGCATGATGTAGTGTGCATTTACCTGAATGAGTCGAAGAGCAGTATGTTTGAGTCACTGGAACGAGCAATTGTTCTATAGCCTATTTGCTCGATGGGATTTGGGTCGTTTGAGCAATGACTTTTTCAGCAACTCTTCAATGGATTCGTGGCTTTAAGAATCATATAGGCTTTCGTTGTACACAATGAAGATAACTCTGCATACATGTTATGGGAAACAAAGCACTGGTGATTATAAGACTTGGACGATGGAACTACAGATAGTTTGGGCTCGACGTACTGCCAGTGTTAGAGTAGTATCTGTAACAGGCATAAAAATAGGGTTCTTGGAAAAGCTGGACCAGTACTCCAGTGTAAAAGAACATAGTCTCGATCCTAAAGCACTGCATGCTACTACTGAAAACCCAAGATGGAGAGTACAAGTCCGTTTCAGTTGTTTTGTGCACATTTTGGTGATTTGGAGGGATTATCGGCTTGTTTGTGGTAATTCTACAAAGTAAAACTACTCTTATACAAAGGAACGTACCTGTTATTGAAAAAAGAAGGATTTGTGAGGAATCCGTATCAAATAGTCATTTTGAGTGGTTTGGATGGATTGGCAGGTCTTTAGGGTTAATCAGGTTTACTCCTATTCAAACGAACATACCCTCCGAACATACACCCGTCATGTTGTAGGCAATTCAGGCTCATAGCAACCACTTGCTACCTTAGAAACCAAGATGGCGGCTGTCCAGTAGACAAAATGTCCGACGGAAATACTATCACCCTAACAACACGTGCTGCGCACTAAGACCACGTATCACTATGGAGATGACGCCACAAGATGGCCACTCCCGCAGGCCACAATGACAACCTAACATGATGTAATTGGGTCACATGACTATGAAGTCACTTCTCAGATCCCCCCACAAGGTCCCCATGATCTCCACATCTACTACTAACATCGTTGAATAAGGCCAAGTGGCCGAAAGCTCCAGTTACTGATTGATTTTATTACATAAAATCTCACACTATCTACCTACCCACTGAAAAATGTGGGCAGGCTTAATATGAACATAGTTTATTAAGTGGCCAAAAAACCATCGGGGATTGAAATTTTTTCCAATTTTCCTCGTGATACTCCCCGCCGCCACCTATAATTCTATTAGCATCCCACCTTAGGCCTTCGGCATATATGACGTCCCCTTGCTTAAGTATATCCAGAGGGGGAGATACTCTTGAGCTGCCACTGGACCCAGTGGAAGTAATGCAGGCATGTTTAAATATTAGACAGTCGAGATAATAATTCACAGCTTAGGGTTTTTAAAAATTTCATTGTAATTCACTGCAGTGTAGGTAGAAGTTTGTAGGGAACAGCCAAACGATATATCAAACTTAGAAGTAGAGACAACCAAAGGTAAAAAAAAACGTCAGAGAAAGAGTCATCAGGATTGTAACCAAAATTGGCGAGAGGAGGTCAAAAGAAAGAGGTCTTTGTGTGGCCAGCGTGACAAAGAGTAGACAGGTTTTGATGAGTACCTTGACGATGGCACCTTTGTGAGGGGAGGGGGTGGTCACTGTTGTTCAAGCTAAGGTCGCGATCACTGGAGATTAGGGGGAATTGGGAAATGCGGTGGAAAAGGAGGGCCAAATGTGTAACTTGGGCATAGTGGTGACCTCGGAATACGTTTTATTAGGAAGTCCAAAATCACAATCTACTAGATCAAAATTCACTGGGAATAGTATAATGAGAACGTGGGATGGGAGAATGAAGGACATGTGGTCAGTGGTTGACACAAATATGATGATTAGTATGCTTATTGGAGGGATTGTGAAGAATTGGGGTACAGAGTGTCTTCAAGCAGTTCGTCTCAGTATTGGGAGGAAAGGTGCGTTGGAATCGGGAGGCAGTTGGAAGCACATGAGTAACCAAGAACTTCTCAACTGAGAACCACAGCAAATCAGCGGCCAGCCAAACTGTTATTAATAGTATATCAACTCACATATATAGTATCAAAGCCTCAACCATCTGTAGAGTTCGATCCTCTAATGCTATGAACACACAGGCCTAACATTACACATATTTACTCCAGCTGAATACTGAGAATCATATAATGATTTATTGCAGTTGACTGATACCAGACGAGACTGCTCGAACACATTCAGCCAGGCACCTCTACAAAAGCGATCGTCTTTTCTTTCAATTACAAGGTTTGAAAGGTAGCCTGGGTGCTCTAGAAACCCTCCAGCGGGTCAGATTTTTAAAAAGGTTCCCGGGGAGGATTCCCCTTGACCCCACCAGTAGGAGAAGACACACTCAGGAACATCCACACCAGGGCTACGCACCTAGCTACTTTTTGGGCAAAATCTTCCAGCCCCCCCCCCACCCCACCCCCCTCCATGGAAAAAAGTTGGCCTGTTGTTCTATGTATGCCTATGCTGGGTATAATCAGAGAAGTCGATTAATATTATATAAATTCTCTGATCAACTTTGCCGAGTGATTTCTCCCTCAGATTTATCAGGTGCTTGCTAAGAAATGGGGGTGGCGGGGCAGCATGATCACGTAGTGACGTGTTTGTGATGCCCCCCCTCTCTCCCTCCCTCCCTCCCCCCCCTATTAGTTATATACTTTCTTAACAGTAAATTTGATACTTTGACTTGTGTCGGGTTATAGCGAAAATGGCACCGTGTGTAAACGGCACATACAGTAAATATCACCAAGTGAACGAAAACGGTACCAACTGATTGTGGTGAGAACGGCACCAGTTCCAATGGCAAAATTAATTCATTTCATTCTGCCTTTTTCTGTGTTTTGTTTTGAAACTGAGTATTTAGCCTAAGTTTGCGGATGCAGTTTACATGTACATGTCGGTTCTCTAATAAATTTGTTGAAAATTGACCAGTTAAAAATGAGAGGATATATCTCCCCTCCCAACTCTCTTTAAATGGTTTTCTTGTTGTTTAGCAGTTACTTCTAAACATTAAAAGCAAGAACACCCCTCCCCCAACCCAGGCCCCACCCTTTCATCGGCCCTGTAATATATCCAACCTGGATTCACGATACACCCACTTCTTTATTATTGACGCCAAAGAATTTTGTGTGTGTGAGGGGGGGGGGGGGGGGGGGGGAATCTGAATTCAAAGGACCTGCCAAGGCAAAAAATTAAAACACGGTCATATTTGGATGGGGGCAATCCGAAACCAAGAAATCCAGACTCCTGTTCCAAACTGAAAGTAACGGGCCCTGGGTTTCATATGGTGCTGTTTTTGCCTGTACCCATGTCACTGTCACACAAACAATCAAAGCCTATGGAGGTCTGTAGCACCCGATTACTGATGGCGGTTGTCGGCAAGACATGACAAATTTGAAATACAGGTACGGCACGTATTAATTAAATAATTTGCATCACAACTACAATACATGTATATTTTATTTATTCACAAATTGACTAACGTGTTTTGAACAAGACTTGAGTTTTATTTTGAACCATCATCACGACTTACTGATATTCCAACTACGTCAAAACACGCCTTCTGCAAAGGCAAGCTGTGAAAATTCAAATTTTACCTGTTCTCAAATGGACCATCCCAGTTACGTCATTTGTGCATTTTTGCAAAATGGACGCTCTTCCGAAAATACACATGAATTCCCATAGAGAATTAAAAAATTCATTCATATAATTTTCGAGTGAGGTAAAACCACAGAAATGTAATGACGGTGAAATTAAATATATTACACGTAATCGGGAGCTGAAAACTAAAAGATATTTTCTTGATTTTGAATTATTCCAGAGTTTATTTACCATTGGGGGGTTATGGAAAGGACAGTAATGTAATGATCAGTTGTGTGAAATTCCTATGTATTTATTCATAAGCTTTAATTCTATACTAATATTGAAAAACTAAGAACATCTGTCTGTCAAAAAATATTGTGACTGTCAGGATTAAGACCTACTGAAAAATTCAAATCCTTGATAAAAAAATAAAACTAATATCCCAGTCCACACAGGTGTGGGCATATGACATACGATGAAAATCAATGTATGTATCTTGAAAATATGATTGCTCTGTTAATAAAATCAACGATACATCAAAAGTAACCTTTGTTAATTGTATGTGAAGCCAAAATACCCTGAATCAACTTTTGCGAGTACCGTTTAAAATATGTTGAAATACTATGATCAAGATAATTATCTGTATTAATTTCTTTGAGAACTGTCTTGTAAAACTAATAATGTGTAAAATCAAATCCAAAAGACATTTTTCAGAATACTGGAACTGTTCTCTCATGCAACGACTGGGAAGAAGATTTTTAACGTCTCCAAATCAGTGATATTTGATCCAAGCCAAAAAAGAAGCAGATTGTCATCTGCAAAATGAGGTCCCCAGAGGGTGAATTTGGTGATGCTACCCTGCACAACAGGGTAGCATCAATAAATTTATCCTCTGTGAACCTCAATCTGAATCAAGGTACCACACCTAAAAAGAAAGAGGTACCCAGAGGATAAATTGGGCCACTGTATGGGATAGCATCAGCAAATTCACCCTCTGGGGACCTCATTTTGCAAATGACAGATTGCTTATTTTCAGGTTTGGATCTATCTATTGTTTTGGATTAACTGGATTGAGACAATACTTCTTCAAACTAGTTTTGCAGGTTCAATTTTTATTTTAAAATATTCCCATGTTGATAACAGGTGGGAAATATAGATTCTCCTATATTTTTCACAAAGGAAAAAGTTTTGAAGAAATTGTGACTGAGAACCCCCCCCCCCCCCCCCCCCCCCCTCCCCTTTTACCAGCATTTTCCACCATTGTTAGGCTGGTTCAAGAAACAAAATTGAATCTAAAGTAAGGATTTCTAGACTGAAAAAAGTGGAGAACGTTTTTCAGACTTTGACACAACGTGAATAATATTAGTGGGAAACGACAATACATGTATGAAAACTATTATCCTCCATTTGTCTTGATTATATGTGTTGTTTTAAACATTAGTGTATCAAAGTACACTGATGCGTCAAAACTTTGGTTTTCAGCCCTCAAAAAGGTCTACATCCATCATGTATGTGAGCAGAGCAAACAGAAAAATGATTCATCATCAGTAGGTTTGTGTAGCATTTCTGACTTTGCATGTGCTAGTCAAAATCACTCTATCTAATCAAGAGGAAACCTGTATGCTGTACGTGTAAAGGTTATGATTAGGCTGTATTGACAGAACTTGGAATACATGTAATAAAACTGAAGACTTTTTAGTGAATAGAGTTGTTCAGTTTTGTTGAGTCAAATGCGCCACCGCTGCTAACCATGATAAAGTGGAGCCCACTTAATTGGATATCTCTTAATGGAATAACCTTGTTAATTGAATATAATTTCCCATCACAAAACCATTTACCATCCCTCTAGTACAAATTTAACCTGTTAACTGAATATAGGTTATAGAGTAAAATCCTGTTAATTGAATAAAAAATCTTGCATCCCGTCAAGGAATTTCCCTGACTCTCCCTAGTTGTCCATTGTTTATAGACCTATTTGGCCTCAGTACATTCAATACAGGCAGTTAATCTATTTTATCTTGTTTGACAGAGCTCATGGAGCTCTGTCAGACAAGATATGATAGAATAAATGCTACGTTTATCTCCAGAATACAGGAAAGTGACACAATCACTGTTAGCTGAATACTCCTCTTAATTGAATAATTTTCATTGGCAAAGTGGCTATTCAAATAACAGGGTTCTACTGTATTTCTTTGGGGAACTTTGATACATAATTGGATCATGAATGATTATGCCATCACATTTTGAGTTGGCACCTCAAAGGGTAATGTAATTTAGAGCTCCCATTGGCATGATTTAATGGGTTAAGTTTTCATCAAGCATGATTCTGTTCTGGTCATCTTCAACTCATCATTTCAATGTAGGTTAAATAAAGTGTTAAAAAAATACCCCCCCCCCCCCCACACCCACCCACCCACCCACCCACTAAGGCTACATTTAGTCTGGGAGTACAACCATGCTTAGAGCTGATATCTCAGATTGGGCAACTCCTTTGGCAATGTTTCTTCTCCTTAACTAAGGGATTATCTAGAACAGTGCCCTGCAAATTAGCTTTCACTGTTACAACCTAATAAATTTAAGCTTGAGATTTTTATGTAATTTGTTCTATAAAACTTGTCAAACCTGGTATTCTCTGTATTATGAAAAGTGTCAAGAAAATAAGACTTTATCAGGGTTTTCATTTCAGTTTCTTATTTGTGAACTCGTATTGAACAAGTAGGTATAAATAAGCAGCACTAAAAGTTTTAAAAAGTAGCTTAAGATTCAGATTCTTTATTCACTGTACACATACATGTAAAATGGTTACAAATAAACATATTGCACAAATGTAAGATATACTGTGGGAAGTGGCATAGCCAGATTGGCTGTCTACCTTCCACCCCCTGTGTATGAAATATATCCATCATAATAATCAGAAGGTACGCGAGAGAAAAATTTTGGAGGTTTTTCACTGTAAGTGAACACAATGTGTTTCAACAACAGTAGGTGCATCCCATCTAGGGAACATGAGGAAAGATGAAAGGAATCGTTTGAAAGCTACAGTTCTAGTCATAAACATGAAGGTATTAGCATGCAAGATCGACTATTGTATAGTATTAAAAGTAAAGTTAATGGAACAGCAGGAGGTTCACTTAATATTAGAGGAACATGGACGGAATGATTCTTAAGGAACATATTGAACCATTCTACAGTACAGTGGAGCCCACTTAACTGGATATTTCTTAATTGAATAACACTGAAAATGAATAGAATTTCCTAACTTAAAACCATTTACCATACCTCCAGAACAAATTTGATCTGTTATTTGAATATAGGTTAAAGAGTAAACTCCTGTTAATTGAATAAAAAATCTTGTAACCTGTCGAGAAATTACCCTCACTCTCCTCAGCTTTCCTTTCTTTATAGACCTACTTGGCCTCAGTACATCCAATACAGGCATTTAACCTATTATATCTTGTTTGACAGAGCTCATGGAGCTCTATGAAACAAGATATAATAGAATATATGCTAAGTTCATCTCTAGAATACAGGAAAGTGACACCATCCCTGTTGATTGAATATTCCTGTTAACTGAATACTTTTCATTGACAAAGTGGTTATTCAATTAACAGGGTTCTGCTGTATACATTTTTAAACCACACAGGGGGTGCGGTGGCTCAGTAGGTAAAGGTGCAGGCTGCAAGCTGAGAGGTCCTTGGTTGGAATCCCACCTGTGGCAACCATGTTGTGTCCTTGGTCAAGACACTTCACCCCCATTGCCATGGTGGGGGCATGGTGGCATTGTGTACTAAGGCTTACTGCATGTTGATGGTGCACCTGTCTTCAACCAATGCTTACCCTGCATGTGTTGTCAAAGCATTGGTAGGAGTATTATCCCATTTTTTTTTATCTTAACTCTGGTTATTTATTTGATGCATGTCAGTACTGATACTACCCTCAATACTGTACCGGTACCCAAAATTGTAGTCCACGGTACTTTGAGAACCATGATCCTGATCCGTATCATCTGCATAATGTCCTTGGGCAAATGCCCAAGTGGGAACACAGTGGCACAGTGTGCTAAAGAATTCTGAACATTGATGGTAGACATGCCATCAACCAATGCCAATCCTTTTTGTGTGGGATTAAGTTGAAGAGTCTGACAGTTACTCATGACTGCTCAGTGGTTCTGTCTGGCTACTCCCGCTACATCCACTGATAAAAACTAGCTTGCAAGATATGAAGCTGGCTGTTGAAAGAGTCAATATAACTCTAAATAATATCTATTTTAGATAAATGGAACATTCTTGTTCAATGCATTCCTAGGCAGGCCTTTATTTTGAAAATCAATGACTAATGCCCTCCTAGTTTCCTATGAAGGAGGCAATCTACAAGTGGCCTATTAGGATTATGGCATTGCAATCAGATATCATAGACATCTGCACAAGTTCCTAAGGCACGAGCAATCATAAGAGGTTTTTTTTAGGGTTCTTTTTGGGTGGGGCAGGGGTTCTCCTACCAGAAAAATGGACTTGTGCTTTTAAAAAAAGCCTTCTGGTGACAAGTTCCTCTCCCCCCTAAGCCCAGTTTTTTCAAGTCGGAAATGATAAATTTATACCAATTTGTGTATTTTTATACTTACCAATGGTCCAGACATAGCTGGTGCTAACTCTAAAATATCTAGGGCCAAACACAAATTTTGCACCCCCCTCCCCCCAATCCCCAAAATTTGCATGCAAAACCGAAAATTAGAAGTCCTAACTGGTCCTCCATACATTTACCCTCTGCGCATGTGCAGACGTCAGGAAGTGACCAGAATTGGCGCCAACACCATTCTTTGTAAAATAAAGTATTACATAATAATTCAGCGGGGAGGTATGAGTGCTCACTCATGGGAGGGCCCTTCCCATCTGGGCCATTGGTAAGCATAAAAATATACAAATTGGTATAAATTTATCATATTTTTACACAGTATAGTAATGGCCCAGACATAGCTGAATCGTAAATAGGTGGAGGGCTTAAGACTTCTGAAATAATTCCAATCCTGCAATCCATAATGAAGGAACTTACATGTTGAACAGTTAGGAATTACATGTAATTCTCTCTATACAGTAATAGAGGAGACATATTCTAAACAAGGAGCCCAATGAAGTAATTCCTTAATGTAAGTATGAAGACAAGTTCCTAATTTTCCAAGGCTAGCCCAGACTAAGCCCCAAAAATTAGGATGGCGTATCTGAGAATAAGAGAAAATCTCCCACAAACATATGCCTTACAATAATATTTCAGCCGTATGCAGGATATAAATACAGATAAAAACAGCATCCTTCAAAGATACATACATTTTAAGCCAGATTATGGGTAAAAACACACCTAGCTCCCCCTTTTTTGAAGAAACCTTCAAAATAAAAAAGGGGGAGAGCTCAGGAAACAATAAGAGCGGTACCCAACAACAATATAATTAATCATCGAACACGCACTCAGGTATTAATTCATGATTAATAAATGGTGCTTAACGTTACTTCAGTAGTTACGGCTATAGCGACGATCCTGGAAATTAATATTGCACAGTAAATAGCATACACCGCAGACAACGTACACAGATACGTCGAAAACTGGTGATATAAAATATAACATACACATATCTAATCATGCCACACTGAACGATTCCTGAAGAGAAAGCACACTTCCTACATGATCCATAGGCAGCCACTGTACAATAAATTCCAGTAACAACACTCTCCAACGTAAATAATCCAATATCTATGATCGTAAAAGCATGTGTAATAAAAATGAGTACCAAATAAAATAGAAACTTGGATCTAGAGATGTACAAAGGTTTGATTAACAGGCTCCTACATGGACCGCCCCCAAAATAAATTACTATTTCAAGGTCCACCGAATACAATGAAGCGTTAGCCTAATAATAATAATGCGCGATCACATATATAGTAGCATGCAAACATCTGAATACCAGTTAACTGGTTATGCAGCCTGCAAGGTACTCAAGAGTAGCAATTTAATTGTGATGATTTATAAATAAACACTTGTATATAACAAATCAACCAAAATAATAGGGCAATAATTCAGCTAAAAAGTGGATGAGCCTATGAGGTCGCCACAGAGCACTACATAAATGCATAAATGCATGTATTACAATAATAAAGCTTGCGGGAAGAGAACTACGTCTTGCCCAGTATTTGCTTATAACACATAAGGAAGTGTCTGAGTGTGTGTGGTGGGTGGGAGGGGGGAATTCGAAGTCATAACAAAATCTCCTCACCAGCATTATTCAATTGTACTTGTGTCAGTTAACAGAAAAATATAGGAACCACAATGGTTCTCTCACGGTGGGCGAATTCGAAGTCATAACGAAATCCCCTCACCCGCATTATTTATTCGTACCTGTGTCAGTTAAGATAAAAAATATAGGAACAGAAATGGTTCCGTCACGTCTAACCAACTCCATATGCCACTATGAATGGAGAGGAACGTGAAGAATAAAACATACCCTGCAAGAAGACCCTCTCTGGGAGAAAGCTTCTGGGGAGCGTCACATAACCGACACGTGAGAATACTGATCCAAGATTCTTGTGACAACAGAGGCTCTACCAGTAGGATTCACTGTTTAAACTGAAACATAAGCTATTGAATCAAATGAATAGGAGGATACGCATATCCTATTATTCCTCCCCATGAATTTGCAGAGCGTCTACTGCCTGCACTCAATAATCTGGGCATGGCGACACAAATGATGGTAACAATTGTTCCGGTGCATCGCAAACTAAAGAATCATGGGGTGATCCCACTGGTAGCAAAACTGTACAAATAAACGCATGTTGAGCGTCCATACATATGAAACAGGGGACCTTTCCAAGGAGCGAGTCTGCTAGTACGTTAAAACGAACCGGTATTTGACGGATAGAGAGACATGAAAATGATTCTCCGTTATGTATTATAACAAGAGGCCCCAGGGGGCCTGAGGGTGCTCACCTGACATGGTAGTCTAAATATCAAACCAGGGACGTGACTTGAATAAGCTGCATACGCCCCCTCCCAAGAAAAGCATATACCAACTAGATGAAGCGATTGTGCCCACACAATACACAGGATTTTCCTTCTATTTTCAGTTCCTGCACTTTTACGTCTCAAAATTGAGATAAACGCATAAAAAAAACTAAATTACCGGATTTTGGTCCAAAATTTTCTAAATTTTCTAAGTCTCATCCGGACCCCAAATTTTTGGTGTAAAAAAAAAATTTTTTTTTGTCTTAAAATTGACAGAAATGCATAGAAAACAAAAAAACAAAAAATTATGGATTTTGGTCCATAATTTTCGAAGTCCCACCCGGACCCCAAATTTTTGGTGTAAAAAAAAAAAAAATTTTTTTGTCTTAAAATTGACAGAAACGCATAAAAAACAAAAAAAACAAAAAAATTACGGATTTTGGTCCAAAATTTTCAAAGTCCCACCCAGACCCCAAATTTTCGGTGTAAAAAAAAAAAAAAATTTTTGTTTGTCTTAAAATTGACAGAAACGCAGAAAAAACAAACCCCAAAAAAATTTCCGGATTTTGGTCCAAAATTTTCCAAGTCCTACCCGGACCCCAAATTTTCAGGGGAAAAAAAAAAAAAAATTTTTTTTGTCTTGAAATTGACGAAAACGCATAAAAAACAAAAAAAAATTTTTTTCGGATTTTGGTCCAAAATTTTCTAAGTACCACCCGGACCACAAATTTTCAGGGGAAAAAAGTTTTGTTTTTTTTTTGTCTTAAAATTGACCGAAACGCAGAAAAAACAAAAAAAAAAAATTTTGGATTTTGGTCCAAAATTTTGTAAGTCCTACCCGGACCCCAAATTTTCAGGGGAAAAAAAAATAATTTTTTTTGTCTTGAAATTGACGGCAAAAAAATTTTTTTTTCGGATTTTGGTCGAAAATTTTGTAAGTCCTACCCGGACCCCAAATTTTCAGGGGAAAAAAACTAATTTTTTTTTTTGTCTTGAAATTGACAGAAACGCATAAAAAAACAAAAAAAAATTTTTTTCGGATTTTGGTCCAAAATTTTCTAAGTCCCACCCGCACCCCAAATTTTCAGGGGAAAAATTTTTTTTTTTTTTTTTTTGTCTTAAAATTGACCGAAACGCAGAAAAAACAAAAAAAATTTTTTTCGGATTTTGGTCCAAAATTTCGAAGTCCGCAACGGGACCCCAAATTTTCAGCCTAAATATGAACCCAGGGATTTGGCTTCAACAAACTTGAATCTCACCCCCCTAAGGATGCTGCATACCAAATATCAAAACATTCTTATTGGCAGATCTGAAGAAGAAGATTTTTCAAAAATACTCCTCATACTGCACTAATTTAAACATTTGGGCTCCCATAGAGAGCCCAAATATCCACCCAGGCAATTGATTTCAATAAACATGTGAAACAATCTTCCAAAGATGTTATATGTGAAATTTTAAAGCTTTTGGAGCAGTGGTTTGGGAGAAAAGTAGTCTTATGTTTTTCCCATTACCCACAGTGTTAAAAAATGCTGACTCAGCACTTTTTCAAAGGCCCCCCCAAAAAGTACCCCATGATAAAACCGATGGCAATTTTTTTTTACCATTCCATTCTGTTGGTCCTAAGGAAGCTTCACAACAAATAAGAATTCTCAGTGCCGTGTAGTTTTGGAGATATGGGCGTTTTAATTTTTTTCTATTTTTAGCTCCTGTGGTTCCCACGGGGCTATGGGGAAAAAAATTTCTGCATAAATTAGGTACTTATGACCCAATAAGCACTCACATAAAATTTGGTTCAAATCGGCCTCGCGGTTTGGAAAATAGAAATTTGGGGCGGGACCAAAATTTTTGCCCCTCCTTTAACATCGTCAAATATAGCCCCTCGAACTTCTCTTGAACAAACTTGAGTCTACACCTCAAAAGGAAGCTGCATACCAAATATCAAGTCTCTGCTATTGCTGGTTTTTGAGAAAAAGATTTTTTAAGAATTGGAGCATTTTTGCCTCATCCCTCTGCTCAATGTGAGCCGAAACCTAATTTGACAAAAAATCAAAATGCCCTTATATAACCCCTACTCACATGAAATTTCATTAATATGCGGCCAGTGGTTTGGGAGAAAAAGGCCCAAACACGACCTTCACGACGGACGCCGGACGAAAAGTGATCAGAATAGCTCACCCTGACTTTCAGTCAGGTGAGCTAACAAAAGTGAATGGGTGCCGCCCTGGTTCCTGATGTACGCTACCACTATTAAGTTTTCAACAAACTCTGAACAAGCGTGAACACATTGATGTAGCACTAACAACATTGACATCATTCTTAATGATTATGTGTTTCTACAGAAACCGAGGGTCTCAAACCCCTGCAATTATAGTCTGTAGGACTCAGGGCCGTGCCCCAAACTATTGACTCATACCCGTCATAACCGTGAAAGCCAGATCTGGCAGTTGCAGCGGAACTAATGAGTTAACCACTGAAAATCTGCCTCAATACAGGCTTAATCTGGGAAAATGTCACACGTTAGTAGGGGTGGGTTTCTTGTTCGAAATGTAGAAAATGTGCAGACAATATTTTGGGGAAAATTCTACCTGATGCACTAAATTCAACCCAAGTTATTTATTTATTAATTGATTGATTTATTTATTTATTGGTGTTTAACGACACTTTAACAACCAGGGTCATATCATGTCAGTGACAGGTTTACGGGTGGAGGAATCCAGAGTTCCCAGAGAGAACCACAGAGCAACGACGAGCAGCTGTCAGCTCTTCAACATCATAACCTACGACTGTACTACACACTGCACAGTGGTACTGCACACTACACAGCACAGACAGGGTTAGATTGGCTGAAGACATGTGCAGTACGTCTCAGCACACAGCGTCATCGTGTCCCCACGTGGGCAATTGGGGTAAGTTTATTTTGAATTTTAATGGGAGAGTGGGGGGGGGGGGGGGGGGGGGTGTCTGAGAACGGTAGTAGAAAATTTGCACGTAGTGGGTGGTTGGGTGTAAAAAGGAGCCGAATAAAAAATAGAATGTCACGTCTTGCAAATTTTTAGAGCCCCCCCTCCCCAATATGGATCTTTTTGTTTACTATACCCGTTAAAACAATACTGAGCGAATGCATTGTTACACTCCAGTTCTGTGTAAGAATAACAGGAGGGGGCGTGTGCGTCAGCGACCCATCTAAACAAGATGCGTAGCCGCTCAGCACATCTCCATCAGTCGCATAAAACTAATTCGTTCTGGATAATGGCAGATGAACCAGATTGTTATGAGACATTACCAAGTTAATATTCGAGTGACAGCGCAGGGCGCTATCTCCAGATCAAAGCTATCCTTAGATCTGTGCTTATAGCATAGTCAATCACTCGAACACTCATTTTAACCGACTAAATGATAACCATAAATAAACTTTTAGAGCTTTGATAAACTTGTTAACAAGCTCCAGTCTATTATCTGTCAGAACGAGCTCTTAGGCTTCAGTACAAGTAACAGGTGGCTACAGAATTCCAGAGAATCTTGATTCTCGACAACCTCTATCAACATCATTGTCAAGAAAACCTTTACCTCCGATTGGAGAGACTCTTATGCAAGGATTAGATGGAAGCATTGTCCATCAGACATTAATTTAGTTGTGGTTCTCTCGGAAAGACAGCCGCAGGCCTTCTGAAACCACACTTCTGAACTACTAGTCTCCGTAACAGATATCCAGATTGATGCTCATCCTGTTAACCACCCGTCAACCGCAAAACAACACAGGTCCATACTCACACCTGTAGCACCTGCGAGGCCTACGGAAGGAGGAACTGCGTCTATTTCGTGAAGAGCCCTGACCCAGAAGTTTAGGGCTGTCTGTCTCGATCAGACGTAAGCCCCGTATTCGAGTCACTATATGACAATCCCTAGAGTAATTATAGGAGAGTAAACTATACCCTCACGAGGAGTCCTTATAGGCGACCTTCTGTCTAGGACGTCCTCCCTTACTTCTTTCTGCTAATGTGTGTCGAATATACGTCGACATAAGGAGCAGAGTATTGATGCTTTCTTTATAGCTTGTTCATACACCAATGAAAGGTTATCGTCAAAAACTTAGTGTCCGGAAACCGGAGCGACTCTAAGAGAGTTTTTCACCTTGTCATCTATTAAGGGATGACGAAGCAAGGGCTCTGTCATGTCTATTTAACTCCGAATTAGCAACTTGTTAAGACAGAGTTATACGTGATAAATATATAGCCCTCGAAAGGACTCTAAATGAGGCAAATGTCCTCCAATTCCTTTCCGTAGAGACATAGCGTCACAGTTCTTAAAGGTGATCTGCGTAATACAGTGAGTCTAAATTCGCTCTAAATGAATAAATGTTGTCTCAATTGTGACCAAGCGAATAATGAATGATGAAGGTAAGGCCATAGCTAGGTCCTTAGCCTACTCATTCAAATGCAGAGGAACTCTCAATACATCTTCATTGTTTTCCGACCAGCAGAATTACAGAAGAAGATGACAAGAAACCACCTTACTTCTTTCCACTGGAAAGTTGAATGTGGAGTCGTCTAAAAGACCAAAAGCCTGCGACACCAGTCTATACTTAACCAGAAAAGACATTCCTTCCCTTTTTCTGGATAATTTAGCATGCAACAAGCTAGCGGTTTCTTGTAAATAGACGCATCATTCTGATTCTTTGGAACACATTCAGGATAGTGTTGATGGAATAAATCCTCTCAACCCTGTATTGTTCCGAATGTGGAGGGTAAATCCCTCCATATCCCTTCATCATTCGTCTGAAACAGTTGAAATCACGGTCAATGGCATCTGAACGCGCTGATAACTGGACCGACCCAGCACCATGCGACAGCTCAGATTTTGAGACTGCCGTCGATTGCTACAGCACTTGCTGGGATGCTGCAAGGAGCTGCATCAGCAAAACCGTAATGGAGGCCTAAGGAGCAGCATTCTCATTCTCAGGAACAAACTCAGGGAAGTATAGATGCATAAGCGCTATCGCCACCCTGTTGTTCTGAAAGGGAAGGGTAATTCTCCCCCAAATCCCTTTCATCCTCCAACTGAATCAGATTACACACATGGTCATGAGCATCTGAAAGCACAGATGACTGGACTGACCCAGCACCTTCTGACAGCTCAAGTTGTGAGACTGCCATCGTCTGCTTCTGCATTTGCTGGGATGCTGCGATGAGCTGCGTAATCTGGGACAGCAAGTCCGTTACGGAGGCCTAAGGAGCAGCGGTCTTCTGTTGCATGGCTGCCGGCTGCTCCTGGGACAGTGTGTCCGAGATGGCTCTTTTCTGTGGATGTCCCTATAAATGAGGCCTCATCTCCTTGGCTACTGTATGGTGTAACTTCACTGGCAAAGAGGGAGTTTATCGCCGATACAGACTGGATATCAGAAGTCATGTAGCCAAGGTGTGGTCGTGTGTGCTTGGTAGATGTTGAAGAAGCTGTAATTATAGCCGACCCAAATATCCACCAAGGGATCCGATTTGAATAAATTTGAATCTGACCCCTCTACAGATGTTGTATACCAAATATCAGAAGATTCTAATTGATGGTTATGGAAAAGAAGATTTTTTTAATTTTGGTGAGAAAATATTCATGGGTGCTATCAGAGCAATGCCCCTGCTGATACCTCTGTGGGCATGCCAACTTTATTAGAACAAACTTGAATTGACATATGATAAGGAAGATGCATATCAAATTTGGTTTAATTTGGCCCAGTAGTTTAAATTGAGAAGTTGATAATGTAAAGTTCCCGCCAGATGGATGGATGGATGACAGACAGACAGACAATGGATGGACAATGGACAGAAAGCGATCACTTAAGCTCCCCTTGACTTTTAGTCAGGCGAGCTAAAAATATGTCCTCACAATGATGGCAAAACAAAACTGATGGAGAGTGAGTGTGTGTGTGAGGAAGAGGGTGATTAGGTGAGGGTGTGCATACATTTAGGCATGGATCAAGTCTGAAAATAACTGAACCTCAGTCTGAATCAAGGTCTCAAGCCAAAACAGAAAGATGTACCTAAAGGATAAATTAGCCCACTGTATGGGATAGCATCAGCAAATTCACCCTCTGGGGACCCCATTTTGCAAATGACAGGTTGCTTATATTCAGGCTTGGCATGGATGGGTGTGTGTGGTGGATGGGGTGGGAGAGGCAACAAACGAGGGTGAGGACATTCCCTTACCTCAAAAGACCTGGCTGGCCTGTAGGGGAGTGGCTATACATACAATAGAGATTCACATTGCATAGACAGATTGATTATATATATATTGATGCTTCAATATAACATTTATTCAAAAGTTGTTTTTTTTTAAGATGGATCAACAGAAAACATAATTTACTGAACTCACATTCAATATATTCATGGTAGATGAAAGTAATTTATCTGCAACAGTTTGTACTTTTTCAAATGATGAAGTTTCAGCCATTTCACCTAGAGCTTTAGTTGCATCATCCATCACTGACATAGCATTATCCTGCAATTAAATCATATATATTTACCCTTTACCCAATTCAGAAGATATCAAAATTTATTATGTTAACCCTTTACCTAACGTAACGGCCAAAACCGGCCAGCGCTATTCTCAAAAATCGCCAATTAATTTTCATTATTTTTTTCATTTTTTCTCTCAAAAACATAGGTTATGACCCCTCGTTGGAATGAGTTCGTCGAAAAAAATTAGTTATTCAAGAATTATTTTTGCAAGTGTCGTCTGCTTTTCGGGTTAGGTAAAGGGTTAAATATTATTTTTTCAAACTTTTTAAAAACATTTCAACAAATCTGTATCACGTCACCCTTTATGCAATGAGAGGTCACATATGTTTTCGATGAATTTTTTTAAAAAATAATATTTTTTCAACTGCTCAATTTGTATATTACTTGGGCAGACACACAGCCAATTCAATAGGTAAGGCCCCACAAACTAGATCTTCTGTTTCTCAGTCCATTTTTTTGTGAAACTGAATTTGTTGGGCGGCTTTTTATTTTATTTATTTATTTTTTTTTTGTAATTATCAGACAGCCATTTAATTTTTTCAAGTTTGCTTTGGTTATAAAAAGAGAGCATACAGCAGTCAAAAGAAGGGCCTGAGAAACAGATTTTTAACCTTTTTAGGCCTAATGGGTTAATTCAAATATGCAAAGTGCTGTGATCACAAAAGTGCTCTCTTTCTCTATTAGACTGTGTTCCGATTGCAACACACTAACACAATTATGTTCAGATTTCAATCATAAAATATTTCGAAATGAAAACTTAATCAGGAAAAAAATGAACAAAAATGGCATCTGCTTTACTGAACAACAGTTTGGCAGGTACATACTCAGCAAGAATTCAAATCCATGGAAGTCAATTTGAGAAATATATAAATTTTGTGGTTTACTACAGGCTTGCACTACAGTGGAAGACCCTAACTCAGATAAAATACTCTCTATTTTAATCTTTCCCAAGAGATTTGGGAAAGAAAAGTGGTGTAAAAACACCACGAAAATATAAGCCAAAACTGGGTCGAGTACCATCGGCACACACCCAGTAAGGGACGCTCTTCTCTTAGTACAATTCCACGACTTCCATTAACCAGTGCCCAAGCAGTCATCAAACCATTCTTCTGAGTCCGCCAACATAGGAGGTATGTGATCAGTGGGGAGGAACGATTCTTACCCGAATAAGAAGACAGGAGGGCCTCCATGTAAACAACTGCGGTAGGTATAATAAGAAAGGAAATTTACTATAAAAATTATATTTCTTATCAACCTACCTTACAATTGTTTACTACAGGCTGAATAGACAATAGGATGGAGGGAATCACATAACCACCCACACATAACTCAATTGCACTGGAACCGTGGACAGAGAAAGAGATCCCTAGGCCTATCAAACCATAGCATCACAAACATTAGTAAAAGACAATGAAAGATGAGGCGTATGGAGAAGTGCGATGCACAGACAGAAAGGGCAGTAGCAGCACGGAACTGGAACTGACCCTGTAAAAGCTGAATGGCTGGGATAGACAACACCTGAGCCGAAGAAAGCGGGCGCGTAGGACAAAGGTCCTCTGTCGGCTCCTGCAACTGTCACAGATAAATGGAGAAGGTAGCATTTCTCCAGTAGGCTGCCAGTATAACATCTGACAACATTACGAAGTTAGTAAAAGCCCTGAGAGGAAGACAATGCACGCACCTTGTTGACAGAAAAAAACAATTGGTAATACAATTGCCAGTAGCTAGACGAGCGGAAGCTGCACAAATAGCAAGACAAATCCATCGAGAAATGGATGCAGGAGAGATCTGGCAAGTGAGAAAACGCATATCCATCCAGGATAAAGGCACGAATGCCCCCCCCCCCCCCCAAGTAGAACAGTGCCCAAGAAAGTGTAAACTGCAAAGTCCAAGGCCTTTTCAAGGAAAAGAGATGAACAAGCTTGGAGAGGCAAGGATGAGTGTCAAAACAATGCGGTACCACATATGAAAAAGGTCTCCGAAGCATGGACTTGTACCCATTGCTGGAGACCCCCAGAAACAAACATATACCAGAAACTCCACAATCGGTGTGATCGAAGAAGTGACAGAAGCAACAGAGTGATCACACACCATCAACAGAAGAACCTTCTACTGAGCCGCAGAGGATAAACCAGTGGAGTGAGTGCCTCCTTAAAGAAGAAAAGCAACTCCACGGCTTGTCTCTAAAAACCACTACGGAGGAGACAGGACCTGATAAAGACATGCGCGAAGGCACAATGAAGTTGGGTCAACTTGAAACCCCCTCGAGTGACTTTGGCAAAGAAAGTCACGACGTAGAGGGAGACATGCCGGAACCGCCGCTAACAGAGAGCGGAGCAGATTGATCCATACCCACCGAGGAGACAGGGGTGTGATCGAAAGGATTCAACGACTGCAGGTTCATATCTGGGCTAGAACCTGAGCAGAATCGGAATTGGCAAGAAGAAGGCGTAGCCGACAAGACCGTCCCAAAGGAGGGCCAGAGCATCTGGACATGGGGACACGAAAGTGTCCACCTGATGGTTCCAATGAGTCGCAAAGAGATCAATGGAACACCGCCATGTGGAGCATCCACCCGGCGGAAAAGAACCTGCCCTGTCGGGACAGGGAGTCGGCTAGGACATCAGACGACCGGGAATGTGACAAACAACCACCCCGGCATTGACATCCTGAGAAGATCCCGAAACCAATTCATACATTGGAACTGATTGCGTGCGGCCCTGGTTCCGAATGTAAGCAACTACTGACGAATTGCTGGACAACAGAAGGACCTGGCGATTCGACAGGTGAGGGATCCACTGCTTGAAACTCAGAAGAAGAGCAAGAAGCTCCTTCTGGTTGATGTGTAGAGATGCCCGATCCTGGTCCCACATCCTGTGAAGGGAAAGACGTAGAGGATCCAACGTCGCACCCCATCCGAGATCGCTGGCATCTGCCATCAGAACGTGATCAGACGTGGGTAAGTCCAACGGGACACCCTGCGTGATCCACTGAACATCTGTCCAGTGGAGAAGGTGAGGATGAAGAGATTCTGGTAACTGAAGCACCAGATCCAGAGAATCGACATTCGGCCTCCAACGACTGAGGAGAAAGTGTTAGATAGGTCTGACATGCAGCCGACCTAGAGGAATGAGATCCGTCACCGAACCGCAGAGACCGAGCAGCTGGAGAATACCCCGTGCTGTCGTGGATGTGGACTGGGACAGAGTCAGAGCAAAAGCTGAGAGAATCACAGCCCTGGCCTGGGGAACCGCCACCGTATTGAACTGAGTGCGGAAGGCCATCTCCATATGACAAAATACCTGAGAAGGGACCAGATCCGACTTCTCCTCATTGACTCTGAATCCTAGCAACGTGAGCAAGCTCAACAGAGTGTCGACATCCTACTCCAGTAAGGCAGCATTGAAATGCCTCTGGAGGATATCGTCTAGATATGCCGAAGTAGTCACCCTGGACTGCGTGCAATGGAAGGCTATCACATGCAACATCAGTCGGGTGAAGGCCCAAGGAGCCAGTTCGAGGGGGAGAGGCATGGCCTTGAACTGGTAAACTCGCCCCAGAAAAGCGAACCTGAGATACTTCCGCGACGCCTGATGAATCGGAACGTGAAAGTAAGCATCTCACAGGTCGATGCTGGAAGTGAAATCTTCCTGGTGAATGGAACTGCGGAACGACCTGAAAATCTCCATGCTGAACTTGGGAGCAATAATAGACTGGTTCAGGATACTCAGATCGATAACCGTTCGGAGTCGGCTGTCCTTCTTCGGCACCAAGAACAGGCAGGAATAAAACCCCACTGACTGAATGTTCTTGATGACCTCGATTGCCCCCTTGGCCAGGAGATTGTCTATATCCATGGACAAAAGTTCCTGACGTAAAACGTCTGAAGGAACTGTGGTTGGAAGAGGCACTCTGGACAGAGTGGGGTGCCTCCGGAAGGATATTCGCAGCCCGGACCGAACAACATCTAACACCCAAGGATTGGATGTGATGGTGGCCCAACGGTCTGCGAACTCTGCTATCTTTCCTCCAACCTGGGACGAATCGAAGTGAGGACCTTCAGTTTGAGGCCCGCGAGAGGAGAAACCACCTTTTCGACTGAATGAAGAATCCTGAGACTTCCCTCTAGCCTGCCGACACTTACCGTTACCCCGTGAGTAAGAAGTAGAAATGGTGGCAGAAGGATCAGCCCTTTGCTTCACAGAGGAAGCAGAAGGGTACTTGTTAGGCTTTGAATGGCCCCTGCCTCCCCTAGAAGGCTGATCAAGCTGACGAAGCAGCAGCTGATCTTTGGAATGATGTAGTACGTCATCCTGGACCATCGACAAGGAATCATGGAACAGTAGCAGACCTGCCAAAGAAGTAGATCAAACAGCAGCACGCTGCCCCTCAGGAAGGGATCGGCCTGTGTCCAGCAGAGAGTCCCTTCAAACTAGTTCCAAAATAGCCATGTCACAGGCATGCGTGTGAGTAAGATGCATGAGCACCTTGGACAGCACACGCAAAGGATCCTGTACATCGTCAAACCTATCTGGAGGCAGATAAGCAGCTAAGGCAGAGACGACGTGATCGGAGAGAGAAAGCAAACCCAGCATTTCTCTTGATAAGCCCAACATGGACACTAGTCATCATAGGAATGACGGCAGACTTGGGCTTGGAAAGTCCAAGGGAATTGGATTCCTGATCCAAAACCGTCAAAGTCTGGTAGACTGACGGATTGGCGAAATCGTAGCAACGATAACGCACCAGAGGCAAAAAGGTGTCAACCCTGGTGAAGAACGGAGCCTTCATAGCCTTGGAACTCAGCTTAGAGTCCAAGGCTGAAAATGCTTCAACCACCTGTACTGACTGGCATGGTCAAAGACACCCAGAAGCAGGTTGCTCCACAGGCAGTAGGTGTGCGAACGATGATTGCAGACTGGCTGACACTGTCAGCTGGTTTGATGGTTTGAGATCTGGAAAGAACCCAAACACAAAGTCAAGAGCTGCCCCCAAGTCAGAAGACTGCTGGCTCTCGACATCAAGGATGTCTGACTCCTCCCGGAGTTGGAAGACACATAGCCCATCATGGGCAAACTAGCCAATGCCTCCCATGGTGTAGGCACACCAGCGGGATTAGAAAGCGGCCTGTTTCCAATCCTGGGAGGCAGCGCCATAGGGGGCACCTGGAAACCACTCGCTGCCTCGCTGGAAGCAATAGGAAGGCTCTTGATAGAACCTGAGTAAGGAGAGGGCCTCCCTAAGCTCACTGCCCGTACAGGCCGGTTCGACATGGGGACGAACCAGCAAAGTGGCTTCACACCTGGCCCTCTTAAACAGTGAAGGGTCACGATCCTCCAATACACCCGAAGCGGGGCGACGGGCGGCAGCCGAAACATCAGAGGGCAGACATGTATAGGGGTATGACACACCTCAAGGATCAACACAGAAGGCTTTGGTCCCGCAAAACTGGCCATGTGACCACAATGAGTGGACGGAAATGCCAGTGACAAAACTGACCCTCTTAAATAGTGAAGGGTCACGATCCTCCAATACACTCGAAGCGGGGCGACGGGCGGCAGCCGAAACATCTGAGGGCAGACGTGTATAGGGGTACGACACACCGGGGGGATCAACACAGAAGGCTTTGGTCCCGCAAAACTGGCCAGGTGACCAGAATGAGTGGACGGAAATGCCAGTGACAAAACTGTGGTACTTGACGTGCAGAGACCACAGTAGAGGGTTCGGCCGGCAGGCACTTCCAACTTCGTCGAGTTGGCTGAGGCCGATACCCCATGTCTACACTACCAGACACCGCTGCAGACCACTGCAGGTATAAAACTACTGTGCTCAATGGCTGAGAGGACACAACAGGGGGTTCAGTTGGCAGCCACTTCCGACTTCGCCGAGTTGAAGTCGGGTAAGGCTGAGGCCGATACCCCACAACCACACTACAGACATCCCTGCAGACCCTTGCAGGGATAAGCTGAGGCTGGCTAAAAATGGTGCCCGATGACGTTGTAGATGGAACAGCAGTAGCAGCAGATACGACGAGAGCTGTTGGAACTGGCAGAAAAGGGGAGAGAGCCACCTAGCTCGGCTTCCAAAGGAGGAGTCACAACCCTAGTGACATCCTCAGATGTCGACTGGAGAGGGCGCATAGTCCCGGAACCAGGCATCACCAGAGATCCAACAGCTCCCGCAGTATCCACCACGGTAAAAAAACTGCACATACCCCATGGATGGGGAATAACTCCCACCAGACATGGTCGAGTCGGGAGGCCCCGAAACGACAGCATTCCACACCCACTGCAGGTGTGGGAGGAGCTGCACATCCCCCACGGATGGAGAATAACTCCCACCAGAAGTGGTCGAGTCGGGAGGCCCCCAAAACGACAGCATTCCACACCCACTGTGGGTGCGGGAGGAGCTGCACATCTCCCACGGAGGGGGAGTAACTCTCACCAGACGTGGTTGAGTCAGAAGGCTCCAAAATGACAGCATTCCCCACCCCCCGCATGTGCGGGAGGAGCTGCACATCCCCCATGGAGGGGGTATAACTCACACCAGACATGGTCGAATTGGGAGGTCCCGAAATGACAGCGTTCCTCACCATCTACGGGTGCGGGAGGAGCTGCACATCCCCCACAGAGGGGGTATAACTCACACCAGATGTGGTCGAGTTGGGAGGCCCCGAAATGACAGCGTTCCACACCCACCACAGGTGCGGGAGGAACAGCCACGAGAACACACCAAAGGCGAGGGCAAAAGGAATTGCCTTAAAGGAACCGAACTGGATATAACAGAGGTGAGAGCAGTAGAAGAAAAAGGTGAACTCAACAGATACAGAAAGTAGAACACCCTCAACTACGAGAGAAGGTGGCAGAAAAAATAACTGGTGGGTACGCGACAGAACCCAGACGGCCGACAGAGACCAAAAAAACCCCAGAAATTGAGCCCTCAACAGAGTGAAGAAATCCTGTCCAGACAGTCCCTCATTGACACCTAACTCCAATAACAATAAAAATTTATCAACCGAAAAATTTCATTGCCGAACCGCGTTGACACGATGTCGAAAAACCATTCGCAAAAACGGAATATATAAATAAAATAGAATGAGAACGTGGTTGAAAATATTAATGAGAATATATAAAACACAGACCTGTTATTATACGATCCTCAGATCCATAATCCAGTCACAGGAAAACCATTATCGATGAGTTGAATTATCACAGTATCATAATGCAAAGATGGCAACATGTCAACCAGACAAAAGAAGAATGGTTTGATGACTGCTTGTGCACTGGTTAACGGAAGTCATGGAATTGTACTAAGAGAAGAGCGTCCCTTACTGGGTGTGCTCTCTTGGGAAAGATTAAAATAGAGAGTATTTTATCCGAGTTAGGGTCTTCCACTGTAGTGCAAGCCTGTAGTAAACAATTGTAAGGTAGGCTGATAAGAAATATTACATCCTTTCTTGACTATGAAATCAATCTGGAAATTTATCAATTTACTCAACATGGCTAGCAGATGGCACTTTTGAAAATAACAAAATTTACTTCAAATCATAGCTGATGACCTCCTCATTGGAATGAGCTCAATGAGATTGTTCCAATGAGGTGTCATAAGCCATGTTTTGCAGGCAAAAATTGGAAAAATAATAAAATTTCAATGACAATTTTTGTGAATAGTGCTGGCCATATACAGTACAGGCATTGTAATCCACGCATGGGCAGTGAGTCCACGCACGCATTTACCAGGTAATAAAAATCATCTTTAGCAAAAATTTAATTAATGAAGCACTGGGTTGCACCTTCTTCATTCATTAAATCTTTGATAATTATTCCCGAAATATAATATTAGTGCATTCGTGGAAATACTGCCCACCCATGGAAAGTGACCAATCCACGGCGACCGTACAGTGCAGCCATAAAATCTCCTCCATTTTTTTTACTTCAAAACATAACTTATGATGCCATCATTGGAATGAGCAAATTGAGTTCAGACCATTGAGGAGTCATAAACTATGTTTTGAGGAAAAAACTTTACAAAAAAAATGAACAAATTTTAATGACGATTTTGGTGAACAGTGCTTACCATATTCTGCTATTACATCAGGTGAAGTCGATAATGTAAAGTTGATGGATGAATGTTGAAGGTCACTGTAAGCTTGAACTTTGGCACAATGGCCCAAAAATAAATAGGGGTCTTTCTCTCATCATAACTAACCCATATGTCAGGTTTGGTGTCTATTGGCCCAGTGCAACTTTAATTAGGAAGAAGAAACTAGGAATATTGGTACATTAAAAGTCACTGTGACCTAGATCTTTGGCACAATGACACCAAAATAAATGAGATTCTTTCTCTCATCATACTAAATCCACATGCCAAGTTTAGTTTTGATCAGCCTAGAAGAATTTTAAGTAGAAAGTGGAAACCAACTCCTGGAACATTTTCAAGTTCATGGTCACTGTGACCTGAACTTTTGTGTGATAGCCCCACAATAAATAGGGTTCTTCCTCTCATCATGCCCAACCCATGTGACAAGTTCGATCACTGGTTGAACCACCTAAATTTAAACTAAGTAAAGGCAAAGGTAACAGCCGCCTAACAGATGTGGGATTAGGAACTAATGTGGTTAACCTGTCTGGCACCAATGACCTAACAACCCAACAAAAATCGCTTTTAGATCGCGGTTTAACTTTTGTACCAGCACCAAAGCCTAAAACTGATCAACAAACAAATTTACCATCATACAACTGTAATTTTCTTAGGCAAATGAAATTAGCAGACCGCTTCAGAAACTCCAGCGGCCGGAAACTTCCTTTTACAGAATCATCTGGTTGGTCACCTCCAGATAGTGAAGTAGATCCCGAAATTATTGAAGGTAGCAAACAAATCATCCAAAAGGTGTTCAGCATGAACATACTCTCCGATAAAGACAATTTGACAGCTGGTGAACGGAGAGCCCTCACGAAACATTGAAAAAATAAGAAATTAGTAATTAAACCAGCCGACAAAGGTGGGTCGGTAGTTGTTCTATCTCGGGATAATTATATAAAGGAAGCCATGAGACAACTCAGCAATACTAAACATTATAAGAAAATAGATTCACTTATTTGGCCTAGTAATATCAACAAATTCAATAAGATCTTAAAATTTCTCCTCGACGAAGGTCACATTACCAAAAAACAATTGAAATATTTAACAGCTAAGCTCAGTGCTCAAATAAGACAATTTTATATCCTACCAAAGATCCACAAGGACCGTTCTTCATGGATGGATGACTTAACTCCACCCAGGAGGCCAATTGTATGAGATTGTAATTCGGAATCTTATGCTATCTCGGAATTGATTACCATCTGAAACCTATAGCAAATAGACATCTGAGCTATCTAAAAAATACACAGGATTTCCTGTCAAAAATTTCGAAATTGAAAATATCGAAAAATGCAATTCTGGCTACTTTGGATACCGACAGTATGAAAACGAACATTGATATTGATAAAGGTGTTAAATCAGTTAAAAATGCATTTGAAAAATATCCGGATGCAAAACGCCCGGATGAACAAATTTTGGATCTTTTAGAGCTGAGCTTAAAAGGTAATGACTTTCAATTCAATGGAGAATATTTTCTACAAATAATGGGTTGTCCTATGGGTAAAAGATTCAGTCCTAATTTTGCAAGCATTTATGTAGTACAATGGGAGGAAAATGCCTTAAGTAAATGTGCAAAGCATCCTCTCGTATATCTCAGGTATTTAGATGACATTTTTATTATTTGGGAACATTCAACAGAAGATTTTGATGAATTTTTTGAAATTTTGAACAATCATGATCCAAATATTAAATTGAAAGCTACTATCAGTGAAAATTCTGTTGATTTTCTCGATGTGACCGTGTATAAAGGCAAGCAATTTCAGACGTCCAGTCATTTAGATTATAAAGTATATTTTAAACCAACTGATTCACATCAATTGTTGCACACCAAATCATTTCATCCTCAACATTCATTTAAAGGTATCATCAAATCACAACTCATTCGTTTCCACCACAATTCAAGTGATAAGGTAAATTTCAATGAGGCTTGTTCTACTCTATTTGGCACCCTCAGATCGAGAGGGTACTTGATGCACCTTTTGCGTAGCCTGAAATCCCAAACCCTGAAAAAGCTCGAAAGTCCAGCTGAAACTACCGATTTCGAACCACTGAAGATTGAACACAACAGACCATTTCTGAATGGTAGTGGCGCGGTATTTAATTGCAAAAAGCCTCGATGTAGATTGCATACTTTTATGCCTGATCAGAAAGAGGAATTTTCCTCCGAACAAACGAAAAATCATTATCAGATCCGTAACCCCCTCCATTGTGATTCACCAAACATTATTTACCTTATTACATGTAAGCGCTGTCAGAAACAGTATGTTGGTCAAAGCCAAAATCCTTTCCGAGAATGTGCTACTAGACACAAACAGGATATAAAACATAATGCTGATGCCCCAGTAGCACAACATTTTAACCTTCCTGGCCATTCTTTGGACGATTTCGAAATCCATCCTATTGAACAACCACCAATTAAAGACACATTAGAAGAAATGGATGAATTTAGAAAAAAACGGGAAGCTTTTTGGATCAATACGTTTCAAACCCTCTGGCCATTTGGTATGAACATATCAGAGGGCGAATGCGAAAGGAGGTCCATCATTCCTCTCACTTTAACGTACAGCAGAATGAATATCAAAATAGCAAAAATGTTAAAAGAAGAATTCAATTTTACCAATGCTAAATTAAATGAACCTTTGAATCTTCGACCTGTTATCGCCTGTAAGAAAAACAAAAGCTTGCGTAACATCATTGTAAGGACTAAATTAGAGCCCATCAGTGAATAACATCAATTATTGCCAGTCAGTTTAACCAGTTCCTAAGCTCATCACTTAGTTTAAATCAATTTTATGTACTTTTTTGTCATGTTTGAAACCCAGCAGGGTTCAGTAAATGAAAACAATTTTTCGGCGGCATATCAAAAGAAAAAAACGTTTCAGTAGGAAATGTCTATGCCAGTGCGATTTTTTAACCTCAAATGCACGCATGCACACACGCACGCACGCACACACACACACACTGATGAATACACAGTTTGAATATGGTATGCAGTATTGACAAGTCAAAAGCATAAAAATATTGCAAAAACAATCCCACCTGAGTATCTCTTCCACATTCTTCAGGGTGATCAAAAGTCATCTTTGTAAGGTGGGAAATAATCTTGATGCTTTCAATAGATGTCAGGGGCATGTCCTTGGTTTTCTTAGCTATAAGATTACGAAGCTGGAAAAAAACAAATAAAAATCACAGAATTCCGCAGGTTTGTTGGTATGGCATGAAGTAAACAAAGCATATAAAGTAAAGTGTTTAATAATGGCAACATAGGGAATCTCTAAAGTCGTAAGTCCTCAGTTATAGTGAATTTCTTTTAACTGAGTTCAATGAAGTTGGTCTGCTGGTGAGGTCCAGATTCCTTATAGGGACCTGCAAAGCTTCAAAATTTAATTCGATTCGAAATAGTCCCGACGATTCTATTCAATTTGATTTCAATCTTGCCGATTTAAAAAATTTCAAATGGATGAGGAAATGTTCTCAAAATCCTACAAAGTGTCTCCTCTTGAACTCTTCTTCTATCATCAGGTCTCCTGTACCGAAGACCTGATGATTGATGAAGAGTTCAAGGAGGTTTTGCATCTGAAATTACATTGATTCCATTCTGGAATATTCTGATTTTCGCTTGACTTGCACAAGTTGCCGTTGCACACAATATTTGAATGGAGACTGATAGTTTTTACCTCTGTTAGAAGCTGCAATATCCACAACTTGATAAGCGATGAGATTCAGTTTGAGATTTGATTCGATTCAAAATCTGATGCCTGCTTCAAATCAAGATTTGATTCAGTCTGAAATTGGAGGTTCGTAGGGCACAAACTCTCTATAAATTTAATGAGTTTTATAAATTTCAATACAAAATGGGGATGCATTGAAGATTCTATTTATCACATGATCCAAAACTCAAAAAAAAATGTGTAAATGGTAGGGCTGCAATGATACATTTTCTCACGATATGATACATATCACGATTCGATCCCCATGATTCAATATGTATCACGATACACTCATCAAAAAGTGAGGACAAAAGATGCAAATCTGCAGTTAAGGACCACCAGGTCACCCAGTGGTCCTTAACTGCAGACTTTGCCTCTTGAATCCTCACATTTTTACTGGGCTGGTGAGTAGAGGGAAAAGTCTAATATCCATCCCCACAATGCCCAAATAACATATCATCATACACTTTGGGGTCAAGCAACTTCATTTCAATGAAATTAGATTTCTTAAACTTCTTTTCAGCAAAACATTGTGACACACTCTTCTGTTTCCTTGGAATTTATGATTTGTTGGTTCATAGTATACTATTTCAAAAAAGTAGGGGATATCCAAACTGATGTTGATTTTTGTTGGAAGACGGTATTCGATACTCATGATTGGACACATCAATATGTTACCAAGTTTAGTGTGGATCATGAATGTCACTGGCCCACAACAACTTCATGCAGGGTTCTCGCACGAGTGCCACGTTAATGTCTGTGGGGTACGTTTTGAAATTTGCATTTGTGCTGGACAGGCTTTTTTGGAGGTCTCATCATTCTTTTCTTGCATGGTTTTAACTCGTTCATCAATAGTTTCTAGTCAAAACGTAACTTGTGAAGTATGCGAAGACTGACACGTGATGAACATTTACGTGCCATTGGCATGTTGGAAGCTGGCAACAGACAGACTGCAGTGGCTCAAATTCTCAACATTACTCAATTGGTGATTAGCAGGTTGTGGTCATGCTACTGTCAGGCAGGCAATGTTATGACAGATGTCGGTCAGCTCGTCCAAGGGTGATAACTGCTAACCAGGATCGTTTCATCCAAACCACAGCATTACATAACCACCATCAAAGTGCCTCAGAAATTGGACAGCAGCTGCACTGAGCGACAGATGTGCGAGTCAGTGGACAGCGCTAGGACAATCATTAGTGGGACAGCGTCATGTTTTCCGATGAATCAAGGTTCACTCTTGACTTCCAGAACAGGTGAAACAGAGAGTGGCGGCAGCGGAACAAATGATACCATGACATAACCATTAGGCAGCACGGTTGTTTTGGTGGTGGATCAGTTATGGTGTAGGGAGGCATAACCATGACAAGCAGAACAGCATTACATGTCATCTAAGGGCGTGTCACAGGGCAGTACAACCATGACATGTTAGCAGCTCATTTGGTGCCATTTGTATGACGTCACGGCCATCGATTCACTTTCCAAGATGATAATGCAAGAGCACACAAGGCCTGTGTCACTACAGAGTTCCTCCAGGAGCAGAACATCACTACACTGCCTTGGCCAGCACTAAGTCCAGACCTTTCACCAATCGAGCACATCTGGGATATGCTTGGCAGGTGCGTAAGACAATGCCAACAACCCCCTACTAATGTTCAGGAACTTGCCGCTGCACTGCAGGAAGAATGGAATAACATCAGTCAAGCTGATATTGGACGCTTGGTGAGGAGTATGTCACGTCGGATCCGTGCTGGTCTCACAAACGGAGGAGGATTTATAAGGTATTGAGGTCTTGGACTGAATGTGGTAAATTCTCTGAATGACCGTCCATATCTTCTACAGCTCAGTGCGTGGAATGTGTGCCTGTCAGACACCCAACTATCACTGAAATCATTCACCAGATGTCACAGTTCAATGCCTCAACTGTCTTTTTGATGAAAATATAAATATATTTCTTCATATATCTCACTTTTATCAAATTTCCGGTACTTTTTTTGAATAGTATATATAAAGGTTCAAGAGCAAGGTTAATGGTTTGTGCTATTCAGTGCTAACAAATACCTGAGAGCAATGTAAATTCAGTCTTCTACAATCCCAATTTCAAAGGAAAACTACATATAATGGATGCTAATTGTCAACAATGAGGCAATTTTTGAAGTGTCATTAACAAAATATTCATGAAATTTTTGGTCCACATGTATCATGAAACAGTGCAAGCAAATTGTGATACATATTGTCAGAGAATGAATTGTGATACATTCGTTTCACGATTAATCGTTGCAGCCCTAGTAAATGGATCAAGAAAGAAACATGGTTTCCTGTGAGAAATCAAGTCACATTGTTAACCTTTTACCCAGTGAATCAACCACTTCTGCTTGTGCAATTTACAAACTGAGCAGTTGAAAAAAACCAAATCTTCAAGGAATGTCAACAACACCATATCATGTGACACCTCAATGGCACGAACTTGGTGAGCTCTTTCCAACAAGGCTCACATTATATGGTTTTGTTGAAATATTTTGAAAATTTTTGTAAAAAAATGAATTAAAATAACAATTTTTGATATTGTGTGCATTTGGCAAAGGGTAAAAAACAATACGTTGTTTGGCAATACTATTCCTCCTACCCCCAAACGAGGCGCCAATGATAAGGGATATTTTCAAACATTCAGTAATAGAATTTCTTTGTAACAACAGTTTAAAAGTCATACTATTTTACTATTTATTTATTTAGTGAAGTTAAATGACACTTTCGACAGCCTGGGTCACCTCATGTCGGGGAGTTTTGCAGATGAAGGGAGCCAGAGTCATGGAAAGAACTGCTAAGCAATGGTGAGAAGCCGTCAGACTCCCCAACATACTTACTCTGCACGAGCAGGGTTAACATTGGTTGAAGACAGGTGCACCATCGACGTCCACTATGCCTTAGTACACAGCACCACTGTGCCCCCACGCAGGCAATCAGGATTAAGTGCCTTGCCCAAGGATGCAATGAAGTTACTCCTGGTGGGGATCAAACCATGAACCTCATGGTTTGAAGTATCTCTTAACTGAATAACCTGTGAATATAATTTCCCAACACAAAACCATTTACCATACCTCCTTTAACCCGTTAATAGAATATAGGTTATAGAAAAAACTCCTGTTAATTGTAGAGAAATTTAAATTTTATAGTAAATTTCCTTTCTTATTATACCTACCACAATTGTTTACCACAGGCTTGCACTACAGTGGAAGTCCCTAACTCGGAAAATATACTCTCTATTTTGATCTTTCCCAAGCGATTTGGAAAAGAAAAGTGGTGCAAAAGCACCAAGAAAAAATAAGCCAAAACTGGGTCGAGTGCTACCGGTGCAGACCCAGTAGGGGACACTTTTCTCCTAGTACAAATCCACGACTTCCATTGCCAGTGCGCAGACACGTAGCTAAAAACTCTTTCTTTTGAATCCGCCAATGTTGGAGTTATGTGATCAGCAGGGAGGAAGGATTCTTACCCGAATAAGACGGGAGGGCCTCCATGTAAACAATTGTGGTAGGTATAATAAGAAAGGAAATTTACTATAAAATTTAAATTTCTTATCAAACCTACCTTACAATTGTTTACTACAGGCTGAACAGAAAATAGGATGGAGGGAATCACATAACCAACCCCCACATAACACAAGTTCACTGGAACCGTGGATAGAGGAAGAAGTCCCCAGACCTATCAACCATAGCCTCACAAACATTAGCAAAAGACAATGAGAGATGAGGCATTAGGCTCTGTGCAACGCACAGACAGAAAAGGGCAGTAACAGAACTGGAACTGACCTTGTAAGAAGCCTAATGGCTAGGATAAACAACAGCCTGAGCACAAGAAATAGGGCACAAAGCAAAAAGGTCCTCAGACTGCTCCTGCAACTGACGCATAAAGAAGGTGGAGAAGGTAGAAGCATTTATCCAGTAGGCTGCCTGCATAACATCCGACAACTTGACGGAGTTAGTATAAGCCCAAGAGGTAGAAAATGCATGCACCTCGTGGGCAGAAATATGATTGGTAACACAATCGTCATTCGCCAGATAAGCATAAGTCGTGCAATTAGCGAGACAAATCCATCGAGAAATGGACTGAGGAGAGATCTTCTGTCGACCAGGAATAAGAGACAGAAAAAAATGATTCCTGCCATTCCTAATGAACTGCGTCCAATTGAGATAAATGCGAATTGCACAAACTGGACAGAGCAGAAGGTGGTTACCCTCAGCAGAAGGAAGAGCCCTGATACACATAGGAGGAGGAGTAGTTTCTGGTATCTGATTCTTATCCAGAAAGGAGCAATCAGTGGTAAACATAACACTGTTGGGAGAGCTCCTGAAAAAAGCTGGGTCAACCGAGAGGGCGTGAAGCTCACTAATTCGTCTGGCTGAGGCAAAAGCCATTCAGAAAAGCTGTCTTGTATGTGAGAAAATGCATATCCACCTGGGATAAAGGTTCGAACGGTCCCCCCCCCCCACCCCCCAAGCAAAGCAGCACCCAAGAAAGATTCCATCTTGGGGTAAGCTGCAAAGTCCTAGGCCTTTTCAAAGAAAAGTGCCAAACAAGCTTGGAGAGGTAAGGATTAGTGCTGATACGACGCTTTCCCACATACAAAAAGGTCTCCTAAAGCATGGACCTGTACCCTTTGATGGTAACAGGCTGGAGACCCTGAGAATCAAACAGATATACCAGAAACTCCGCAGTCTGTGAAATCGAAGGATTGGCATAATCAACAGAGTGATCAGCACACCATCGACAGAAGACCTTCCACTTTGCCACAGCTTGCCCCAGAAAAGTGAACCTGAGATACTTTCACGATGTCCGATGAATTGGAACGTGAAAGTAAGCTCTCACAGGTTGATGCTGGAAGCGAAATCTCCCTGGTGAATGGAACGGCGAACCGACCTGAAAGTCTCCATGCTGAACTTGAGAGCAATGATAGACTGGTTCAGGATACTCAAATCGATAACCGGTTGAAGTCGGCCGTCCTTCTTCGGGACCAAGAACAGGTGGGAATAAAATCCCATTGACTGAATGTTCTTGATGAACTCGATCACCCCCTTTGCCAGGAGATTGTCTATCTCTGTGGACAAAAGCACCTGACATGAAACATCTGAAGGAACTGGAGTTGGAAGAGAGGCACTCTCGACAGAGTGGGGTGCCTCCAGAAGGATTTTCGCAGCCCGGATCGAACAACATCTAACACCCAAGAATCAGATGTGATGGTGGCCCAATGCATATGGCCTGTGAATTCTGATATCCTTCCTCCAACCTGGGACGAATTGAGGTGAGGACCTTCATTTCGAGCTCCGGCAAGGCCCGCAAGAGGAGAATCACCTCCCCTACTATATGAAGAATCCTGAGTCCTCCCTCTAACCTGCCAATGCTTACCCTTACCTTGTGAGCAAGAATTAGAAACAGCTCCTAGGATCAGCCCTTTGCTTTGCAGAGGACATCATCTCGGACAATCGCCATGGAACAGTTGTGGACCCGCCAAAGAGGCAGATCGAAGAGCAGCGCATGGCCCCCTCAGGAAGGGAACAGCGTGTGTCAAGCACAGCACCCATGCGAACTAATTTCAAGTTAGCCGTGTTACAGGCATGTGTGTGAGTGAGATGAATGAGTGCCTTGGACAGCACATACAAAGGAGCCTGTACGTTGTCAAACTTATCTGGAGGAAGATAAGCAGCTAAAGCAGAGACGACGTGATCTGAGAGAGAAAGCATGCCCAGCATCTCTCTCGATAAGACCAACACGGACTCCAGAGTCGCCATAGGAATAAGGGTTGACTTGTGCTGTGAAAGAAATAAGGGTTGACTTGTGCTGAGAACAGAAGGTCCAGGCTGTACAAAGGGTATTGGTCCCACAAAACTGGCCATGTGACCAGAGTGCATGGACAGAAATGCCGCGGAATTCATCGTGGCCCCACCACGAACATCCAAATCCGAGAACGCACAACACGGTTCACAGATGCCCAAAAGGTGGATGATCACGATCCACATAGCTCACAGGGTCGATCGGAAGAACACCCATTGCAAGAAGAGCAGGAAGCATGTGAATCGTCCACATGCTTAGGCAGAAGGCATTGCCCACAAGGAATAGTTCTGGGCATGACAGAAGTGAGAGCTGAAGAGAAGAAGGTGAATTCAACAGAGGACAGAAGAGCACCCCCAATTAAGAGAGAAAGGTGACAGAAGAAAATGGACTGGCGGGAACACAATAGACCCCAGATGGTCGACAGGGACCCAAAAAGTAGAAGTTCTGCTCTCAACAAAGAGGAGAAATCCTGTCCAAGAAGCACCCCGCTGACACCTAACTCCAACACAAATAACAGTATCAAAAATAATAACATAAATTATTAATGTGAAAAACTTCTATGTCCGAAACACACGGCACACGAAATACATGCATGAACACAGAGAAGAAAAATAATACATAATGTTGAATAAATTTATAAGCGAGAATATAAATAAAACACAGTCCTGATAATAGAGGATCCTTAGATCCAACAACTTAGCACAGGAACAAACAATCAATGAGTGGGATGATCACTGATTTCGAAAATGCAGAGAAGACGTCTTGTCAACATGGCGAACGAAAAAAGAATGAGTCTTTAGCTAAGTGTCTGTGCACTGGCAATGGAAGTCGTGGATTTGTATTAGGAGAAGAGCATCCCCTACTGAGTCTGCACCGGTAGCAATCGACTCAGTTTTGGCTTATTTTTTCTTGGTGCTTTTGCACCACTTTTCTTTCCCAAATCGCTTGGGTAAGATCAAAATAGAGAGTATATTTTCCGAGTTAGGGACTTCCACTGTAGTGCAAGCCTGTAGTAAACAATTCTCAGGTAGACTGATAAGAAATTACCCTGACTCTCCCCAGTTTTCCTTTGTATATGGACATATCTGGACTCAGTACATCCAATACAGGCATTTAATCTATTATATCTTATTTGACAGAGCTCAAAAAGCTCTGTCAAACAAGAAATAATAGAATAAATGCTAAGTTTATCTCTAGAATACAGGAAAGTGACACAATCCCTGTTAATTGGATACTCCAGTTAACTGAATAATTTTCATAGGCAAAGTGGCTATTCAATTAATAGGAATCCGGTGTAACACATCTGGAATGTTACTTACCGATCATGATCAGGCTCTAATGCTTTTAACGCGTGAGTTTATCCCCTTACCCATTGTACTGGAAAAATTGGCCACCGCTATTCACAATGAAAGTGTCAATGACACTGTAGCTTAACTTGTGTGTTGTTGTGTTTGATGACAAGGATAATGTTCAATGTTTATGAAAGGATTATGAAATAAGACAAGAATTGTGATAATTGGGAATATGTTCATTTCTGTTCCCTATATGCTATGTTTTTGATAAAAATAATATGAGGTGTACAGTGTACTAAAGAGCTGAGGGGTGGGTTAATATGACCTCACAGTTAATGTATGTGGCCCTCACAGTTAACATATGTCAACGAAAATTACCAAGTCGCAATGAAATTATTCCAAAACGAGTCATCCTATCACATTACATTGAAATCCCTTCATAAATATGGCCTGTAGACTGTTCTAAAGGTTTTCAGGCTTCAGGCTTGTGTAGCCATGACGGTAGACCGATTGCAACTAAAAGGGGACGTCCTCAACTCGACATTATACTGAGTCATTCTACTGAGTTACAATGAAATCCCTTCATAAATACGACCTGTAGAGTGTACTAGTACTAAAGTTTTTTGGGTTTTGGGCTCGGGAAGCCATCATGGTTGCATGATCGTGACCAAAAGGGGGCATTGTCATCTGGACATAATCTGGAGTGATCCTATGAAGTTACAATGAAATCGCTTCATATATATGACCTGCAGACTGTGCTCAAGGTTTTCGGGCTTCAGGCCCCTGAAGCCATCACAGTTGACCAAACACGACCAAAAGGGGATGTCATCATTGAGGCATTATATGGAGACAACCTGACAAGTTACAATCAAATCCTTCCATAAATACGACCTTTCGACTATGCTAAAGGTTTTGGGGTTTGGGGATCGGGAAGCCATCAAGGCTGAATGATCGTGACCAAAAGGGGACATTCTCATCTAGACATTATTTGGCAACACAAATATCAGCCCAGGGACTTTATTTGAACAAACTGAATCTGAACCCTCAAAGGATGCTGTATACCAAATATCGAAAGATTCTGATTGTATCTCAAGAAGCAGATTTTTTAAGATTATTCCTCATATTGGACTAAGTTAAAATTTGGGCTCCAATAGGGAGCCCAAATATTAACAAAGAGACTTGATTTGAACAAACATAGATCTGACCTCCCTAAGGATGCTGCATATATCAAAAGATTCTGACTGGTGGATCTGAAGAAGAAGATTTTTAAAGACTATTCCATATATTGCACTATGTTAAAATTTGGGCTATCTTAGATAGCCCAAATATTAACCCAGGCACTCGATTTTAACAAACCTGAATCTGACCTCCTCTAGAGATGTTGTACACCAAACATGAAAGCATTCTGACTAGTGGATCTGAAGAAGATTTTTAAAGAATTTCCTCATATTGCACTAAGTTAAAATTTGGGCTACCATAGGGAATCTTGAATGCATCCCAAATAAGGATTCTGTATACCATATTTCAAAGGATTCTGACTAGTGGTTCTGGAGAAGAAGAGCTTTAAAGATTATTCCTCATATTGGACTGAGTTAAAATTCAGGCTCCAGTAGGGAGCCCAAATATTAACACAGTGACATGGTTGGAAGAAACTTAGATCTGACCTTCCAAAAGATGCTATATACCAAAGATTCTGACTGGTAGATCTGGAGAAGAAGATTTTTAAAGATTATTCCTCATATTGCATTAAAGTTAAAATTCGGGCCCCAATAGGGCTTTTGGAAAAGTTTTCCTGTGTTTACAGACCTGTTTGGCCTCAGGACATCCAATTCAGGCATTTAATCTATTATATCTTGTTTGACAGAGCTCCATGAGCTCTGTCAAACAAGATATAATAGAATACATGCTAAGTTTATCTCTAAAATACAGGAAAGTGACACAATCCCTGCTAATTGAATAATTTTCATTCTCAAAGCAGCTATTCAATTAACAGGGTTCCATCGTACCACATATAATTTGGTTCAAATTGGATCAAATTGGCTGCATAAAATGAGCATTTGTGATCTGACGCTGTATTTTTTCAAATCAAATATCAGCTCAATTTACTTCATACTCATAATTCATATTATGTTTTGAAGAATTACACCCAAGAGTGTTGGAAGGAATTAAGAGAATAAAAGGATAAAGAATTGTTACAGACAATTAACAATACAAAGGTGCATAACTCTAGAAAAAACTTCAAAAATCTAAAATTCCTTTCCAGATGCAATACAGTAAATCCTCTTAATTGAATAACCACTTGGTCAGTGGAAATTATTTAATTAACAGGAGTATTAACATTTTAGAGCACAAGCATGTGATTTTACACAATATAAAAACTATGTATTATTATTATTATTCAGTTGAGAGGGATTTGCCACTTTACTGAATTCTAGAGATAAACTGAGCATTCATTCTATTATATCATGTTTGAAGAACTCAAGGAACTCTGTAAAACAAGATATAATAGATTGCATGCCTGTAATGGATGTACTGAGGCTGAATAGGTCTACAAATAAGGAAAATTTGGTCATTTTCAGGGTAATTCCACAACATATTGAAAGATTTTTTATTCAATTAGCAGGAGTCTATTCTATAACCCATATGAATTTAACAGGGCAAATTTGTACTGAATGTATGATAAATGGTTTGGTGTTTGGAAATTATATTCAATTAACAGGGATACTCAATTAATAAATATACAGTTTAGTTGGCTTCACTGTATTAGAAAGTCAAGTTGTGAGAAATTATTTATTCACCAAAAATAAGTATTCCTAGAAACAGATATGGGAATATGGATAGACTTGATTGGCATTTTATCTTACAACAAGAACATATTTCCACCAATACAAGTAAAATTCCTAGACAAAATATAAATTTGTATTGAGGGTAGCAATCACCACATGTGTGATCATTCGATTAACCCTTTACCTAACATGAAAAGCAGACGATACTTGCAAACAAATTTAATGAATAACTAATTTTTTTCATGTTTTGTCTCAAAAACATAGGTTATGACCCCTGATTGGAATGAGCTCAATGAGCTCATTCCAAAGAGGGGTCATAACCTATGTTTTTGGGACAAAACATGAAAAAAATAATGGTAATTAATTGGCAATTTTTGTGAATAGCTCTGGCCGGTTTGGGCCTTTACATTGGGTAAAGGGTTAAGAAAGAGAATGGTGTTTACCTGCACTCAATCGGCATCAAGTTATTACACATGTTGAGGCCACCGTTTTTTGATAATAGTAAATAAATGATAAATAAATCACCAGCTTAATGAAATAAATTAGACTTGATCATTTTTTGCAATGATATTTTTTATAGGCTTACCATGCATTAAACATGATAAAGAAAGCAAAGAAACACACTACTGAAACAGCGCTGTAAACTTTGGCATAGTACAAGAATAACAATGAAGAATAATGAATGGGAATTACATCATTCGCAGCACAAGGATGCAATGCCATGACGTCATGATCTTCATTCATAAAAAATCAATTCATAGATGCTAATTGATTGTCTAAACAGATGCCATTAAAAACTGTAACCAAACCTTTCAATATGTGAACAAGCCAAGAAACTTTATCAGTATAGAGATAGCACCTTCCTGGGCATACATCGACTCATCCTAATGTGCTCGTCAATATATGCCCAGATATATGAGGTCTCCATTTCAATACACCATCTTGGAAACCCACATGGTGGTAATACAGTACAGCCGCCATGGACTGGTCACTTTCCACAGGTGGGCAATATTTCAACGGACACAATAATATTAGATTCCAAACACTTATTACAGGAGTAACCATCAAATAATTTAATTAATGAAGCACTGGGTACAAACCAGTGCTTCATTAATTAAAATTTTGCTGATGATGATTTTTATTACCTGATAAACACATGCATGGACATCACTGCCCAAGTGTGAATTACGTCCAGTCTACGGCGACTGCAGTGTAACCCATATATCAACCAATTTGGTATGGAATCAGAAAGCCACTTACCGTGATTGAAGATTTAACCCTTTACCTAATGTTATGGCTATCTTGGTGAGCACCATTCATAATAATTCAAATATTACAATTTTTTACTTTTTGCCTCAAAAACATAATTATGTCAACTCATTGGAAAGTGCACATTGAGTCTGTTCCAATCAGTTGCCATAAGGTATGTTTTAGAAGCAGAAAATTAAAAATTTCTGATGTTTCACAAATTTGTTTTATAGTATCATCTTCTGGTCATGTTAGTTAAAGAGTTCATCTTCCAAAATACCTTATCAGTGATAATAATGTGTGTTAGCTGGTTTGATGCTGGTATAAAATATATATAAAAATGACCACAAATATTTCATCAACTATTTTCTGTAGTGATGTACCGATCACCACCACCAACATTGGCTATTGGCTGATAACGACCTATCAGTATCGGATCAACACTTATGTCAAATCATTGGCAATCCAATGGTCTCCCCTCCCCACCCCCCACCCCCCCCAAAAAAATGGATAGGCCTATGCAAGTCGCATTGATTTAATTATATTGCAATATTGCAATGATATTTACGTATTAAATAAACTTTCCTTGAAATGCCTAATGCTAAAAATCTCCGCATTCGGCTTGACATTGAAAGTGCAATGTGGTTTCTGACAGAAATAAAAAAAAATATTGAATTACCAAAATGGCCACATACTTCACTTGAAAGCAATATCTATGTATCTGCTGGCCATTGTCAATCATTTCTATGTATATGTTTGTATGGAATTAACAAAAAAATAACTGTTGTACACTATATTTGCACTAATGACATTTTTAGACTGTAGGCCAAGATTTGAGGCTTTTTGTATCAATACACGAAACTCAACGCAATATTCATAAATATTCAGGACCTGTAACCACCAATGACAAAGCATTGTAAAATGTTCATCAGTTTATCAAATGCGGTTTCCTTTGCTGAACTGGAACTTGTTACTTACTCCTCATTTATACTATCTGATATATTTATTTCTACACTTTATTGTGAAAGCTTGAACTCCAAAATCAGTTTCAAATTCACAGTTAAAGTCAGATGGAAATGTAGGGTTACAATGAACTAAATGGGCAACTTTTACTCAATAACATTTTTAGGGCCGGCATAATTTTTTAGAGTCGGTCGGGTTACCCTAAACACAGTTTTTTTTACAGGAGCAAATGGAGCTCGTAAACTATTTTACAAGAGCAACTTTTTGCTTTTGTAGTATTTCGCATATGTGCAGGACTGCTGAGTGAGTGCAGAATCCAGGCCTTTTGATCAATGTAACATCACTTTAATCCTTTACCCAACATATCGACCAAAGCCGACCAGCACTATTCACAAAATTTGCTAATTAATTTTCATTATTTTTTATTTTTGTCTCAAAAACATAGGTCAGGACTCCTCTTTCTTCGTTCCAAAGGAGTCAAAATCTATGTTTTTGAAAAAAAGAATGAAAAAATTAGTTATTCAAGAATTTTGTTTGCAAGTGTCGTCTGCTTTTCATGTTAGGTAAAGGGTTAAGAAGCGATGTGTATAGGTATGTAAACCAGACTAGACCACCAGTGGTGGTCCAGTCCAGGGGAGAAGTGGTCCAGTCCAGTCCAACCACAGGTGGTCTGATATTCTTGCCTGGACTGGTTCCGGACTTGTCCAATCTTTATAAAATGCCTTAAATGAAGTGAAATGTGGTAAAATTTTACTTTTGGTAATACCAAATTAAGATTTTAACACATTTGCTTTATTTAAGATAGTTTATAATGATTGAATTGGTATACGCATTCATGTTAAAGAAAGCATCAAGTTACTGCCATCTGATGGGCAAGGTTGGTAACTCTGGGCTTGTTATATAATACATTGTATGCACATTGTGGAAATGTGTAGTGTATTTTGAAATATTTTCTCATATCCATCATTATAAAGAAGTTAGAGAGTGAATAAATGTGCTTACAACATGTGACTGTGACTCACTCAGTTACTGTGGAGTCCATAGTTATTGTTTCCTGCTATCCTGCACATAATATATGTCATTTAGCATGTTGAGGATAGTGGAAACGAGAACTACAGACTAAACGTTATTTATGCTGAAAGCATTTGCACTATCTATCTTTAAGTTCTTAACCCAATCATATACTATATATCATATAGTACGGCATTCGGTATTGGATGTGGTGACTTGGAATTAGATATTGCCAACTATAGGCTATATCGCAATTTGCAACCTATCTTCAGTACATTGAAAAGTATATCAGCATTTTAGGGTTAGTTGACAACTTGACATGGTAATTCCTAATTCGCTATCTTGTCTGACATCAGTCATTGTCACTAGCAATAATGAGAACATGGTAATTGTTTAAGTGGTTTCATAATTTCAGACATTGCCATTCAAAGATCAAAGGTTAAAGAGGATATTTCTGTAAAACACTTATTCATTTCATCAAGGATCATTGTTTTTGTCCTGGATGCTACACGTATGAAACACGTTTTAGAAAGTGTCCCACTAAGCATCTAACCTCTAAACCAGCAATGTCTGACTTTATAAAATGGCTTATTGTAATGGATATTGTAGACTACATCGTCACTTGCCCATTTGCCTCAACCAGAATAAAACTGTAACTATTGTCTCATATTTGTGTAATCTGCAATGCATAATTATTGTAAACTGGTCACTTGCCAATGTGCAATTAAAAACAGAAAAATATTTCCAAAACACTTGCAACTGTTAACTTGTTGCATCATGTTGATTGTCACACGGGAGTCACATAAACAGTAAACACAATACACATGTATTCCTTGTCAGTCAGGCATTTCGTAGGTTTTCAATTCCTTCTTCTTGGGCGAGATGCTTGCAATTGCCACAGTTGCACAAACTACTCATCCATAGGTAGTGGAGAAGGTGGCGCTTCCCAACATTGTCATGCAAAAATGATAACTAAGCTACTGTATCGGGTAATAGACAATTTCGTATTGAAGTAATAATGTCTCCTGTAACACTGAACAAGTACTCACTTGGCACACTAGTAGCAACTATGCACATCAACTTTTTCACTAATTCAGACAGGTATGGAAGCATATCTTTATGTAGCGTCCACCAATCAAGTGGGTTAGTATTTATCCCAGTGCACGGAAGGGCATTGTACCTACATATTTCTGTCATTGCAATGTCTGAATTACTCGAATTACGTGACATGTGTGGTCCAAGCATGGTGCTAAGAAGACGGCTAAGTCCTTTCTCTTAGCATGGTGTTGTCGGATCCCCAACACCTGGCACCACAGAATCACTTCCACAAGTATCTCATGCCTGTGATTTTATACACCCGATTAGCCCCATAAGTTTTGAGGTCACCTTTGCCTCAATAGTCGATCTCGCCTCCAACTTGTGATCGAAAGCATGGAGATGAGTGTCAACATATGACCTCATGTCCACTTGATTTTCTTCATTTTTCATATCGAAGTTTTTGTTCATCTTCAGTTTTGCTTACTCCTTGAATTTCTTGATTCTGGCGGGTCGTTTACATTTTCGTTTCCAAGTGTTGCCCTAACATTGCTACAGCTGGTCCAACTGCTGATATTGTCACATATACGAAGAGGAACCTGTGCAAACTGTCACATCATAAAATGGTTGTTGTAGTGAAATTAGCTCAGAGATGAGATTCCACTCAACTTCAGTGGGGAAGTAAGTGGGTTTTTGAGCATTCCTGTGTGGTAGGGTATCATCTACAATGGTGGTTATAATGCCTCTAAGTTCCAAAAGTCTTGACAACATTAAATACTTTGAGTTCCATTGGGTACAGACATCTTGAATGAGTCTCAATGTCTTCAATTTCTTTTTTCATTGTTCAGCCTCCATTTTATCAAGCAGGACCTTGCTCTTGCAGAAATGGATTACCAATTTCTTACACCTGTCTATGTCTTCAGTTACTCCCTACACATTAAGTCCATCTTGTAAAGCTAAGTTCAAAACATGGCCGAAGCATGGAAATCGTTCAACATGTAAGAAGTCTCCACAACATTTGATGTTCGAACTGACATTGTCGCATGTTGCCACTCCTAACTTGTCTCTTGACAGCTCCCATATGACTAACATTTCGAGAACTTTGTCAGCGATACTTTCCCGAGTGTTCTCTGGGAAAAGATACAGCTCCAAGTCTAACACTCTCTAATTTCCATGAATTTGAAACGAAATATACAGTCAAACTGATATATGAATGCATTGCCTTAGATATTCATATATCAAAAGTGGCACAGAAGTATGTGATATTTTTTTCAAATAGTTTCTGCACAGTAGCCTTCCTATCGCTGTATAGTTTTGTGATCTCATTGTCCACTGTGTCTCTCGAAGGAACTATGAATCTTGGATTTAATGTGTAAGAGTGCTGTCAAAATCCAAAATCATTCACTATAGATACAGGCTGAATATCTGAACATATCTCAGCGAGATTCCGTTTACATTGCACGTATCGAAGACTATCTTTCTTGTAGTATCCTTCTGACCTGAACTCGGATTCACCGACATCATTTCCTTATGGAATTGGGATTGATTCAGATGACGATGCAGTTGAGGATGTCTTTTTTACATAGTTCAACATGGACATGTGTCTTTTGGCTGGTTGTTCAATTACTGCATCAAAAATGTCTTTATGGCACCTCTTAAAATGTTTTTTTTAAGTTGGACTGGCCACCTCCACCTTTCTTTATTTTTTCCTCACATTTTACACATTGGAAAACACCAGTGGCATCACTCTTTTCTGAATACAGATACCCATATACTGGGAAAGAATATTTTTGTCAGGTGCGAGTCCTGTAGTGTCCTGTGTTTTGGTATCGTTCCTGTACTTGTCGCTATAATAGAATTACTGGGCGATTCACTAATTTCACCAGATTGAGTATCATTCGACTCTCTAGAAGGCTCCATTATTATTTTAAATTTTAACAACTGGTTATACTATATTTTAAACAAATGACTGGTAGGTAGAGTTACAGAATTACAAATTATTTATTTGGAACCATCTACCATCTGTCAATGGCCCAACACTCAAGTCAGTGAACATTCCCCATGTGACATCGTCGTGATTTAAGATTATTAGTTTGTTACTAAACCAAGCGCATTACAATCAGGGCATTCTCTGAAGTCAGTGGAATCAACAGAGAGAGGCAGAACTTGGTAGTCAATGTCGTTTGATGTCACCGACATCAAAGAATGTATCTGACAGGCTGTTATGAGATCTCACACCTGATGACCAGACATTTGCTACACTGTGTTTTGAATCTACTGATTGGTGATTGGAGCTTTGGATTTCCTTACTTGATAACCCCAGTGCAAAAGCTAGACAAACATCTATGTATTAAAGTCTGCTAACCAGTTTCATGTGTGGACTGGATCAAAGCGGTCCAATGATGGTGGTCTGGTCTGGTCTACAGTGTGGCCCTTGGCTGCAGACCTTACCAGTTTTTTGCAGTCTGGTGCACATCCCTAGATGTGTATAAACTATTCGGTGGCAATCGGCACTTGACACGTGCATTTAGCCACTGCTTTATCCCAGGTGTTTGACAACATTGGTGATGATCAGTCACTCGATCAATTTATTCAACCATTCATAAGCATCAGTATCGGCTGATTATGGTCTCAAAATCATTGGTCATCAGTTCTCAACCCCTTTTGATCATCAGTACATCACTAATTATTCTGGTTCATCAACTATACCCATGAATGAAATTAATTTTGTATTTACCTCACCCCTGCCATCTCGCTCCGACTCATATTGTTCTTTTTCAGTTTCATTCATTTTGACCTGGTTCATCAACTATGATGGAACTATGAATCTTGGATTTAATGTGTAAGAGTGCTGTAGAAATCCAGAATCATTCACTATAGATGCAGGCTGAATATCTGAATATCTGAACATATCACCTCAGCGAGATTCCGTTTACATTGCATGTATCAAAGACTATCTTTCTTGTAGTATTCTGCTGATCCGAACTCAGATTCACCGACATCATTTCCTGATGGAAGTGGGATTGATTCAGATGATGATGCAGTTGAGGATGTCTTTTTTACATAGTTCAACATGGACATGTGTCTTTTGGCTGGTTGTTCAATTACTGCATCAAAAATGTCTTTATACCTTTTAAAATGTTTTTTAAGTTGGACTGGCCACCTCCCCCTTTCATTATTTTTTCCTCACATTTTACACAGTGGAAAACACTAGTGGCATCATTCGTTTCTGAATACAGATACCCATATACTGGGAAAGAATATTTTTGCCAGGTGCGAGTCCTGTAGTGTCCTGTGTTTTGGTATCGTTCCTGTACTTGTCGTTGTAGTAGAATTACTGGGCAATTCACTAATTTCACTAGATTGAGTATCATTCAACTCTCTAGAAGGTTCCATTATTATTTTAAATTTTAACAACTGGTTATACTATATTTTAAACAAATGACTGGTAGGTAGAGTTACAGAATTACAAATTATTTATTTGGAACCATCTGCCATCTGTCAATGGCCCAACACTCAAGTCAGTGAACGTTTCCCATGTGACATAGTAGTGATTTAAGATTGTTAGTTTGTTACTAAACCAAGTGCATTCCAATCAGAGCATTCTCTGAAGTCAGTGGAATCAAAAGAGAGAGGCAGAACTTGGTAGTCAATGTCGTTTGATGTCACCGACATCAAAGAATGTATCTGACCAGCTGTTATGAGATCTCACACCAGATGACCCGACATTTGCGACACTGTGTATTGAATCTATTGATTGGTGATTGGAGATTTCCGTACCTGATAACCCCAGTGCTAAAGCTAGACATACATCTATGTATTAAAGTCTGCTAACCGGTTTCATGTGTGGACCGGTCCAAAGTGGTCCAATGATGGTAGTCTGGTCTGGTCTACAGTCTGGCCCTTGGCTGCAGACCTTACCAGTTTTTGCAGTCTGGTGCACATCCCTAGATGTGTATAAACTATTCGGTGGCAATCGGCACTTGACACGTGCGTTTAGCCACCGCTTTATCCCAGGTGTTTGACAACGTCAGTGATGATCAGTCACTCGATCAATTTATTCAAACATTCATAAGCATCGGCATCGGTATCGGTTGATTATGGTCTCAAAATCATTGGTCATCGGTTCACAACCCCTTTTGATCATCGGTATATCACTAATTATTCTGGTTCATCAACTATACCCATGAATGAAATTAATTTTGTATTTACCTCACCCCTGCCATCTCGCTCTGACTCATATTGTTCTTTTTCAGCTTCATTCATTTTGACCTGAAAAATAATAAATAATAATTTTTAGGCCCCATAAAGTAGATCTTCAGTTTCTAGGGCCACTTTTTGTAAAATTGCATGTGGTTTTTTTATTTTATTTTTTATGTTTGCAATTATTTCTTTTCCATTAAAAGTTCATTTGTTTTATGTTTTAGGCCTCATAATTACAGAATAGCATGGGTGAGGGTTTATTTTTGCCCCTTGAGGGCAAGAAGACTTTGCAATGCTAATGCATTGCAAAGCCTTGTTGCACTCAAGGGACAAATTCATCAAGTTTATTAACTTGGGTAAAATATTAGACATAATTTTTTATTTTTTTAAATTTGCATTGGTTATAAAAAGAGAGCATGCAGACTGCTATCTGCAGAATGAGGTCTCTGGGGGGTGAATTTGTTGATACTACCCTGCACAGCAGGGTAGCATCACTAAATTTACCCTCTGTGATCTTCAATCTGAATCAGGGTCTCAGGCCTACCCAGTGGATAAATTGGCCAACTGCATTGGATAGTATCAGCAAATTAACCCTCTGGGGACCTCATTCTGCAAATGACAGATTGCTTATTTCCAGGCTTACATATGACCCATCGTTGGAATGGGCTCATCAAGTTCTTTCCATTGAGGGTTCATAAACTGTGTTTAAAAAAATCAAAAAGCTTGAATGATAATTTTTTTAGAATAACAATGGCTGGATTTGGTGGTTTTATTAGGTAAAGGTTCGATTAGAATTAAACATGTCTCAAGAAGAGTTGAGTTTGGTAAAGGTTTAACCCTTTACCCAACGCAGATAATATTAAAATTTTGTTTTTTGGGTTTTTTTTTTCTTCAGATTTTTAATAAAAAATAAAAACAAGGGGCCCCAAGGGGCCTTAATTGCTCACCTGACAAAGTGGTTCAAAGAAGTATTTTGGGTCACATTCAGCTATTCATAGTTCATCAACACTACAGAGGAATAAAGTCATGAAATTATTCATAACTCTGGAGTCCATGTCAGTTAATTATTATCATAGCTCTTGCTAACTGCTTCCAATTCTATTAGCTGTAAACAAGCACCGCCAAACTTCCAAAGGTTGTGATGTCACTGCAGTCAGTCACTGCAACCCCTCCCCCCAATAGAGTGCCCAAATATTAACCTAGGGACCCAATTTGAATAAACTTGAATCTGAACTCCCCTAGAGATGTTGTATACCAAATATGAAAGCATTCTGACTGGTGGATCTGAAGAAGAAGATTTTAAAGAAATTTCCTCATAATGCACTAAGTTAAAATACAGGCTCCCATAGTGAACCCAAATATTAACCCATTGATCTCATTTGAACAAACTTGAGTCTGACCCACCTAGAGATGTTGTATACCAAATATGAAAGGATTCTGACTGGTTAAACTGAAGAAGATTTTCAAAGAAATTTCCTCATATTGCACTGAGTTAAATTTGGGCTCCAATAGAGATTTTTAAAGAAATTTCCTCATATTGCACTAAGTTAAAATTTGGGCTCCAATAGAGAGCCCAAGTACTAACCCAAGGACCCGATTTGAACAAACTGGAATCTTACCCACCTAGAGAAGTTGTATACCAAATATGAAAGCATTCTGACTGGTGGATCTGAAGAAGAAGATTTTTAAAGAAATTCCTCATATTGCAAATTTGGGCTCCAATAGAGAGCCCAAGTACTAACCCAGGGACCCGATCTGAACAAACTTGAATCTTACCAACCTAGAGATGTTGTATACCAAATATGAAAGCATTCTGACTGGTGGATCTCAAGAAGAAGATTTTTAAAGAAATTTCCTCATATTGCACTAAGTTAACATTCGGGCTCCCACATGGAGCCCAAATATAAACTCAGGGACTCAGTTTGAACAAACTAGAATCTGACCTCCCTAGCAATGTTGTATACCAAATATGAAAGCATTCTGACTGGTGGATCTGAAGAAGAAGATTTTAAAGAAATTTCCTCATGATGCACTAAGTTAAAATACAGGCTCCCATAGGGAACCCAAATATTACTAAATTGATCTGATTTGAACAAACTTGAGTCTGATCCATCTAGATATGTTGTATACCAAATAAGAAAGGATTCTGACTGATTAATCTGAAGAAGATTTTCAAAGAAATTTCCTCATATTCCACTGAGTTAAATTTGGGCTCCAAAAGAGAGTCCAAATACTAACCCAGGGACCCAATTTCAACACACTTGAATCTGACCCCCTAGAGATGTTGTATACCAAATATGAAAGCATTCTGACTGGTGGATCTCAAGAAGATTTTTAAAGAAATTTCCTCATACTGCACTAAGTTAAAATTCGGGCTCCTACAGGGAGCCCAATTATTAACCCAGGGACTCAATTTGAACAAACTTGAATCTGACCCACCTAAAGATGTTGTTTGCCAAATATGAAAGCACTCTTACTGGTGGATCTAAAGAAGAAGATTTTTAAAGAAATTTCCTCATACTGCACTAAGTCAAAATTTGGGCTCCTATGGGGAGCCCAATTATTAACCCAGAGACTTGATATGAAAAAACTTGAATCTGACCCCCCTAGAGATGTTATATACCAAATATCAAAAGATTCTAATTGATGATTCTGGAGATAATTTTTTTAATTTATGGGGGCTATCTGAGTAATGCCCCTTGTGGTGTCCCCTGTGAATGTGGCTACTTTATTTGAACAAACTTGAATTGACATATGATAAGGAACATGCACAAATTTGGCCCAGTGGTTCATGAGGAGGAGTTGATAATGTAATGTTCATGTCGGATGGGCAGACGGACTATGGACGAGACAAAAGTGATCACTTAAGCTCCCCCTGACTGAACATGTTGCAATGACTGGGCCGCAGGGTATGGGTTGGTTGCAATTTTTTTTTTTTTCCAGCTACTCAATTTATAAGTTACTCAGGCAAATGCAGTCGATTCGTCAGGTAAAAGGTTAAAAGGAAATACAGAACCATTTGAAGGCCTGAAGTTCATAATAATAACCCTTTACCCAGCATGTGGAACAGGCCAGTAACACTTTCAAACAAATCTACTGAATAAATAAAAAAAATTTACATTTTTTGTCATTGGAACAGCTCAATAAACTCATTCCAATGACAGGTCATAAGCTATGTTTTAAAAGTCAAAGCTTGTGAATGGCATTTTTTTTTAATAACAGTGGCTGGATATGGTGATTATGTTCGGTAAAGGATAGACTGAGAATTAAACAATGTCTCTCGAAAATCTTGAGTGGCTTTTCAATAGAGCTCCAGAGTCTTCCAGAACTTAAAGTGATATATGTGAACACAAAAAGCCTAAAAAGTTAAAAATCTGTTTCTCAGGCTCTCCTGCATGGTGCTTTTGGCTGCGACATGCTCTCTTTTTATAACCAATGCAAACTCAAAAAAAATAAAAAATAAATGGTTTATGTCTGATATTTTACCCAAGTTAATAAAATTGATAAATTTGTTGCTGGAGTGCAACAAGGCTTTGCAATGCTTTGGCATTGGAAAGCCTTCTTGCACCAAGGGACAAAATACATGACACCAATGCTATTCTGTAGATATAAGACCCAAAACAAAACAAACCAAGAACATGAACTTTTGATGGCAAAGAAATAATTACAAAAATGAAAAATACAATAAAAAACACCCGCCTATATGCAATTTTACCAAAAAATGGCCGGAGAAACAGATCTACTTTGTGGGGTCTAAAAAATAAATTCTTTTTATTGACTGTCAGTTGGAGGGATGGGGTGAGTGGCAAAATATATCAATAAAAAAACATGGAATCCTGATGTCTGTAAGAAACCAGCCACTCAAAAGTATGATGTATGGGGATATTATGGCACCTAAGGTTGGCCCTGGGTCATGCCCTGAAATTCCTCCAAAGTTACAGTGGTAAATGGTGTGTCCAAATTGCCAAATGTTCTCAAATTAGATCTGTGCAAATGAAGCTATTCATTGAAGAAAGACAATGAAGATCTGACGCTATTGTTTTTGTTCATTATAGTGACTAAAGCTAGGAAATAAGAACAATAAAACACTATTGGGAAGAAACTCTTCCACATCATATTTCTGGCTCATAAAATGCACCAGAACTATTTGGAAGATTTACTTCTTGATAGTGTTTTATTGTTCTTATTTCCCTGCCAGGGTTCCCACTAATGATAGAGAATCAAATTTAAGCACCAGTTAAGAATTTTTCAAGGAATAGGACCCAATTTTTAAGGACTATTATAATTTTTATATGAACTTACAACACCATGAACAGCCCAAAGAATTTCAGCCTCAAGAACCTGACTTCCGGAAACCCTCAATGAGCTGGATATATATTGACCCTGAGTGTAACAAGGTGCCATCTGCCATGCTTCAGGTAAACTGAATTCAAGTACTTTTCAAGTATTTTTCAAGGGTGGCAGTGGAAAATTAAGAACTTTTCAAGGTTAGAAACAAATTTAAACACTTTTCAAGGAAGGAGCCAAAATTCAAAGACTTTTCATTTAAACTGGAAACCCTGCCTGTTATGGTTATCCTAAGTTTATGAAAACCATTACAGACAATTGAATATTCGTGTCTTTGTTCAATGAAAAGTCTCACACCAAGCTGAACCATGGTGGACTGATGATCTCCCTGCTTGCCCAAATTAAATGATTCTAAAAGACTGCCTGGGCACCAATCTATGTTTGTCTGGGGCTGATTCTTTTAGAAAATTACCACAATTAAGGGAGAAAATGATGCAGAAATGAAACATAAACAAAATTTACATTGTCAAATCCTTCTTCTCTTGTAATCTCACTTTCTCCAAATCCTGTTGCGGTTAAGTGGCTAGCAACACCAGCTAAGCCAGAATAATCTGAAACAAGAATGTAATGACAACATTTAGAAACATACTTTTATGTACAAGGAAGCATAGTTCATCTATTATGTTACTGTTCCACAATATTCCTCTTTATTGAAAAATAATATTCACTCTTAACTGGTAGGGTGCTTAATTATTTATCAAAGACGATTTTTAACACAGGAATTTTTTTTTTCAAACATACCATGCTACCAGCAAGGGGAGCCCACGCTAGATTTTGGTCAGAAATTTGTTTTGTTATGACTCATTGCTACAAAATAATTCTCTATAAACAATTTTTAATCTGCTGCTCAGCAAACAATAAGACAAAGCAGGCCTGAAAATAAGCAGTCTGACATTTGCAGAATGAGGTTCCCAGAGGGTGAATTTGCTGATGCTATCCCATACAGTGGGCCAATTTATCCTCTGGGTACCCCTTTCTGTTTAGGTTTGAGACCCTGATTCAGATTAAGATTCACAGAGGGTAAATTTAGTTATGCCACCCTGCTGTGCAGGGTTGCATCACCAAATTCACCCTCTGGGGACCTCATTTTGCAGATGACAGTCTGCTTATTTTCTGGCTTGCTTATAAGCTTATTCATTATACAAGGACTGCCGACCAAGTTCTACCACATACAGTAATGCCTCTCCTTGACTCAATAGCACAGGTTTTTTGTAGCATTACAGTAGAATTATGTTAATTTGAATAACCACTTTGTCACTGAAAATTATTCAATTAACAGGAGTATTCAGTTAAGAGGGATTTGCCACTTTGCTGTATTCTAGAGATAAACTGAGCATTCATTCTATTATATCATGTTCGACAGAGCTCAAGAAGCTCTGTCAAACAAGATATAATAGACTAGATGTCTGTAAAGGATGTACTGAGGCCAAATTGGTCTATAAATAAGGAAAATTTGGTCATTTTCAGGGTAATTCCATGACATATTGAAAGATTTTTTATTCAATTAACGGGAGTTTATTCTATAACTCATATGCATTTAACAGGGCAAATTTGTACTTAAAGTATGGTAAATGGTTTGGTGTTTGGAAATTATATTCAGTTAACAGGGTTATTCAATTAAGAAATATACAATTAAGTGGGCTTCACTGTACATTCTTGGTGGAACTTTGTGGCCTCACCATTCTTGAATACTGCATTAATGCTTTGTGCTCTTCACAGCAAAGCCATATCATGTGAGTCCTCACAGGAACGAACTCAGCAAATTCGTTCCAATGAAAGAGTCACATGACATGGTTCATTCAAATTTTTTTTTTTTTTCATCTGCTGAATATGTAAATTATGTGAGTGGATGTAGCAGATTTGTTAGGTGAAGGATTAACAAATTTATGATTGAACAAATTATATCTATTTTCACAAAGTATCTTTGTGGACAGGTTCACATAGTTAAAAGCAATGATTACATTTCATGAATTTCAAGAGACCTGTTGATTCATTTGGTTTTAAGGTCAGTTTAACTGGTAGAGTGCTGGAAGCCCATATTTTGGCTTCATTCTTCAGTGCAGATACTGAAGCTTAGCATCTTCACAGTATTCTGTGGATTTGCTTTATATTTTCTTCAGTGTGAAATTATACTGTCTGCATGGATTTGCAATGTTACAATCAATGGGAGAGTGGCAATTGGCACTCTCCCATAAAGTGTAACAAGGCAAAGACATGTGCACAAATTTTGATGACCAAAAATAATGTAGCACTCTACCAGTTTTAAACACTGATAGTTATAATGTGACTGCAATACATGCATATATACTCATGTTTAGCCTACTCCAAAGGACTACAACCTCACGTGAGGTGGGTTACCCTGTCTCACTATACCATTTAGAAGAACTTGCCTACCACAACACACAACCACTGCTCCATTTTCCAGGATTCCCAAAGGAGGAATTCTAAGAGGTAGCATTTTGATGGGATCTCATGATACCAGATACCATGTCTGCTGAAAGTTAACACTTTAATCCTTGATATAAAAGACAAGTTTTCCATCAATGCGCCATATGGCCAAGTATACATTGAGGGACATGGCCATGTCCAGGCTGGGGGCAGCAAATATTTTTTTCTTGCCAATTGCAGTAGAAAATATTTTTTACCTCCTCTTCATTTCACAGTGTGTATCTCCAAAGGTGAAATCCAAGGTCTTAACTTTTCATGCCAATTAGAGTACCCTTAATACTTTTTGAAGGCTTAAGTACCCAGAAAGTGAGGGTATATCTGTAGCAAAATGGTCCTTGAAATATCAGGGTGAGAGTACATGAAACAATTTTAAGGATTCCAGGCATGAATTCTTATAAGGTTATCATTTTTCAGGAAAAATAGGGGAGGAGAGTGGCAGTTGTATTCTAATCCTCCCATGCCTACACCTCTGCTGGCACACTTTAGCAAGTGGTATTATGTGTCTAGCTCAAGAACACAGTTCAAGTGACTGCAACTAAATTCAAATTCATGACCTCTTTATCAGAAGTCCAATGTGCTAACAACAACCACTATAACCCCTTCAGCAGCATTAGAAATTTATATTATATCTTGTTTGACAAATTTCATAGAAGATGAGGTAAAAACAAGAATCACTGCATTAGATGGGTCAAGTTTATGAGACACCACAATTGCAGAGTAAGTGATTATAAAGTTGCAACACCTGTGGCTACATAAGTTTGTGAATATGCATGCAAAACCCACCTACACCAATCTATCAGTTATTAGTTAACTGGTGCAAGCATGAGAAATAAGTGTAAATCTATCAAAGATCACACATTGCTAAAGACTAATGGCCTAGCAGGTGTTTCTGATCAAGTGTTGTCTGCCTGAACAGGCAGACAACACTTGACTAGAAATAACTGCACACATTTAAAGCCTCTCCCTGCACACCATTATACAGACTGGCAGAGGACATTATGTCATGGGCAAGTGGACTTGACTTCAGGCTTCTACATGTTAATCAGAATGTTGAAGTAACTATTCAAACTATGATCAAACAATCTATTGCTGCAAAAAACTCCATGCCTGAATCCTTGAGGCACTATATCCAATTTTCACAAACTGAGAGGACTGGAACATGTGCAATGAGGGGTATCACTGAAGGCAAATCATACCCCCACTACAGTACTGGACCGATGAAGAACAAATGAATTCAAAAGAAGTAAGGATGGAGGGATACAATCTGGTATATCTCTCAATCTCTTCAAGAGTAATACAGTCATCAGAAACTCTTATAGAGTTATCCAACTTACCCTGGTAGTAGTTTCTAGGTAAGCCTTAACTGCCTATGCAGGCAGTAAAGACTTAACAAGAAATCTCTTCTCCACCAAGACACATGAAGATTGTGGTGAAGTTGAAATTCATGAAAATTGTCTGGGTTATTACAAGTAATGCAAAAAAATTTCATAAGCAGAACTTGAGAAATTTGTCCTAGCTGATTTGACTTTTTTTCAAAAACACATGAACATGACACTTCTGTTGAACATTTCTCAGTATTATAGTTTGTGACACTTTCTGATTTTTTATTCTCTGCTAACTGTACCAAGAGAGCATGGAGAATTGGGCCAACTCTAGTCAATTAAAAACTTTCAGTAATATGCATGTTTTTTCAATGTCAACATTGATAATCAATTCTATTGCCCTTTTCCTGTTGAAAATAGTGTCAAAGTCATGGTGGTTCTTTTTACAACAGCTTTGATACATCTAAAAAGTGAGAGGAGTTTTTTTCCACTCTAGTGACTTTCAACTTGATTAAATTCCCAATTAGTATTCTTTTTGACCTAAAATTAACAAGTAACTGTCATGGAATTGATGTATTCTGATTTTTGATTCTTTCTTCCACTCTAGCGACTTTCAACTTGATTAAATTCCCAATTAGTATTCTTTTTGACCTAAAATTAACAAGTAACTGTCATGGAATTGATGTATTCTGATTTTTGATTCTTTCTTTCACTCTAGCCATTTTCAACTTGATTAAATTCCCAATTAGTATTCTTTTTGACCTAAAATTAACAATTAACAAGTAACTGTCATGGAATTCATGTATTCTGATTTTTGATTCTCAAACTTTCATTTCCTGCACTTGTGAAAAATTAATATGATGACTAAAAAGACTACATGTTGTGATACAGCTGAGCTGAAAAGCTGAGTGACATTTAAATTCAAAGCCCACACACTCAGCTTTCTTTTACTAATTAATTTTATTAACTTATTTCTACAACATCGCAGATTCCCAACATGCAGTCTTTGGGTAAACCTGCAAGTTACATTCAAGGCACCTCTGCAGTTATCTCTAGGCAAGTCTTGGCTGCCTATGTAGGCAGCCAAGACATACCTAGAAACAACTGCATACTCACGGGACATGTACTACTGAGATGTAGCAACAATGTACAGAAATCTCCATTTTCTTAAGGGTTAAAATTGCATAAAAGAAAAAGAAGAATAAAAAACACAGACAATTCAGAGAGGGATGTTAAAAGTACAGAGCGATTTGATTTCTTAGGTTATATCACTAACAATTTCAATCCACTGCAAACATATATATCATGAATAGAAGAGTATCACATCTAATTTCAAAAAGTTAATCATTACTACACTCTACAAATTCAAAACACGTGATTCACTCAAGACAGGCAGTCAGTGTGTCCACACATGTGCAAATGTATATTTCAATATATAATGCAAGGTGCTTAAAGTTTAACCACAAATCTGAAAACATTCTAGTTATTTGTACTACCCCACATACCATTCTCAAACAACACTTCATATAACATTTAAAATAATCCACTCTTTTATAGCTGTGGTTGATAACTTTGTATGCTAAAACAAGTTCGTCCATTGAAATATTACTTTTTTTGTGATTCTTCATTGTCAAAGTCTGACTTAGGTATATTTATTGTCTTGGTACTGGGGATCCCAATTCTACTAATTTTCAGGTAGTCCTAAAAGATGGTTAAGTGATGTTGATAGCTTTCTTGTCAAGTGCAGGGTGCTTGAACTGTCAACACTGATCCCACTGGATGCAAACAGAAAATTGATCCACTGGCTGCCATCTTGGGGAGGGGAGGGGGGGGGGGCAAGATATTGCTCTAAATAAATAAATAAATGAATAAGGCTCAACCAAAATGAAAGTGTCAATGACACTGTAGCTTAACTTGACTGTGTGTAGTGTTTGATGAAAAAGATAATGTTCCAATGTTTATGAAAGGATTATGAAATAAGACAAGAATTGTGATAATTGAGAATATGTTAATTTCTGTTCAGTAAGCTATGTTTTCATTTTTAATTTGAGTGTAGACTGTACTAAAGAATTAAGACCTAGGTTGACCAATCATGACCAAAAGGGGACGTTCTCATCTAGAAATTATATGAAGTCATCCTACCAAGTTACAATGAAATCCCTTCATAAATACAACAACCTGCTGACTGCGCTAAAGGTTTTTGGGTTTCAGGCTTTGCACCCATCACGGTTGACCGATCACGACCAAAAGGGGATGTTCTCATCTAGACATTATACAGAGTCATCCTGCCAAGTTACAATGAAATCCCTTCATAAATATGATCTGAAGACTGTGCTAAAGGTCTTCGAGTTTCGGGCTCTTGTATGTTTGACTAATCATGACCAAAAGGGGAATTTCTCATCTAGACATGACCTCGAACCTGCATATATAATTTTGTGATGATCGGACAAGAACTATGGGGTGTAGCCTGTGCCAAAGAAAATGTGAACAGACTCACAGATTTCTGAACGTGTGATGGCAATATCTTATCTTGACATTGTCAAGTTAAGTTAAAAACATTTTTGAAGGTTTTCATTTTACTGATGTCTGCCAATCGCCAATCATTTTTTAAAAAAATATAAATTTTATAGTAAATTTCCTTTCTTATTATACCTACCGCAATTGTTTACTACAGGCTTACACTACAGTGGATGACCCTAACTCGGATAAAATACTCTCTATTTTAATCTTTCCCAAGAGATTTGGGAAAGAAAAGTGGTGTAAAAACACCACGAAAAAATAAGCCAAAACTGGGTCGAGCGCCATCGGCACACACCCAGTAGGGGACGCTCTTCTATTAGTACAATTTCATGACTTCCGTTAACCAGTGCGCAAGCAGTCAACAAACCATTCTTTTGAGTCCGCCAACATTGGAGTTATGTGATCAGTGGGGAGGAAGGATTCTTACCCGAATAAGAAGACGGGAGGGCCTCCATGTAAACAATTGCGGTAGGTATAATAAGAAAAGAAATTTACTATAAAATTTATATTTCTTATCAGCCTACCTTACAATTGTTTACTACAGGCTGAATAGACAATAGGATGGAGGAAATCACATGACCAACCCGCACATAACTCAATTGCACTGGAACCATGGACAGAGGAAGAGATCCCTAGTCCTATCAAACCATAGTATCACAAACATTAGTAAAAGACAATGAAATGATGGTGATGTGCGATGCCCAGACAGAAAGGGAAGTAACAGCACGGAGCTGGAACTGACCCTGTAAGAAGCTGAATGGCTGGGATAGACAACAGCCTGAGCCAAAAGAAAAAGGGTCCGTAGGACAAAGGTCCTCTGTCGGCTCCTGCAACTGTCGCAGAAAAATGGAGAAGGTAGCATTTCTCCAGTAGGCTGCCAGTATAACATCCGACAACACGACAGAGTTAGTAAAAGCCCCGAGAGGAAGACAATGCACGCACCTCATGGCAGAAAAATGACTGGTAATACAATCGCCAGTAGCTAGACGAGCGGAAGCTGCACGAATAGCAAGACAAATCCATCGAGAAATGGATGCAGGAGAGATCTGGCATGTGAGAAAACGCATATCCATCCGGGATAAAGGCGTGAATGCCCCCCCCCCCCCCCCCCACCCAAGCAGAGCAGCGCCCAAGAAAGTGTTCATCTTGGAGTAAACTGCAAAGTCCTAGGCCTTTTCAAGGAAAAGAGCTGAACAAGCTTGGAGAGGCAAGGATGAGTGCCGAAACAATGTGGTACCACATATGAAAAAGGTCTCCGAAGCATGGACTTGTACCCATTGCTGGAGACCCCCAGAAACAAACATATACCAGAAACTCTGCAATCGGTATGAGCAAAGGAGTGACAGAAGCAACAGAGTGATCGCACACCATCGACAAAAGAACCTTTTTCTGAGCCATAGAGGCTAAACCAGTGGAGTGAGTGCCTCCTTGAAGAAGAAAAGCAACTCTACTGCTCGTCTCTAAAAACCAATACGGAGGAGACAGGACCTGATAAAAGACACAAAGGCACAATGAAGTCGGGTCAACTTGAAACCTCCTCGGGCGACGTTGACAAAGAAAGTTGCAATGTAGAGGGAGACATGCCGGAACCGCCACTAACAGAGAGCAGAACAGACTGATCCACATCCACTGAGGAGACAGGGGTGTGATCAAAAGGATTCAACGACCACAGGTTCATATCTGGGCTAGAACCTGAGGCAGAATCGGAACCGGCAGGAAGGCGTAGCTGACAAGACCGTCCCAAAGGAGGGCCAGAGAGTCCACGGCAAATGCCAGAGCATCTGGACACGCGGACATGAAAGTGTCCACCTGATGGTTCCAATGAGTCACAAAGAGATCGATGTGGGGACGACCCCTGAGATCGCAAAGAGACTGGAACACCGCCATGTGGAGCATCCACTCGGTGGAAAAGAACCAGCCCCGTCGGGACAGGGAGTCGGCTAGGACGTTCAGACGACCGGGAATGTGACAAACCACCACTCCAACGCTGACATCCTGAGCGAGCAGTAGAAGATCCCGAATCAAATTGTACATGGGAACATAGTGCGTTCCACCCTGGTTCCAAATGTAAACAACCACCATAGAATTGTCAGACCACAGAAGGACCTGACAATCCGAAAAGCGGGAGATCCACCATCAGAAACACAGAAGAAGAGCAAGAAGCTCCTTCTGGTTAACATGAAGAGCTGCTAGATCCTGGTCTCATGACCCGTGAAGGAAAAGACCTAGAGGGTCCAACGTCACACCCCATCAGAGATCGCTGGCGTTTACCGTCAGAACACGATCGGACGTGGGGAAGTACAACAGAACTCCCTGCATAATCCACTGAACATCTGTCAAGGGAGAAGGAGATGAGGAAGAGAATCCGGTAACAGAATCACCAGAACCAGAGGATCGACATTCGGCCTCCAACGACTGAGCAAAAAGTGTTGGAGAGGCCAGACATGCAGTGAGGAGGAATGAGATCCGTCACCGAAACTCAGAGACCAAGCAGTCGGGGAAGACTCCGAGCTCATGAAGTCCATCTCAGATGACAAGACAGAGAAGGGACCAGGTCAGACTTCTCTCCATTGACTCTTTACCCTAGTGAAGTGAGTAGGCTCAACAGTGTGATGACATCAGACTCCCGAAAAGCAGCATTGGATTGCCTCTGGAGGATATCAACTAGACAAGCCGAAGAAGACACCTTGGACTGTGTGCGATGTAAGACTAACACATGCGACATCAGACAGGTGAAGGCCCAAGGATCCAGACTGAGACCAAAGAGAATGGCCTTGAACTGGAAAACATCCTGAGGAATGGAGCGGCGAGCTGATCTGAAAGCCTCCATGCTGAACTGAGGAGCAGTGATAGACTGCGTCAGAATACTCAGATCGAGAACCTATCTGAGTTGGCCGTCCTTCTTCGGCACCAAGAACATGTGGGAAACAAAATCCCACTGAAAGAAAGTTCTTGATGACCTCGAATGTCCCCTTTGACAATTGACAGAAGATCGCCTATCTCCATGGTCAAAAGTTCCCAACGTGTAACACTGAAAAAGACTCATGTGGGAAGAGGCACTCTCTACTTAGTGGAGTGCCTCAATGTGGGATGAAATCGAGGTGACTACTGCCAACGCCTACCCCACCCTGTGAGTGAGTAGAAGTGGTGGTAGGAGGATCAGCCCTTAGTTTTGCAGAGGAAGCAGAAGGGTACTTGTTAGGCTTTGGACAGCACCTGCCTCCAACAGAAGGCCGATCAAGCTGACTAAGCAGCAGCAGATCAATGGAATGACAAAGGGAGCCACTGGACCGTCGCCACGGAACCATGGAATAGTCGCAGACCCACCAAAAGAGGCAGATCGAAGAGCAGTGCACTGCCCCTCAAAAAGGGGACGTCTTGTGTCCACCACAGCGTACCTGTGAACTAATTCCAAGCTACCCGCATAACAGGCATGTGTGTGAGAAGATGCACGAGCACCTTGAACAGCATGCACAAAACAAAAACCTGTTTGTCATCAAACTCATCTGGGAGCAGATAAGCAGCAAATCAGAGACGACGTGATCGAAGAGAGAATGCATTCCAGCATCCCTCTCGATAAGCCCAGTCTGGACTCCAGAATCTCCATATGGCTGAGGAGTTGGAGTCCCGATCCAAGACCGTCACAGTCTGTCAGACTGACGGATTGGCGAAATCGTAGGAATCATAATGCACCAGAGGCAAAAAGTGTCAACCTTGATGAAAAACGACGTCTTCATAGCCTTGGAACTCAGCTTAGAGTCCAAAGAGGTAAATGCTGTACTGACATCTGTACTGACAGGCACGGTAGAAGGGGCCAAGAAGCATGTTGCTCCACAGGCTGTAGGCGTGCGACCGATGATCGCAGCTGGGCTGACACTGTCGACTGGTATGACGGTTTGAGATCTGGAAGGAACCCAAACACAAAGTCAAGAGCTGCCCCAAGTCAGAAGACTGTTGGCTCTCGACGTCAGGAATGTCAGACTCATCCCATGAGTCGGAAGACACATAGCCCATCATTGGGCAAACCAGCTGATGCCTCCCTTGGTGTGAGCACACCAGGGGATCAGGAAGCAACCTGTTTCCAATCCTGGGAGGTGGCGCCACAGGGGGCACCCAGAAACCACTCGTAGCCTCGCTAGAAGCAACGGAAAAGGCCCTTTGACAGAACCTAAGTGAGCAAGGAGAGGGCCTCCATAAGCTCACTGACTGTCGGAACGGAACGACGTGGGAATGAACCGACAAAGTGGTTTCACTCCTGACCCATTTACCAGCGAAGGGTCTCGATCCTCAAATACATCTGACGCGGGGCGACGGGCTGCAGCCGAAAACATCTGAAGGCAGATGTGTAGTGGGATATCACATACCCCGAGGATCAACAGAGCAGAAACTCAGGAGAGTCGCCGCGGACCTCTGCAGGACAGAAGGTCCAGGCTGCACAAAGAGCGTTGGTCACACAAAACTGGCCAAGGGACCAGAGTGTGTGGACGGAAATGCCACAAAGCTCATGGTGATCCCACCATGAACATCCGAATCCAATGAGAAAAACTGAGGTACTCGACGGCTGAGAGACCACAGTAGAGGGTGTGGCCGGCAGCACCTTCCAACTTCGCCAAGTTGAAGTCAGGGAAGGCTGAGGCCAATACCCCATGTCTACACTACCAGACATCCCTGCAGACCCCTGCAGGGATAAAACTGCAGTGCTCAATGGCTGTGAGGACACAGCATGGGGGTTCGGTCGGCAGCCACTTCTAACTTCGCTGAGTTGAAGTCAGGGAAGGCTGAGGCCGATACCCCACGTCTACACTACCAGACACCACTGCAGACCTCTGCAGGTAGAAAACTGCTGTGCTCAAGGACTGAGAGGATACAGTAAGGGGTTCGGTTGGCAGCCACTTCCGACTTTGCCGAGTTGAAGTCAATGTCAACATACCCCGATGTCAACACCACCAGACACCGCTGCAGACCCCTGCAGGGATAAAATTGGTGTGCCCAATGGTTGAGAGGACACAGCAGGGGGTTCAGTCAGCAGCCACTTCCGACTTCGCCGAGTTGAAGTCAGGGAAGGCTGAGGCCGATACCCCACAACCACACTACAGACATCACTGCAGACCCCAGCAGGGATAAGCCGAGGCCGGCTAAAACAGTGCCCGATGATGTTGTAGACGGAACAGCAGTAGCAGCAGATACGACGGGAGCTGTTGGAACTGGCGGAAAAGGGGTGAGAGCCACCTAGCTCGGCCTCCAAAGGAGGAGTCACAACCCTAGTGACAGCTTCAGATGTCGACTGGAGAGAGCGCATAGTCCCAGAACCAGGCATCTCTTCACCAGAAATCCAACAGCTCCCGCAGTATCCACCACAGTAAAAAAACCCTGCACATTCCCCATGGATGGGGAATAACTCTCACCGGACGTGGTCAAGTCTGGAGGCCCTGAAACGACAGTGTTCCCCACCCCCCGCGGGTGCGGGAGGAGCTGCACATCCCCCACAGAGGTGGTGTAACTCTCACCAGATGTGGTCGTGTCGACAGGCCTTGAAACAACAGCATTCCCCACCCCCCGTGTGTGCGGGAGGAGCTGCACATCCCCCATGGAGGGGGTATAACTCACACCAGATGTGGTTGTGTTGGGAGCCCCCCAAAACGACAGCAAATATTTACAATGTATTTTAGTTATTATCAACAAAAACTAAGTACCAAGATTGGAATGTTGATATGTGTAACTACTGTACGGAAATGTCCTATAAGATTCTATATGGTTCCTATAGGAAAATATTAAAAGTTATGGGATGTTTAGTGGTAAGATATGATGTTATGTGGAGCGAAGTGAGATCAGTATTAGGCGAGGCATTAGCCAAGCCTAATATTGATCTCACTTTGCATCACATGACACCATATCTGACCACTAAATGTCCTGTAACATATCTATTATGTCAGCAGGACAAAATCCAGTAAGCCTCTTTAATTAATTGGCCCTGTAATGTATTTTCTCGTTGGGAAATGGTGTATTCCTATAGGAACTCTGCTCACCTTTAACAGTTCAGTCTCTTTGGATTCAACTAAATGTTTAAGACTTTTTTAGGAATATTATAGGATATTCCTGGCAATTATAGGAAAGCATTTTTTTATTTGTAAATTATAGCTGAATTTAAGTAAAAATCTATCTCCTTTAATAAGCAGATTTTTTTTAATTTCAGCCAAATGAAAACAGTTTCATATACATGTATCCCTGTCAATTAGACGAGTTTGCCTCAGCAAACTCTTCGAATCGACAGAGCTACATGTATATTCCTATAGGAATATACCGTGTTTCCTATATGGATTCCTATAGGATCCTAGTTATTTGCATACAAATTAGCTATAAGTTTAATATAGGAAATCTATGTGAATTTCCTATAGGAAACCTATAGGAATCCTATACTGATTTCTATAAGAGTGTTTCAAACGGGTAGTTTTCATGCTAGGTAAACACCACCACATTTGATGAAGTGAAAACTGTTAGGCAACACACATCATCAAAAGTCATCAATTGGGAGAAGTTAACTCATTGATTGACTTGACACCATCTTAAGTGGGGAAGATTGAGTTGTGACATTTTTCGCTTACGTTCCATCAATCCAGTTGTATTGAGATTAGTGACTGTCAATCACAAATATTATGAGCTATTCACTTTAATTACAGTTAATCTACAGTATTTGTCAAAACAACCTGTTCCATTATCATAGAAAATATTTTCTCCTCATATTTTTCCTTACTGATAACACCAGTTGCTTATAATGATTCTTGGAAGCTCTCTGAAAGAGCTTTCCAGGAATTAATATAGGGAGGACAAAACATGACAGAAATGGGAAGTGTGTTATCCTTCTGCTTCTTTTTAAGCTGCACAGTACATTCATGAAGCTTTTAGAGTGTTGAAGGAAGTTACATTGTCAGGTTTGATACACCACTCCACACTAGATCTGGTGGGTTATTGATCTTCCATGTGAATTTTGCACTGTACCCATCATGCAACATTTGAAAAGTGACAAGTTCCAAACCAAAATCCTGTTGCTTTTATGGTTCTATAAAGAACATATTATTCCCAGAGCCCTTTGGCATTAATGGGATAACCTTTTTAGATCTGAGGTCATTCAGTTTGAAATAATACTTAACCAACATTCGCTCAATGTGGAATCATGCTGTTTTCTCCACCCCCCCCACCCCTCACTCCCCCTCCCCCCCCCCCCCCCCCCCACTGGATGTATAACATATGTGTGTCCCAGGTGAGATAGCAGGGAGAGACAGATGTATCCCACCCCACCCATGTGATGTTATACATTTATAACGTTATTATGACGTTGTGCATATCGTATCAGTTTCTGGCTACCAAATAATTCATACTGACGTCATCGGAATACAGTGTGATCAAAGTTCGATGCTCTAAAACTCTTCAACCCTCAAGCTACCACCGTTCCTAATCGATTTCGTGGTATATACCTTTGGTATACACATAACTTGTGCATGCTCTTTCCGATGGTGTCATCAGTTCCTCAAAACAACAAATACAAAATGAGTTGATTGAATCAGCACGTGACTCCTGATTACCTCTGGCTAACATAATCGCTGCATTGTGGGGGAGAAAAATCATCCTCGATGAGTCTGAAGGTGGGAATGGGGAAATCTCACCCTCGGGGCAGGATATTTGAACCAGAAGCCTCGGGTCTGGTTCAAATATCTTGCCCCTCGGGTGAGATTTCCCCATCCCACCTCCAGACTCATCGGGGATCATAATAGTCCCATACAACTGTCACCTAAGATGACCCTCAGTACAGTTTTGGGCTATTTTACCCTAGAAATCAAAGCAGAATAACATTGGGAAAAACATATGCAGCTTTTCATATTATATCAATTCAATTTTCTTCCTCAAATCACAGCATTCTACCCTATTGAACTCTATATAATTGGATTTCTGGAATGTCAATGAAAATGTCGATACTGAATTTGCCACTCTTAATATGGCATCAAGTCAATCAAATCAATGATGAGGTCCCAGTTCTTGATATCTCATCCTTATCTATTAAGAGATCCTAAATTGTTTCATTTTCTAAAAATGATGGAAAATATTTTATTTATATGGAAAGAATCATCTCAAAAATTAATGTTCCATTTACCTTTTTTCATTTACATACATGCTTTTGTCAGGATTGTTTCACATTTCACATTTAATTTGTTGTTTATTGGGAATGGCAGGAAGACAGCCCTAGTGGCTATGCCATCTTCCTGTAGTGCAACCATGTATTGGAGATAAATGTATGTTGCTGTCTATAGTTTGTATTTGTCTGCATGTTGTACTATGAAATTCATTCATTCATTCATTCATTCATTCATTCATTCATTCATTCATTCATTCATTCATTCATTCATTCATTCATTCATTCATTCATTCATTCATTCATTCATTCATTCATTCATTCATTCACCTGTCCATTCATTCATTCATTTACCTGAGAACCACAACAAATTAGCGGCCAGCCAAATTGCTATTATTATTATTATTATACCCATCAGACTATATTCCTTAAAAAGCAACTGGCAATTGCAAGACATCAGAAAATTTAACACTCTTGAGAAAAAAGTTTTTGTTGAGCAATGTCTGTTTATGTAAGCCCCACTCAAGATATATGCTAGCCTGTCAATTATCGCAAATTATCTAAAAGATATTTCGAGTCGATATATATCGAGAAATATCCCTCAGTAGCTTCCTAAATGACATCACACTTTGGCACATATGGTCGCCTTGAACGTCGCCTTGAAGGAACAATCTTTGTTGTTGTCTTGAATATGTTTGCAGTCAAATTGGGCTGAATATCAGGCAGTAAAATGTCCTGAAGCATATAATAAAAAGAAAATCTATGCTTCATGTGGACGTGAAAGAATTATTTTTCACTCGTGCAAGAGCCTGTGAAAATAAAACTTTCAGGTCACACTCATAAGATAATTCCCAATATTCTATAACCCTTTACCTAACATGAAAAGCAGACGACACTTGCAAAAAAAATTCTTGAATAACTAATTTTTTTCATTTTTTGTCTCAAAAACATAGGTTATGACCCCTCGTTGGAACGAGCTCGACGAGCTCGTTCCAACGAGGGGTCATAACCTATGTTTTTGAGACAAAAAATGAAAAAAATAATGAAAATTAATTGACGATTTTTGAGAATAGCGCTGGCCGGTTTTGGCCGTTACGTTGGGTAAAGGGTTAAAACAGCATAGATATCCTCTATTTATTGGCAATGAAACAGGATCCAAGATCTTAACCATATGAGGAGTCACAGCTTGAGGACAACACTTGTAAAAAGATTTTCGGAGTAACAAAATATATTCAATTTTTGCTTCCCAAACATAACTTATAGGATTGAGCTCAACAAGCCCATTCCAATAAGGGTCATAAGCAATTTTAATTCTACTGTTGATAAGGAAACAATAGTTGAATAAAACATTGAAACAAGCAATTGTTTTAGCAGTGCAAGTTATAAATACCTTTGTTGACTGGATGTAATCTATATGTTGTGAGCAACACAATACATGGTGTTAAATATAGAATAAATGTATAGTGTTTTCAAGTAAAAAATTTATTCTACGAGTAGGATTAAGAATGAAACCAACAAGCCTCTGGCGAGTCGGTTTCATTCTTAATTCTACGACTCGCCAGAGGCTCGTTGATTTCATTTATGGGATAAATTTTGTTTATTCCATAAATCTACTACAGGGCAGTGACAGCAAAATCGTGTTATAATTTGCTACAAAACACAGCGAGAAGTGGGGAGCACATTGGTCCAATTCGATCGACCAGCAAAATTGGCAAAAATACACAAGGTGCAGTAATATTCTGTCTAAAAATAAATCTCCTACAAACTTGAGCTGAACTTGCAAAAATACTTTATTATATGAGCGGTGTGTGGTGTTTTCAACTGGCATTGTGTAATACTTTCAAACAGATTTAAAGAAATCAACAATCAAATTATTAATTATGCCAGACAAATATGGTAGAGGTCAGAGGTCAACAAGTCCATCGCTATTAGGGGAATAAATTCTTTCAGTGTGAAACCTTTGGGGAAAATTTATCGCCCTACTAGGTGAATAAAGCAGAAATTTATCCAAGGCCTTTATTGTTCAAATAAACGGCCATTTATAGGATAAAAACTTCTTAACTCTTTGTCTGCTGCAAGAGCACATTGTTGCAATGAACAAAAAAAAGCAATTACCAAGCCGAGGTATGTTTTCTGACTCTTGATAACAAAATATTAAAATTTTTTAGTAAATTTTGTTTCTTAACATACCTACCACAATTGTTTACAATTGTCTGTAACATAAGTGCAAGCCCTACTTCGGAACTAACTCAAGCTTTTAGAATCTTTTCCAAACGAGTTGGAAAAGTACTAGAGTGCAAAAGCACGAAAAAGATCGAAAAAAGGGTCGAGCGAGACCAGCGCTCGAAATTACAGGTACTCTCTCTGCACACCTCTTGCGTTTACCGAGTGCATGCGCAACAACCGTGACGTCAATTCCGTATTTCCGCCAACTAGAAGTTTGTGATTTAGCGGGGAAGCATCGATATCAAAGATATCCCCAAGGAGGGTGGGCCTCCGGTAAACAATTGTGGTAGGTATGTTAAGAAACAAAATTTACTAAAAAATTTTAATTTCTTTTCAACCTACTCACAATTGTTTACAATTGGCTGAATAAACAATAGGAGGAGGTGAATCACATAACCAATACCAACAAGAGTAGCAGAACGAAAGCAAGGATGGCAGAGAACAAAAACAAAAACTTGTAATGAAGATAGAGAGAAGGTACCTGAAAAGAACAAGGCTGAGCGAAGCGCAACCTCGACAAAAACAATTTTAACGAGGGTGCACAACAGCCTGAGCAGCAACAAGAGGGCCTAAAGAATAAAGGTCCTCAGATTGCTGCTGAAGGTGGCGGAGATAAAAGGAGGAGAAGGTAGAAGCATTCCTCCAGTAAGCCGCATTCATAACATCCCAGAGCGAAACAGAATTGGAGAACGCCCAGGATGTAGAAATGGCACGAACCTCATGAGCATGAAGCCGGTTCGAAACAAGATCCGACGCAGACAAGCGAGAATAAGCCAGCTTGATTGCAAGACAGATCCACCTGGAAATAGAATGGGAAGAGATAGACTGCCTCTTAGGAATGAGAGACAGAAAGAATCTCTTCCGACCCCTCCTAATGAAGTGAGTGCGAGTAATGTAAGTCTTGATCGCACGAACAGGACAAAGAAGAGGCCTCCAGCCATCTACAGCAGGGAGAGCCCGAATGCAGATGGGAGGAGGTACCGAATCAGGAAGTTGATTCTTAGCCAGAAAAGTGCAATCAGTAGTGAAGGTGACACGGTTAGCCTCATTTCAGAAGTAGGTAGAATCAACAGATAGCGCATGAAGCTCATTGATTCGACGAGCAGAAGCAAACGCTAGAAGAAAAGCCGTCTTATAGGTGAGAAAACGCATGTCGGTCTCAGATAAAGGCTCAAATGGTGCCCCCTCCAAACAGAGCAACACCCATGCCAAGTTCCACTTGGGTGTAAGACGCAAAACTCGAGGCCTCTTCAAAGAAAAGTGCCGAATAAGTTTGGAGAGAAAAAGATTACGACCGATGCACCGCTTTCCCACATAAGAGAAAGTATCAGACAGCATAGACCGATAGCCCTTAATCGTAATAGGCTGGAGGTCCTTGGAGTCAAAAAGAAAAACCAGAAAATCCGCAATTTGAGCGATTGACAGATCACGGTAATTCACATTGTGATCTGCACACCAGTGGCAGAAAACCTTCCACTTGGCGGCATAAGTCATGCCAGTGGAATGTCGCCGCGATGCAGAAATGCACTCCACTGATCGTCTCGAAAAACCTCTACGTCGGAGACTGGACCTGATAAAAGACAGGCGTGAAGGGACAGGCTCGCCAGGTTGTTGTGATACTTCGTGGAACAACCCTGTGAAAGAAGATCGCGACGTAGAGGTAGACAAATCGGTCGATCGGCCAATAGAGGCCGCAGCAGATTGATCCACACCCTCTGTGGAGACAGGGGTGTGATCAGAATGATCCTGCAACTGCAAGCACGAATCTTCGCTAATACTTGAGGAAGAATCAGTCCAGGAGGAAAGGCATAGCCAATCCAACCTGTCCAGTCCAGACAGAGTGTCTACTGCAAATGCCAGAGGATCTGGACAAGGGTAGACAAAGGTCTCTACCTGATGATTCCAGCGAGTAGCGAAAAGGTCGACCTGAGGACGGCCCCACTGCTCGCAAATCGCCTGAAACACCGACCGGTGTAGCATCCATTCCGTTGGAAGGACACTGTCGCGTCGGGACAGGGAGTCTGCTAGGACGTTGAGACGCCCGGGAATGTGTCGAATGGACACCCGAGCGTTCACATCCCGCGCCAACAGAAGAAGATCCCGAGACAGCCGATACATGGGAATCGAATGTGTGCCTCCTTGATTCCGTATGTAGGCCACTACTATCGAATTGTCCGAAAGAAGTAGGACAACATGGTCCGACAGATGAGGGATCCAAAGCCGAAAACTCAACAGAAGAGCAAGGAGCTCCTTCTGGTTGATATGAAGGCCCACCTGCTCGTTGTCCCACTCTCCGTGAGTAGACAGACCAAGAGGATCCAACGTCGCACCCCAGCCCCGATCGCTGGCATCCGCAGTAAGGATGCGATCGGCCCAAAGGAAGAACCAACGGAACACCCTGTGTCAGCCAGGGAATATCTGCCCAAGGGCAGAGGTGACAAAGCAGAGACCGAGGAATAGTGAGTTCCAGGTCCAGCGGATCTACATTCGGATGCCAATGATCCAACAGGAAGTGTTGGAGAGGTCGGACAAACAAGCGACCGAGCGGAATGAGATCTGTCACCGAACCGCAAAGGCCCAGCATCCGAAGGAAAGTCCTGGCCGAGACCGAGGAAGACTGAAGCAGGTCCCGAGTCAAGGCGGAAAGAATCGTCGCCCCAGCCTGGGGGACCAACACTACATTGTGAAGAGTGTCGAAATCCATCCCCCAAATGACAGAATCGCTGAGAAGGAAGAAGATCTGACTTCTCGCGATTGACTCTGAAACCAGCGATGCTAGCAGGCAAAGAAACTGCCGGACATCGAACTCCAGAACAGCAGCATCGTGGTGCCGTTGGAGGATGTCGTCTAGGTAGGCTGACGAAGTCACTGCCGACTGAGTGCGGTGGAAAGCAAGCACATGTGACATCAGTCGGGTGAAGGCCCAAGGAGCCAGGTTCAAACCTAACGGGAGAGCTCTGAATTGAAAAACTCGATCCCGAAACGAGAACCGAAGGTATTTCCGTGACGCCAGATGAATGGGTACATGGAAGTAGGCATCCTTCAGGTCAATACTGGCCGCAAAATGGCCCTGATGAACTGAACATCGAACTGACCGGAAAGTCTCCATACTGAAACGAGGAGCTATTATGTACTCGTTCAGGGTACTCAGATCGATGACAGGACGATATTGGCCGTTTTTCTTCAGCACCAAGAAAAGTCTTGAGTAAAACCCCGGTGAAAGGGTGTTCCTGACCACCTCGATCGCCCCTTTGGTGAGGAGATTGCTGATCTCCTGCACCAGAAGGTCCCGACGCAGAGAATCGGAAGGGACCTGAGTCGGAAGGGGCACCCGAGATAAACTGGGGTGCCGATGGAAGGACAGTCGCAGACCGGATTGAATGACGTCGAGGACCCAAGAGTCTGACGTTATCTCTGTCCAACAGTCGTAAAACAGCAACAGCCTTCCCCCGACTGGAGGCGAATCGAGGTGAGAACCTTCACTTGCGGCCTCGACAAGGCCCCCGAGAGGAGAAACCACCTCGGGAAGTGACAGAGTCCTGAGACTTTCCAGCCTGAGGCTGCCAGCGAGCCTGGCCATGTCAGCGCTTCTTATGAGCAGAAGGAGCAGACGGAGCTGAAGGCGTAGCCGATGTCGCCGATGAGGCAGATGCAGCAGCACGCTTGGCAGGCCTGGAATGACCCCCACCCGCAGCAGCAGGTTGGTCAAGCTGTCTCAGCAAAAGCTGGTCCTTCGAATGACGAAGAACTTCGCCACGAACAGCTTCCACGGAACCATGGAACAACTGAGGTCCCATCAAAGAGGCAGACCTCAGAACAGCATGTTGCTCAGAAGGAAGGGATGGTAAAGAATCCAAAACTGCATCCCAGCGTGCCAGCTCCAAATTAGCCATGTTACAGGCGTGAGCATGTGTCAAGTTCATAAGAGCCTGTGACAAAACGCGAAAAGGCGCCTGAGCATCATCAAACTCCCCTGGTGGAAAATATTCAGCCAGAGCAGCGACGACATGGTCCGCGAGAGATAACATACCCAGCATCTCTCGGGTCAGGCCCACCATAGACTCAACTACCGATATCGAGAGAACTGCCGACTTAGGCTTAGTCAACCCGAGGGAAGAAGAATCCTCATCCACAGTAGTCATCCCTTGGAAGACTGGTGGAGAGACGGAATCGTACACACGAAACCGCGATGGAGGCAGAAAGGCATCAGCTCTAGAAAAGAAGGAACCCTTGAGGGCCTTAGAATGCATTTTGGCGTCTAAGCCCTGGAAGGACTCAACAACCTGAGCCAATTGCAGAGGACGCAAAGCCCCGGAGCTAGAAGGCTCAACAGGGTTACGGCGCTCCACAGTGGACCGCGGCCGGACGGTCACAGAAGGCTGGTCGGAAGGTTGAACGTCCGGCAATAAGCCAAAGACAAAATCCAAAGCCTGCCCCAAGACTGACGAGGGGGGCCCATCACCTTCAAGATACTCGTCATCCTCCATAGCAGAGGAGACGTAGCCCAACTCAGGCTGACCAGCAGAAACCTCCTGTGAACACTGTGCAGTATCCAAGGGGCCAGGCGAGACATCTCGGCGACCGACCAAAGGAGGTTGTGCCTCAGGAGGCACAGGGAGGCCAACTTGAGGGTTGCCAGAAAGCAACCGGGTGAGCGCCAAAACGGCCTGGCGCAGGTCACCCTGAGAATCCGTCGCAGCAGAATCGCCCGATGGAGTGTCCTCCCAATGGACCCTTCTGGTAGAAGAACCCAAATCCTCTTAAGAGACCAATGTTGAACGTCGATCGGCAGACAGAATAGGGACATGGTGAGAAGACACCGGAGGATAGTCCCGATTGTGACGCCCAGGGGCCATCACTGACCACTGCGAAACAGAAGGTCCTGCCTGCAAATCCTCTAAAGAGACCGACGGCGCACGTCGATCGGTAGCTGGACCTAGGACATGGTGAGAAGACACCGGAGGATTGTCCCAAGAATGACAGGAACCTGTCATTGGCCTCTGCGCAGCAGACGGCCCCAACTGCCTATCCTCTGAGACCGACGGCAAGCATCGATCGACACCCAGACTCGGAACACAGTGAGGAATCACCGGAGGAAGGTTCCGAGAGTGACAGCTAACAGGGGCTGTCACTGACCGCTGCTGAACAGCAGGCCCTGGATGCCAACGTCCCAACACCATCCCGCTAGGCGGCACACTAGCAGGGGAAGGTGGAACGATAAACGATTCACTCGAGGGATGAGGAATCGCTGCCGAAGCGACCGCCCGGCTCAAGCGAATAGGAGCAAACCTAGCCAGATGAGACGGAGCAGACAGCAAACCCGCACAGCCCCGCCGCAAGGCTGGGGGAGGCTGAGAACACACAGACACACCAGCAGATACAGCCTCGGTCCCCCGAGACTGTAGACCATCCCCAGAAGAGATGGAAGAGCCACCATCAGTCAGAATAGGATCTGGAGTAGCAACTTCCTCAACAACGGTCGACGGTGTAGGAGGCAGATCGGAGAGGGTCACCGAGCTGACCTCGGAAAAGCTCTCAACGAAAACAGACGCCTCAATAGTGACATCAGAAGACAAAGAGACCACAGTCTCCTCGTCAGGTATCACTGAACTAACACTGCCAACAGTTGCAGAGGAACTCGCCACAGAAGGCAGATCCGAATCCTGTGTGACAGAGTCACCACGTGCACCAGCAGAAATGTCTGCTACGGCACTGCTACCCTTACCCCGAGAATGAGGGGTTCTAGCTCTGGAAAGAACCACCTTGTTCACAGAAGCCCAGAATTTAGAGGACCAAACCCCACAAATACCACATGATTGGGCCTGAGTGCAATTGTTGCAAGTGACACATGTGGCATGAGAGTCGTCCACATGCTTCACCTGCAAGCAAGAGGTACAAGGAATAGTCTTAGGCATTATATCAAAATAATCAAGCTTCCCGCCGACGGAAAACAGCACGAAGGTCGTGTTCACACGTGGGAGAAAGAGAAGATAAAGTGTGAAGAGACAAGCAATAAAAATACAAATTAACATTAATTAATAATAACTTGGTAGCTTGATAAAAGGATACAATCCAGTAGCACACTAAATATGTAGAATAAGTTGTTCACGAAGAATAAACAGCATAATTTAGCACGAGTCACAAAAATTTCTGACCATGTACAATGGCGGAAAATAAAGGAATTGACGTCACGGTTGTTGCGCATGCGCTCGGTAAACGCAAGAGGTGTGCAGAGAGAGTACCTGTAATTTCGAGCGCTGGTCTCGCTCGACCCTTTTTTCGATCTTTTTTGTGCTTTTGCACTCTAGTACTTTTCCAACTCATTTGGAAAAGATTCTAAAAGCTTGAGTTAGTTCCGAAGTAGGGCTTGCACTTATGTTACAGCCAATTGTAAACAATTGTGAGTAGGTTGAAAAGAAACACTCCTATTAAAAAGATTAATATGAATAGCAGGCATCACCTACAACAACTTGTTTTGAATATTTGGAAAGAAATTATCATCCCATTAGGTCTCTTTATATTAACCCTTTACCTAACATGAAAAGCAGACGACACTTGCAAAAAAAAATCTTGAATAAGCAGGGGGGGTTAGGAAAAAATTTGCAGACACCGATGCCAATTTTTTTTTTTTTTTCGGAGGACCACCCACCCACCCCATGTAACTTTTTCCCAGTTTTACCATTTTTTTCCTGGGTTATCTGAACCACCCACCCCTACTAAATATATGCTTCTGCATCATCCTTTCCACCATACTGCACCATAACCAATTTTATCATACAGTATTGAGTGATTGACCTTGTACAGTAGGACAGGTCTTGAAAGAACATCCGTTTTATCAGACCAAAGTGGTCTCTTAAGGCAGATGGTCTCCCATAACATATCAAATATAGAGTAAAGCTGGTATGTCCATATAAAACATGGTCTCCAAAGACATCTGTCTCTTAGGGCATATTCTATTGTAATTCATTAACACTCTTGAATGTCAAATCATTAACATTTTACCTATAGTTATCTCTCCATGTGTTCAGACATGTTGTAGAAACCAACAATATATATGGTATTTGACAGAGTGCAGAGAGCTTTGTAAAATATCATACAAATTGTTGATTTTTTTGACGAAGGTTTGGGTGGGGCATGGCTGGGTTGGGGGGGGGGAGGGGATTTATTACTTATTTTAAATCCAGCCCTAGAAGGTCTGGTACATGATTTTGTTGACACCTGTGTCCTCAGATGTGTTTGAAATAAATTAGCAGTTCAATAAGGTTCAATGTTTAGTAGTTTTTGTGTTACATACTTCCTACAATGGCAACAAAGAGTCATTGGTGTTTTCGTAATAGGTCTGGATACATCGTTGTACAGAATTGTTCCTGCAGCTGAAATCTGTAACTGTTCCTGACTTCACATAATTGTCTTTGCTCCTCATCTAAGCCAGCCGATCTCACCAGTGTGAACATATTAGAAATTTAATAAAACAGAACACCCTCAAGATAACTTATCCTTTAAGAGTGCAGTGTTTGATAATTGCAATTAGTGATGCATTTTAACTTGTATTATTCAATATGATATATTGTATCACTATAAGCCGAATCATAGCTCAGCTGCAATAACAGTTTTATAATCGTATATAAACCATGGTAGGTACCCCCTGATAACTTGAGTGTCTTTTTATTGGTTCTTGAATGATACTTCACTGATTATGGTATACAATTTTACCAAAAGTGTCGGAGGAAAAAATCTGCAAGCATCGGAAATTTTTTTTTTTTTTGTCCTCCTTGACCACCCACCCACCCCGGCATTAGTGTTTTGAAAATTTTTTCCACCCCCCCCCCCCTCCCGGAATAAGTAATTTGTTTCATTTTTTGTCTCAAAAACATAGGCTATGATCCCTCGTTGGAACGAGTTCAATGAGCTCATTCCAACAAGGTGTCATAACCTATGTTTTTAAGACAAAAAATAATGAAAATTAATTGGCGATTTTTTATAATAGCACTGGCCGATTTTGGCCATTATGCTGGGTAAAGGGTTAAGACTCAACTGTAGTGGTAAGAATTTCCTGACTGATTCCTGGAGGTTCTTTCCTTTAGCTGATAATATTCTGTTATCTGCCACACTGCCAGAAAGATCATATGTAGTGAAGTAAAATCTTGTTGACTGAATAGCTGCTTTGGCAGTGAAAATATTCAATTAATAGGAATCTTCATGAAATCACAACCACTTTCCTTCACTTTAGTGATAATTAAGTTGAGTATTGCAGTATATCCTGCAATATATATTGTGGGATAGAGCTTATGGAGCTCTGCCAAACAAAATATAATAGCTCACACTGGAAGTATTGTGGCCAAAAAGATCTGGGCATTATATACTCAAAGTGAAAGTATTAAGATCCTAAGCTTTATATAGCACAGACATTTTGGCGTTTCCTGGAAGAGTTATTGATCAACCCCAATATTTATATTAAAGTTTTAGGAAATCTCTCTATAACCTACATACACTGAACATCACAATATGTGAATACTTTCATCAATATGGTATGTGTGCCAGCATGGTAGGATAGAATGAAAACCACAGCCTCAAGTTCTATCCTTCTGTGATGGCATGAGTGCCATACTGATGAACTAGGTACTTAAGATGAAGTCTTTTTAGCAAATATAAAGCTTCTGCGAAAAAGGTTTTGCGTCCAATTTTGGCTGCATATACACACATCATGGTATTCTGTGTTTATTACATGCCTCTATGACATAATAAAAAAAATCAAACATTTGGTCTTATTTAAAAAATTTTACAGTTCTGATGTCTTCTTGAAATAAAAACAAAAACAAAACTCATGTGTGATTGGCAAACACATGTGACAGATCAATAAGTAAACAGAAAAATATAATTGAAAATTCTGTCCAAATACGTTATTTGTTCGTATTTTTAAGAAATTAGCTGCCACTACCTGAGAGATATTTGCTTTAAAGTCAAAACTTGAGTGTTATAAAATCACTCCTCATTTAAAGAATTTTATATGACAGCATATTATTGGACTACTGACAGAACTCATGAAATATAACTGCAGTGATCTGGCACCTGACTGAGGCTAGGGTGATTATCATGAAATTTCTTGCCTCAGAGGTTTTATGGGTAAACTGAATTTAAGTACTTTTCAAGGAAGGTGATGGAAACTAAAGTACTTTTAAAGGTTAAAAACAAATTTAAGCACTTCTCAAGGAAGGGGCCAAAATTCAAGGACTTTTCATTTGAGTGGGAACTCTGTTTAACAATCATATGCAAGCAAATAAGAGATCACTTAAGACCTGAACCTGCTCACCGTACCCAGGTTTAAACTAAAAAATTTGGCCAGACAGCATACATTTGGAACTCACTTCCTCATTCAGTCAGGAGAGCCAAATCATATAATATTTTCAAAACCAAGCTTAAAACATATCTTTTCAAGAAATACTTACTTGATGACCCATCAGTTTTAGAATGAACATTTGTGCGCATCACGTGTGTTTCATTGAATGTGTGTGAGAGCTTAGTGAGTAAATGGTCTGGAATTGTAAAGCACTTGGAGCCTTTTTAAGGGATTAAGCGCTTGACAAATGTACTATATTATTATTATTATTATTATCACATAAGTAATTAAATTTTAGGTAAATAACAAGGCTATTTTTTAATAATATCCTATTATGGTAAGTGGGCCCCGCAGTACTCGTTATTATCTTGATGCAATGCTTGCATTGCTCACACTGTTTGCTCACATCCAATAAACAAATACCACTGCATGCTCATGCAATATACTTAAACAGGTACAAATACACTCATCATTCAACCGTACTGAAAAGAAAATGTGATGTATTATAATTGTGTATCTAGTTTCGTGAAAGTCTATTTTAACATGCTTCAATCAGCAATCATGCATTTAACAACCACAGCACTTTTTGTTAACAACCAAAAGTATATTTACCTTGTATACCAAATTTATGTTTTCTCGAAGGTGGAAAAATATTCTGCGAAACACTGACAATTGTTACAGTTATGAAAACACATTTCCCTTGCAATATTCCTTTTTCCTGGAAACTAGGTTTTTTTTTAACTAAGATAAGAAATCCAATAACCGAACAAAACGTCAGTTGGTTGTTAATCTTTAGTTAGTATTGACCACTGAAGCCTCAAAGTTTCCTTTGATAAACTTGTGCTGACACAAGAGGTGCTCCACTATGGTACTCAAGATGAAGTCTTTTTAGCAAATATAAAGTACCACGAAAGAGGTTTCTAGTCTAGTTTTGGTTGCATAATAGACAGTCTGGACATGATTAGAAATTACTGCCAACCAGTAAACTTATAGGTTGAAACTAAAAAATGTTTTGAAAGACTGCCTGGTCCTTTAAATCAATGAGTACAAGAACCCCATAACTGGGTGCCACAGAAAAGTGCAAGTATCACAATTAACCCTTTATCCAACACACAGGATAAATCACTATTTATTATTTTAATTATTGTTTTTCAAAATGTTTCATAATATTTCAATAAAACCATGTCATGTGACCCCTCATTGGAACGAATTCAACGAGCTCATTCCAATGAGGGGTCACATAATATTGATTTGTTGAAATGTGTTGAAAACCATTGTTTTTTTCATCTGCCCACTTTGTAAATTATGCTGGCGGATGTGGCTGATTCACTAGGCATAGGGTTAAAAGGCTTAATATTCTATGGTCGTGACTCATATTCTCTTAAAAGCAAATATATGTGTTCATAAGAATTTGTCTTCTCCCAATTTACTGAGGAGTATCAATAGACACTCTCCAATAAATTGTAACAAAGAAAATCCTTGACTACTAAGTCTTCAGCTAAAATTAATCTCCCACTCAAGATTAAATAACCAACAGATTAACCCTTTGAACACTGGTGGTATTTTCCATGCCAGTTAAATGGCAGAAACTGGAAGAGTCCATATCCATTATTTGGGTGCAGAGCAATTAATATTTTCAATATGCAGCCTTCAGGCTGCACGTTGAAAATATTAATTGTTCTACCACACATGTTCACTTAGTAGCCATTCTAATTAATGAAATTATGACGTGTTCCTAGACCAGAAAAAAGGCCTCTCGCGTTGAAAGATTTAAAAAAAAAAAATCCACTACACTTGTTACATTGAAAAAATAATTATCCTATCAGGTGTATCTACAGCCTGCTGTTTTCAAAATTTTGCATAACCCATTTAGCGTTCACCTGGTCTGAGCTTTGGAAACCTATCGTTTGTTCCCCTGTACTTGATTCAGATAACCCATTACGTAACTTAATAAATATATATTATCGAAACTATGCTGATATATGAACTGTTGTATCACAGCCAAGTTCTTTCTCCTATGGACAAAATCCTGATGAAAAGAAATGAATCCTTGGGAACAATAATGAGGCGGTGTTGAAGCAATTCAGATACAAATTAGATGCACTTAAATTATAGCCTAATTAATCTTGGCATTGGCTAACATGCCGCAGAAGGGTATGGCATCCAAAATCACTATTTGTGGCAGAGACATGAGTTATTGCAATTTCCTGATTTTATACCTATGTTATATCCACATGTGATTAACAGTTTAAAATGATGTTGAGCATAAACCAATCATCAGCATATTGCATCTGCCAGAAGTATAGCTGCTCTGTTGTCAAATAATTGGCCAACACAGCAGTTATACATCAGGCAGTTGCAAATAGCTGTGCTGCTGATGATTGGTTGATGCTCAACATCATTCCACCACTCATTTGTACTAGATCACTCAACCAGGTAAAAAATGTGCGTGACCCGGCAACAATTTGGCGCAACCCATTTTTCATTTGCGTGTTCTTCATTTTGGTAACCTCCACGTGACCCAAATAGCCATTCACCTCAAATCAACAGGCCTGTACAGAGCAAAGCTGGTTAATTGTAACAAAATCTTGGCAGCGTGGATTTTCCACCAAACAATGATTTAAAATTTATTTGAAAGCACAAGAAGTATGAAGACATTTTCAGCTCATGAATTGCCAGGTTCATAAACTGAAGTTTAGGCTATGAAAAAAATTCTTGTTTCTCAGTCACCTCTCTCATTATTGAAAATCTGTCTCATCACTGTTTTTTTTTGCCAGGAAATCTCTTGAGTATTTATTTATTTATTTATTTATTGGTTTTTAGGGTCACATATTTCTGCACAATGGCTAATCATGACCACAATCTCTTGAGTGATAGTATTTTGCACTGGTAACAATAGAAATTTAACCAACTATATCTTGCTTGACAGAGCTGACTGAGCTTTGTTAAACAAAATATTGTTGGTGAAGTTTTCAACTGCAGTACGGGAAATTTTCATTACTGAAAAAAAGGTTTTTCCACATAACAGTGTAAGAAATTAATAATTTCAACTATTTTTAGGAAAACAAATCTCTAATTCCTAAAAATTAGCATCTGTAAATGAGTAAAAAGGTGTCAGATTTTTTATACACCACTTGATCGTGCCACCTGAGCCACTTTAGTGTTTTGTGAAGAATATTTCCAGCCAGAAAACTCTTGGGTACATGAGATTCACATGGGTTATTTGAGATGGGGAAATCCTCCACTACATGGCTACATGCACAAACTGGAGTGGGGTAGGAGAAAAGCCCAGTCCAATGAGGGGACATAAAGTCTGTTTTTTAAAGAAAAAGTTGAAAAAAAAAAATGGTGATTTTGTGAATAGTACTGTTTCCTTAGCTTCTGAATACCCATTGGGAAGAAATTCCATTCTGTGGTACTGTAGTCATCATTCCTTATCCCAACAAAAAATGATAAGATAATGGTGAGTCTTGGACCGTACGTCCACATATCCATTTGGCCATCTTTTGCAATTTGAAATGCTGAAATATTCTCCAGTTGTTCAGTAGGGTATAAAATTACAGAATATACCACTGTTGAAAATTTTTCCACCACATGGCATCTGAGGTCATCATTTGTTATCCCCACAAAAAATGGGGAGGTATTGGCATAGTCTTCACCCATTCATCCGTACAGTACAGCTTCCATGGACTGGTCACTTTCCACGAGTGGGCAATATTTTCATGGACACGATAATATTAGATTCCAAACATTAATTACATGAATAATCATCAGAAATTTAATTAATGAAGCACTGGGTACAACCTGGCACTTCATTAACCCCCTTCACTCTGATGTCAAAATACCAAAATTTCAGGAAGCTGTTTTTCCCATAATGCATCTAGAAATTTAACCAATTCAATCTCATTTGATAGAGCTCAATGAGCTCTGTCAAATAAGATTGAATTGATTAAATTTCTAGTTGCATTATGGAAAATTTTTCCTGCCTGAAATTTAGATATTTTGACATCAGTGTGCAGGGGGTTAATTAAAATTTGGCTGATGGTGATTTTTATTATCTGGTAAACGCATACATGGACATCACTGCCCATGTGGTTATGACCAGTCCACGGTGACTACTGAACATCTGTTTGACCATATTTTACAATTTGAAATGTTTTCCAGTTGTTCAGTTGGAGAATATACCACTTTGAAAATTTTGCCCCAGGTGGCTTCTGAGGAGCCCTTTGAAAAAATGCTGATTTTTCACTTTTTACTTAAATAATCCAAGCCAATGCAATTCCACAACCACAACAGCACTAGTGTGTTGTGAATGAGTCTCTAGATATGCTTGGATATTTGAGAATTTTCATGTGCAATGTAGCTGTGACATGTGTGCCACTTTAGTGCTTTTTTAGACCCCTTATAATTTGATACTCTAAAACCATGCTCAGATATTGCAAGAGTTTGCAGATAGGCATGAAGGTTTCAATTTCTCTATGTGCATTTGGCTGTGCCATCTGTGTCACTCAAGTGTTTTTCACTGTTTCCAGAAAAAGGCTTCTAGGGTTTGTAACTGGAAATGCTAAAACCTTGCTTTTATGCTTTAATAAGATCTGTAGATATGTAAAAAGGTTTCATATATTTCATGTGTCATTCAGCTGTGCAACCTAAGCCACTTCAATGTACTGTTTTCTCAGAACATTTCAAGTGAAACCATTCTGAGATATGTAATTTGAAATGCTTAAACCCATGCTCAGATGTCGCAATAGGATATGTAGTTGTGCCCGAAGGTTTTGAATTTTCCATGTGCCACTTCACCGTGCCAATTTAGAGTATTTTCTTGCACTGTTTCTGAAAGCAGTCTCTAAGGTGTGTAATGAAAAATGCTAAAACTATGGTCAGATGTTGAAATAGGGTCAGTAGATGTGCATGATTTCTTCCATGTGGCACTTCAGCCAATTTAGCACTGGACCATTTTCAGCAAAAGGCTTCTAAGGTATGTAATTCAAAATGCTAAAACTATGCTCAGATGTTGCAATAGGTTCTTTAGACGTGCACAAACATTTCAGATTTTCCGTGTGCCATCTGAGCAACTTTAGTGTTTTGCTATGCCAATTCATAAAAAAGGCTGTTAAGAGTTCATAATTCTAAATGTTATAAAAGGCCGTCCAGCCACATGTCCCCCCCCCCCCCCCCCCCCCCCCACTCAAAAAAAAAGTGTGCAATTCGAGGTGTTTGGAAAAAATTGAATTTTTCAGTTGAAAAAGGGATATAACTCTTGCAAAAAAAATGTCAGACCAAACCCAGATTTGAACTTGACCTATATTTTATGTTGATTCACATACATACCAATACCGATAACTAAAGTTATCATCAGGAAATCAAGAAAAATGAATTTTTGGAGTTGAAAAGGGGCATAACTCTAGCAAAGATTGTCAGACCACACCCTGATTTGAACTTGACTTATATTTTATGCTGATACACCTACTTAAATTTCATTTGATTTGGCCCACTATAACTAAAGTTATCATTGGACAACCAATGTGGGATGGATGCACAGACACACAGACAGATACACAGATGGACACCGGCTATTTTAATAGCCCCCCCAAAAAAACAGCTATGCTCATATGTTTAAGTGGAGTCTGTAGATGTGCACAAAGGTATCACATTTTTCATGTACCACCTGACAGTAACTTCTTTATTAATACTATTGCATCGATGCTTTTACTCAAAATTTTATTTATTTGTTTAAGCTTACACATTTCTGCAGTGAGATCAGCAAATGAGGGGATACACAATTGTATGCTTTGCTCACAAATGATACAGCCTGGTTGTCTATTGTGCCCTCACTGTATTTTTACTATCATACAGGTGACAGTAAAATGACCTAGCACACTGCTGTCAATTTGTCAACTAGAATTAAGAATCTTGTGCTAACTGAAAAGCTTCTATACTGACCAAACTTCTGTCTTAACTCATATTTTCAAATTTATTTTCCTTAAAATTTTTGCCTTTTAAATTTTGCTTTGAACCAGCTGAATTGAGAGATAACACCAGAAAACATTAAAATTGTTAAGGTTACCTCCATTTATGACATAATGTTATGCATGCTGTATGTCCAAGGAATCCAGTACTGTAAAACAAAGAATACCATTAACACATAATTACATCACCTCTATAAAACACAGGCTATAGTCATCCAGAGACGTGTATGAGAAAGAGGCCTAGATGCATTCTATTGAATTTCTAAAATGGAATAATTCTATCAAAGTATTGTAAATCAATGGGTACTTTCCTTATATGAACTGGAGCATGCAATGATAAACTGTACAGAACAACCTATTAACTGAAAATAGAATATGCTTTCATTTTTTTAATTCTCAAAAAAAAAATTCCACAATCCATTCCAATGAGGGGGGTCATAAGTTTTCATTACTGGCTAGTTTTGGCCATTACATTTGGTAAATAGTTGCTACAGATGAGATTTACACTAAGGATATATAGTGCAAAGGGTTTATTATATAGTTAATAACAAGCCTTTAAATTCATTTATTTTGGGCACACCTTTTTGTGCTAATTTGGGCACATTAAAACCAGAAATAACATCCTTATCCTGTTATGTTTTATTGCCTTTCTTTGTGTTCTTTTGATCATATTATGATGGCTGTTATCTTCAAATGTTGGGGGCCTGGTGGCATTGCGATAACCGGTTCTCTTCAGACCACCGAAGTTAAGCAACGTTGAGCATGGTTAGTCCTTGGATGGGTGACCATCTGAGTGATGGATTCAGACTCCTGCGTTGTGACCTTGGGCAAGGCACTTAACCCCGATTGTTCACTTGGGGGCATGATGACACCATGTACTAAGGCATACTGCACGTTGATGGTGTGCATGTCTTCAACAAATCTAACCCTGCCTGTGCTGCAGTGCGTAGTTACGATGTTTGGAAGCTGACGGCTGCTCGGTGGTTCTCTCCGGGTACTCCGGCTTTCTTCACCATTAAAAACTGTCACCAACATGATATGACCTCAGCTTTTAAAGTGTCGTTAAACCTTAATAAATAAATCTTAAAATGTGGAAGAGGCACAGATAATTTCTATATAATTTATATATTATTCTTGATGTCTTCACACCTTCTCTAATTTGGGAACACCTGTAAATGGTGGGAAATTGGGGTAATCTGAAGGCCTGAATACTGATTTTTTTTTATAACCAGAAGGTGTGACTCACCCTATGCTGATAGGGTGAGTCACACTTCTGGTTATAAACAATTAGTAACTGCCAAAAAACACTTCATGAAATTGTACACTCACAGAGGCTGTGCAGTGCACAGGGTTAGTTGCATAATAGAGATGATCTTATTTATAACCAATTTTGGAATATACTTTAACCCTTTACCTAACATGAAAAGCAGACGACACTTGCAAAAAAAAATCTTGAATAACTAATTTTTTTCATTTTTTGTCTCAAAAACATAGGTTATGACCCCTCATTGGAATGAGCTCGACGAGCTCGTTCCAAAGAGGGGTCATAACCTATGTTTTTGAGACAAAAAATGAAAAAATAATAAAAATTAATTGGCGATTTTTGAGAATAGCGCTGGCCGGTTTGGACCGTTACGTTGGGTAAAGGGTTAAAAAAAAATTTCCACAATCCAATAAAAGCATTTCCATTGGTTCCTTGAATTCCACACCCATGTAACATGAAATCTACTAGCCCTATGCCCCAATCAGTGTATATATTAATGTAGTTTGTGATATGGCAGTCTATCAACAAATCCTGTGTAATACCTATGGTCAGCCAGTGCATGTTAGCTGTCCAACTAACTTTGTGCAATGCACAGGGGTAGTCACTTTTTCTTTCTGGTTATAAATAAAATCATCTGTATTATGCTCATGCAACTAACTCTGTGTATTGTACAGCCTTATTGAGCATACATTTTCATGTAGTGTGCGATATGGCAGTTACCATTCTTTTATGCAGAAAGTGTGACTAACCCCATGCAATGCACAGGGCTGGTCACACTTTCTGGTTAAAAAATATTTTCATTAATAACTTAGTAACTAACCCTGTGCACTGTACAGCCTTAGTATAAATCTTATTTATACCATGATTACCTTTTCTACTATATATGAAATGCCTATGACATAAATTTTAGCTTCACACACCAGCTGTGGTGAGCACGCCAGAAATGGGATTTCAAAAGTTAAAATTTACACTTACAGTGAAACTATATCCAAGTTGACCTTTAGTGACGTTATTCTGGGTGTAAACTTGTCTAAATTTATCGCACGTTACCTCGGGAAGAGTGAAATGAAAGTGGCAATTATTTATTATGTTTTTTAATTGAGTTTACCCCATAAGACACCAAAAATTAACAAACATGCATTGTCTCATTTTAATAAAGCATCCATAACATGAAATAGTATGTTATTATGTTATTAAAAGGAAAAATGGCTTGTGATTTGCGAGTTTGTTTTTCCATTTTGTTTTGACGATAACAGCAGCAGTGAAAGTACTACCCACCGGTGCTCATGTAAAGAAAAAAATGATTTTCACATGTGTACATCTGACATACATTTAAACTTTTAAGAATCTGACGATCATGGTATAAATAAAATATACCCAAAGTAGCTTGGTGGACCAAATGTTCACCACTCGTGCTGAACATTTGGTACACCAAATTACTATGGGTATATTCTATATTTATATCAACTCTTTACCCAACGTAATGGCCAAAACCAGCCAGTACTGTTTCCAAAAAGTGTTCAAACTCAGCTTATGATCTCTCATTGGAATGGATTGTGGAAAGTTCCTTTTAGTGAATTTCAAAATGAAAACATTCTATTTTCAATTAATAGCTTGTTATATTTTATAATCAAATAACCATGTTAAATGCATGTAATTTCCAAATTCCAAACTATTTACCATACCTTCAGTATAAATTTAACATGTTCACTGCATTTTGGTCAGAGAGAAAATTCCTATTAATGGAATAAAAAATCTTGGGATCCATGAATGACTCTGGCAACCACAGAATTTTACATGTTTATAGACCTTATCAGCATCAGGGCAACCAATATAAGCATTGTATCTTATTTGACAGAGAGCCATGAGCCTCTGATATTTATTTCTGAAAATAATTATAGAATAAATGCTCAATTTATCTTTAGAAAACAGAAAAGTGATGAAATTCCTGTACACTGAATATATTCCTGTTAACTGGATATTTTTCACCAGCATAGTGTCTATTCATTTAACACAGTTCCACTGTATTTTTATTCAAACATTTTCTTCAGGAAAGGGTTAAGTTCAGTACAATGGAACCCTGTTAATTGAAAAGCCATGTTTTGAGTGAAAAATATTCAATTAACAGTATTGCCTTGATAGGAATTTGGTCTGACTTCTGTATTCTAATGCTAGTTCTGTATTCTAATGATAAACTGAGCATTTAAGGCAAAAAAAAGAATGAATTGATTCTCAGGCAATCCCTCACTGAAATTGAATGCCCTCATTGGACATTTTGATTGCTTTAAAGTGTGTTCCAATATTACAACTGAATCAGGAAGCCCAGCTATTTTTGATTGATGCATTTAATTGACATTTAAAGAGCATAACTAAAGACAGTCTACATCCTGTGGCTTTGCTGTTGTTTCCAAGCAAGTCTCGGCTGCATATATATGAATGCTGGAACATCTGTTCTGTTGCAGTATATAGTGAACAAAGTTTGAATTAGGCCCATTGAGGGTTAAAATTAAGTGAGATAAGTCAAATAATTACGCACTTTCTATATATTCTGCACTTGAGAAGAAAGTAGAATGCCTCTCAATCCATGCCCATTATAGCAAGAAAAATAAAAAATATCCCCCTCCCTGAAAATAAAAATATCCCCTCCTTGACTGATTTGAAAAAAAATTGCCTGGGAATCAATTTATTTTGTGTATTCTAATCTATTATATCTTGTTTGATAGAGCTCATTTTAGGAGCACTGTCAAAAAGATATAATAGTTTAACCATTTACCAAACATGAAAAGCAGATGACACTTGTAAAAAAAATTCTTGAATAACTAATTTTGTTCATTTTTTCATCTTAAAAACATAGGTTATGACTCCTCATTGGAATGAGCTCAATGAGACAAAAAAATAATGAAAATTAATTGGCGATTTTTGAGAATAGCGCTGGCCAGTTTTGAACGTTATGTTGGGTAAAGGGTTAAATGCCAATATTGAATTACTTTGGCTGATTTGGCCAAAAACTTTGGGATTCAATGGCTGTGACAGTATTTTTTTGTGATCACTGCACTATTGATGATTTCTACTTGACTTGAAGCTTTTATGCCTATTCTCTGGATAAACTATGCCTGGATCAACTAAAATGTGAATAGCATCATGCAAGCATGCAATAGGCACCTGATCGACTTTTCTTACTCGCAGAGTTAATGGCAGAGGTCAGATATCCTGCCATATCTCCAAATGCATTGACATCTCCCTGAGCAGCAAGCTTGTTGATTTCACTATGCTCTCCTAATGCATCAGAAATGGCATTCTTGACTGCTGCATCACTAACTGGATTTACCTAAAAGAGAAATTTTTTTTTTTTATCTCACAGCAAGAACATATATTCCCCAATACAAGTAAATATGTCAAGACAAAATACAAATCTGTATTGAGGGTAGCAATTACACATGCAATCATTTGCTTCAGAAAGAGAACATTTTTTCACCGGCACTCATCGAAAACTGATTGCACATGTCGAGGCGACCATTTTGATAAAAGTAATTAAATGATAAATAAATCACCAACTGAGCAAAATAAATTAGACTAGATAATTTTTTGCCACTGATATTTATATATCGGTCTACCATGCATTAAACCTGAAAAATAAAACAAAGAAACACACAGCTGAAACACTGCAAAAAACTTCAGCAGGTATAGTGCAAGCAGAATAATGAATGGGGATTATTTCATCTAAATTTTCGGACGCCAGAAAATAATTAACTTTTCCAGCTTCTGAAAACTTCAAAAATGGCCAAAATACATGCAGATAGCAAATGTGGGAGGAAATTTTGAACATTTTGGATTTATTGTACACAAACTACCAGAGGTAACTCGGAAATGGGAAAGATAAAATAGCTGTTCAATACAGCAACTTTAATCATCAGAATAAATGAATAAAATTAACATATCGATTGTTTGTTGTGTTTTTATTTACTTCCCAATAAATCACTGAGAAGAAATCACTTTTGATCTACCGGTACTTGAAACATTTTGATGTTTCCATGAATTATGTTGAACAGTAATCAATCAGTGTGCTTGTGTTGCTACTGTTAGATAAAAAACCGGAGCTGGCTTCAGTGTTTTCAAAATGGCGATGAAGCGTAAACAGTTTTTGAGTGTGGAGTGTATATTAGCTTAATTGTTTGTTCAGTTGAAACTGTTCACTATTGATTGGAAGTGTGCCGGTGTGCCACGATATCTTCTCCCCTGGATAGCAATTCTGGGGACTTTTCCGAACATGTGGATGGGGTAGGGATGGGTGAGATGTCCAACCTGCATATCTTCCACCTCACCCGTCCAAAAAACATAGCTACTATTTCAAAAATACCAATAGGTTTTTTTACACCGTGGGGCCAGCCATAACAAAATCCAAACAATGGCTGCAAAAGGTTCTATGAATGTCTATTGGGAGTTTGACATGAGTGGGGGGGAAGATATCCAGGCCTGGTTATCTTCCCCCCCCCCCACCCATGTCAAAAAATATAGAACAAATTAAAAACAGTTTCAACTTGGCTTATACCATTGAATAATGACCAGTGAATTGAAAATAAGCAATCTTAGAACCTTTCCAGCAATTTTGGGGACTTTTCCGAACACGTGGATGGGGTTGGGGTGGGGGAGATGTCCAACCTGCATATCTTCCATCTCACCCATCCAAAAAACATAGCTACTATCTCAAAAATATCAATAGTTTTTTTTACACCGTGTCAATTCCAAATTTCCATCAACAAGAAGTTTTGTGATTTAGTGAGGAGGCAAAAGATATCAATCATATCCCCTAGGAGGGTGGATCTCCGGAAAACAATTGTGGTAGGTATGTTAAGAAACAAAATTTACTAAAAAATTGTAATTTCTTTTTAGCCCACTCACAATTGTTTACAATTGGTTGAATAAACAATAGGAGGAGGTGAATCACATAACCAATACCACTAATAGCGCAGCTGAAAGAAATGCAAGGAGAGCAGGGATCGACAGCAAAAACTATTAACAAAAGAAAAGGGCATTAAACTCACTCCGAAGAACAGAAGCTAATGCATAATACAACCATGTTGAAAAAATATCCTGAAACAGAGAAGAAATGAAGATGCCACGTGAAGCACCTGAAAATAAGGTTGCGTGAAAAAAATGCATACAAACCTGAAAACACAAAATCAACAAGGAGGAACAATTATTATTTATTTATTGGTGTTTAAGGTCACATACTTATGCACAATGGCTAATTATGACCGGCTAATGGTGAGCAGCTGCCAGCTCCCCAACATAGTAACTCCACACTGCAGCACAGGCAGGGTTAGATTGGTTGAAGACATGCACACCATCGGTGAGCAGTACGCCTTAGTACACAGCGTCATTGTGCCCCCATGTGGAGAACCAGGTTTAAGTGCCTTGCCCAAGGACACAATGCGGGAGTCCAAATCGATCGCTCAGACGGTCACCCATCCGAGGGCCAACAAGGCTCGACGTTGCTTAACTTCAGGGATCTGACGAGAACCAGTTAGCACAATGCCACCTTCCCCCAGGGTGAACAACAGTCTGAGCAGCAACTAGAGGGCTTAAAGAAAAAAGATCCTCAGATTGCTGTTGTAGGTGGCAGAGATAAAATGTGGAGAAAGTTGTAGCATTTCTCCAGTATGCTGCATTCCTAACATTCCCAAAGTGAAACAGAATTGCAGAATGCCCAGGATGCCCAGGATGCAGAAATGGCATGAACCTTATGAGCATTAAACTGGTTCAAAATCTGTTGCATTCAAACTTGAATTAGCCAGCTTTATTGCAAGAAAAATCCACCTGGAAATAGAATGGGAAGAGATAGATTTCCTCCCCGGGATGAGAGATAAAAAAAACCTCTTGTATCCCCTCAGAAGAATTGTGTGCAATTAAGTCTTAATCACCCACACAGGACACAGAAGAGGCCTCTGGCTATCTATAGGGGAGAAGTGCCCGAATGCAGATGGAAGGAGGCACAGAATCAGGAAGTTGATTCTTGGCCAGAAAAGGGCAATCAGAAGTGAATGTGACACTGTCAGCCTCATTTCTGAAAAACTAAATCAACAGATAGCACATAAAGTTCACTGACACATCTGGCAGAGGCAAATGCTAAAAGGAAAGTAGTCTTATATGTGAGAAAATGCATATTGGTCTCAGATAAAGGCTCAAAAAGCAGCCCCTTCAAACAATGCAACACCCATGCCAAGTTCCATTTGGGTGTAAGACACAAAACTCAAGGCCTTTTCGATCAGCTAACAGAGCCCGCAGCTGATTGATCCACACCCTATGTGGAGACATAGGGTGTTCAGAATGACCCTGCAACTGCAAGCACAAATCTTCGACAATACCTGAGGAAGAACTGAAGAAGGAAGAAAGCATAGCTGACCCACCCTGTCCAGTTGAGAGACAGACAGAGCATCCACTGCAAAGGCTAGTGGATCTGGACAAGGGGAGATGAAGGTCTCTACCTAATGATTCCAGTGAGTGGCAAAAAGATCAATGAGAGGACAACCATATCACTCGCAAATCTCCTGAAACACCGAATGATGCAGCATCCATTCGGTGGGAAGGACGCTGAAAGTCTCCTTACTGAAACGAGGTGCTATGATGAACTCGGTCAGGATACCCAGATTGATGACTGGACAAAGCTGGCCATTCTTCTTTGGAACTCGGAACAGTCTTGAGTAGAACCCCGGTGAACGGGTGTTTCTGCTCATCTCAATTGCCCCTTTGGAGAGGAGATTGTTGATCTCCTGCACCATAAGGTCCCAGTGCTGAAGATCAGAAGGAGCCTGAGTTGGGAGGGGCACCAAAGATAAACAGGGGTGCTGATTAAAGGACAGTTGACGACCCGAAATAATGACATTGAGGACCCGTGGATCCAATGTTATCTCCGTCCAGTGGTCGAAAAACAGTGACAGCTTTCCCCCATAGGAGGCGAATCAAGGTGAGGACCCTCATTTGCAGCCTTGACGAGGCTCTTAGGAGCAGAAATCATCACATCAGGAAGCAGGTCCTGAGACTTCCCTCCCTGAGACTGCCAGCGAGTCTGGCCATGTCAATGCTTCTGAGGAAAAGGAGCAGACGTAGCCGAAGATGCCATCTGCATGGCCGATGAGGCCAATGCGGCTGGGTGTTTGGTGGGCCTGAAACAACCACCCCCATGGAAGCAGGTGGGTCCAGTTGCTGTAACAACAGCTGGTCCTTCGAATGATGAAAGGTCTCTTCACAGACAGTCTCCAAGCAACTATGGAACAATTGAGGTCTGACTAAAGAAGCTGATCTCAGAACAGCATGTTGCTTAGAGGGAAGGGATGGACTGGTATCCAACACTGCATCCTGATGTGCAAGTTCCAAGTTAGCCGTGTTGCAGGCGTGAGTGTGTGTCTGGTTCATTAGCACCTGAGACAGAACATGCAATGGTGCCTGTGCATCATCAAACTCCTCTGGTGGGAGGTAGGAAGCCAGGGCAGTGACAACATGATCCGCAAGAGACAACATACCCAGTATCTCTCAGGAAAGGCCCACCATGGACTCCAAACCAACATCATGAGAACTGATGATTTAGGCTTAGTAAACCTGATGGAGTAGGAATCCTTGTCCACCCTTGGAAGACTGGTGGACAGGCAGATTCATACACACAAAATCACGTTGGAAGTAGAAAGACATCAAACCGTGAAAAGAATGAACCATTCAGGGCCTTGAAATGAATCTTGGCAGACCTTGGAGGGACTCAACAACGTAAGCCGATTGCAGAGGATGACAAATCCCGAAGCTGGGCTTAACAGGATTGTGACGCTTCACGGATGACCATGACCAGACAGTCACTGATGGATGGTCTGAAGGCTGAACATCTGGCAAGAAGCCAAAACAAAATCTAAGGCCTGTCCCAAGACAGATGGGGGGATTGCCTTCAAGCATACTGTCATCCTCTGTGGCAGAAGAGACATAGCGCAACTCAGGCTGACCAGCAGGAACCTCCTGTGGATGCTGGGCAGCATCCAATGGGTCAGGTGAGGAAGCCCTGCTAATGACCCAAGGAGGTTGCACCTCAGGAGGCACAGAAAAGCCAACTTAAAGGTTGCTAGAAGGCAACCAGGTGAGCACCGGAACAGCCTGCCTCAGCTCACCATGAGGATGCTTCGGTGCAGCTGAGCCCGACGAATGGTCTTCACTGTAAACCCTTCCAGAAGAAGAGCCCAAATCCTCATAAGGGACCAATGATGGACATCGATCAGTAGCCAGACTTGGGAGATGATGAGAAGCAATCAGAGGATTGTCCCAAGAGTGACAGGAAACAGCCATTGTGCAACAGAAGGTACTGTCTGCAAATCCTCATAAGAGACTGACGATGGACATCAATCAGCAGCCAGATCTGGGACATGGTGAGAAAACACCGGAGGTTCGTCCCAAGAGTGACAGGAAACCATCACTATCCTCTGAGCTATAGAAGGCCCCGACTGCAAACCCTCAGAGACCGATGACGAACGTCGATTAACAGCCAGACTTGGGACATGGTGAGAAATCAACAAAGGAAGGTCCCAAGAGTGACAGTTAACAGGGGCTGTCACTGGCCTCTGTGATACAGAAGGACCTGGTTGCAACTGTCCCAACCCCATCCCACTGTTGGCCCACCAGCAAGGGAAGGTGGAACAACAAACAATTTGTGCCGCTGAGGGTTGAGGAATCACTGCCGAAGTGACAGAGCCCCTGAGTCTGTATACTATCTCCAGAAGAGATGGAAGGAAGACAGTTATGCAGAATAGGAGCAGCATGAACAAATACATCAGCAGCTGCAGATGACACTGAAAGAAAGTCAGAGAAAGCGCCCGAGTGAACCTTGAAAGATATCATCTCAATGAAAACCTTTGCCCCTGGAGCCAAAGGCAGGGAAACCGGAGTCGCTGCTTCAGACCCCCATCACCAGCACCACCAATAGCTTCAGAGGAATCTGTTACAGAAAAAGACTTCCCAACATTCAGCGTGACTGAGCCACTATGTACACTCTCAGAAATATTTGAGGAGGCACACCTACCTTTGCCCTGGGAACAGGGTTGCCAAACATGAACAAGAACCACCTTGTTCACATCAGACCATAATTTAGAAGACCAAACCTCACAGATACCCTGGGATTGGCCTGAGAACAATTATTACAGGTGACACAAGAAATATGAAGGTCATCCACATGTTTCACCTGAAGACATGAGGAACAAGGAACAGTTTTAGGCATGGTCCAAAAATGTGTAAGAACAGAATTTGGAGAACAAGGAAACCCCAAAAGGTCCCCAAAATCACAAGAATTCACACCCACAGAAAAATGAACACAGACACGGGTCGCATTTCCGTGCATGAAAAAAACAAAGTGTACACAGAGAATGCAAGATAAAATTAGCATAAATGAGATAAAAATTTGAAGCTTGAGCAAAAGGATAGAATATACAACATGTTCTATGTATAATATTAGCAGCACTAATCTAATTCACTATGGAATGAGAGCATTCACAACAGGAGTCACAAAAATCCAACCATGTAAGATGGCAGAAAAAATGGAATTGATGTCACGATACTTTGCATATGTGCTCAGTAATGCAGAAGGTATGCAGGGAAAGTACCTGTAATTTCAAGTGCTGGACTCACTCGATCCTTTCAATCTTTTTTTCTCGTGCTTTTGCACTATTCTACTTTTCCAAATTCATTTGGAAAAGTTACTTAGCTTGAGTCATAAGTTCCGAAGTAGGGATTGCATAGACGTTACAGCTAATTGTAAACAATTGTGAGTAGGTTGAAAAGAAACAGCCAGTCAGCATTCAAGCATTGTATTCAATGGCAACTCTTCTGTTTGGCCTAGTTAACCCTTTACTCAATACAGATGAATAACAAAATTTATCATTTTAAATATTGTTTTTTTTTAATTTTTCAAAACATTTCAAAATTTCAACAAAACCAGTCATGTGACCACTGATAAGCTCATTCCAATGAGGGTTCACATGATATGGTTTTGCTGAAATTTAAAAAAAAAAAATTTTTTTTTCAACTGCTAAATTTGCACATTACCCAGGCAGATGTGGCCAATTCATAAGTAAAGGGTTAATGAAAAAAAGAACAATATTCCACAATGGAATCAAAAGAATTTTCAGAAGCTGAACCTCCTACCAAATTTCAAGAAAATTGATCTATAAATGCAACCTACAGTGTGTGCTTAAGCAATCTAAGATGGCAGCCATTGTGTACAGACAACCATGACCAACATCGGTCATTCTCATTTACTCATCATGCTAAGGAAACCAGCCAAGTTTAATGTCATAATTACCTCACTAATTTCTCATAAAAACTTAACCCAAAGGTATTTGAGTGAAATGTTTTCACATTTGCATAAAATCATTCAAAATCTTCAAAAAAACTCACCCCATGGACCCCACCTTCACCACCCCCATCTGCACCCTCTCCAGCATTGAACAGCATCATTTTTTCTTTCATTACATAAAATCACTTGAAATCCTTCAAAGGTAATTTTAAGGCAAAAAGAAAAAAAAAATTTTTTAATAAAATCACTCAAAATTCTCCAAGAAATTCTCCAAAATGCATTTTTCTAGGCAATATGTGAAGGTTTCAAAAAAATATCTGAATGTGTACTCAAGTTATCATCTGTAACCCATAAAATATATTATTTTTCACTTAGTCAAGGGGAATAACTGTAGAACAGAGAAAGCAAATATGGCCAAATGAGCACCTGACTTGCATAGTTTGTCATTCTACACAAAATGAGAAAGTTTCAAAATGTTTTCAAAACAATACCTCAATGCATACTCAAATTATCAACCTGAAACCACAACTTGGATGTACAGATTGACAGAAGGATAAGGGTAACAGTTAATGCCCTTCATATTTTATGCGGCAGCATAAATAGTGAAAAATATGAGCCAAAGCCAAAGCAGCCATTCTAGGCAGTCAACCACGATGGAAATATGGCATTCTCATCTAATCATCATACTGTCATCCTGCCAAGTTTCAAGAAAACTGATCCCTAAATGCAACCTGTAGTATGCTGAAAAAATCAAGATGCTGCCAAGACTAAAGCTGGAATGTATCAAAATTTCAAGCTCAGTTTTGGTATAGGTATTTTTGGAATGATTTACCTTGGTATCTGTACAGTATTCTGTGTCAATGGCATACATGTAAGCACAAACACCAATATCAAATAGTATTTTGGGTCTACACACCAACTGGAGGACACCACACTGTATACAGCAGACAAAGCTGCAGAATTGTCAAAATGTTGGAAACAAAAAGGGCACTCGCCACTGGTTATTTGATGTAACAATAAATACCCTGGGTATTTTCTCTCAGCATTTTTGTTACATCAATGACCAGTGGTGAATGCCTTTACAAATACACTGTCCATTGCCTCTTCTTATCTGTAATTTTGAGTAATTTTTTTCCTGTTGTTTGCCCTTTTATTTTTTAACTAATGTCGGGAATATTTTTCAATACCAAAATTTTGGTATATTGAGATTCCCCTGGTATGTTAAATCACTATTGGCTTGATACCCAAATTGACCAGTATTAATGGTTGATCACCCTACTCTGGCTGTGACAGCCATTGTGTGCAGTGACCATGACCAACATAGAAAGTTCTCATCTACTCATAATTCTAAAGAAATTGATTGATGTTCAAAAAATTGATACATAGATGCAAATGCTGGGTGTTCAGAAGAAATCAAAGAAGGTTGCCCTGGAGGCCTTTTTAGGCAGCCAGCCATAACTAAAACCGGATTTTTTTATCAAATGAGGAAACTAAGTCACCCTGCCAGATTTCAAGAAAACAGATTCATAAATAAAACCTGTAGCCTGGGCTAAAGAAATTCAAGATGACTGCTGTGTCAGCCATTGTGGGTGGCTGATCATGATCACAATAGGACATTCTGATTTAGATATGAATCTAAACATGCATAGAGATGATTGGGAAAAAACTGTGGGCTGTAGCCCATACTAAATAAATTGTGGACAGTGTTCTGAAAAAATGCAAGATGGCTGCCATGGAGGCCATTATGGTTGGACAACCATCACCAAAATAGGACGTTATTTACTCATCATAACTAAAGGATCTTGCAAAATTTCAAGAAAATTAAAGCATTAAAGCATAAATGTGGCTTGAAGTCTATTCTGAAGAAATCCAAGATGGCTGCTGGGTATCAAAGCCTCAAGGTATCACAGCCCCTGTTATCCTCAAAACTGTGCAACATGTAGTGATCCAGCCATAAGTTTTGGGTTGGTGCAGCATTACAAGAATTACTGCTTGTCTGCTCTGTGATTTCTGATCATACACCAGGGGTGATATTTGGAGTTCAGGTATTTGGGACTCCTTATTCATTTATGATTCTGATAAGGAATGTTCATTTTGTAATTTTGTTTTCACTTTTTACTTCCAAAACATTTATTTATGACCCCTCATTGGAACAAGCTCCTCAAGCTTGTTCCTAAGAGGGGGCATAAGAAATGTTACTGAAAGTAAGAAATGAAAATTTTCAGATTTAGAAAAACAATTATGGTTGGTATTGTCAGCTATTCATGTTATTTAATGAATAAATACTTTGTAAATTTTCTCGTTAATCAAGATGGGAAAGTGTGTTTCTCAAAAAATGGATAAAACTACTGAAAAATTATTGTTTCAATTTCAAAATTTTTTGGTCTGATTACTTGTTGGATCTGTCAGAGCTATGCCTTTGTTACTGCAACACAATATTGCTGCTAAACATATCATCAAACACTGATAATCCTTTACCCAACCAGGCCTGAAAATAAGCAATCTGACATTTGCAGAATGAGGTCCCCAGAGGGTGAATTTGATAATGCTATCCCATACAGTGGGTCAATTTATCCTCTGGGTACCTCTTTCGGTTTAGTTTTGAGACCCTGATTCAGATTGAGGTTCACAGAGGGTAAATTTAGTGATGCTACCCTGCTGTGCAGGGTAGCATCACTAAATTCACTCTCTGGGGACCTCATTTTGCAGATGACAGTCTGCTTATTTTCTGGCTTGTACCCCACACACATGATATAAAAATTCTATTATTTAATTATTGTTTTTTTCAAATTTTCAACAAAACCATATCATGTGAAGCATCAATGAAACAAGCACAATGAGCTCATTGCAATGAGATGTCATATGTTATAGTTTTGCTGGAACTTTGGGGTATTTTTGTGTACTGCTCAATGAGTTTTGTTAAAAAAATTTTGAATTTTTTCTACTGCTCAATTTATAAATTATGCAAGCGGATGCGACTGATTTGTTAGGTAAAAGAATAAACAACATTGCAAAAAACAGACATGAAACTTTACCTGAATCCTACCAAACTTTTGGCGTGTATATGAACCATAGGTGTCTGTTATTCGGACGTATACATCTTGTTCATAATTATCATATTTTGGTCCAACTGTTGGTTGAAATTTGTACTCAGATTTTAAACCAAAACCAAGGGGCTTTTCTGTCTTGTCATTTTTATAAAGACCTAAAACCATTAAGGAAATAAAATTATATTGGTAATATATCTTTCTTTTCATACCAGACTATAGCAACTTACCATTTTCAAACAGAAGCTCTTAGAATGGAAATATACAATTTAGCCTGACATGTGAACCTCAAAAAGAGCTTTTCAGGGAACTTGAGGGTGATTTGAAGTATGATCATGGGACAAGGCTGTTAAGTTTTACGAAGTGCATCGCACTTTACACAAAATTTAACACATCCATTCTCATTCATACTCTGATAGTAATAGATAATTGATTTCAGTTCTTATAATTCAATTTAGAATAGTTATTTGTACTATAAACACCATGAGGATGTGGAAGTCTCCACCATTTGTCATTGCAGACCTATCAAATTTTGTGTGAATAACCCACATGGATACTAATTTTAAATGAATTTATCACTATTATAGTGAATATAGCCTTGCCTAGTTTTAGCACAAATACAGGGGGCGCGGTGGCTCAGTAGGTAGAGGTGCAAGCTGCAAGCTGAGAGGTCCTCGGTTCGAATCCCACCTGCAGCAACCGCGTTGTGTCCTTGGGCAAGACACTTCACCCCCATTGCCCATGTGGGGGCACGATGACACCGTGTACTAAGGCATACTGCACGTCGATGGTATGCGTGTCTTCAAACAATCTAACCCTGCCTGTGCTGCAGTGCGGAGTTACGATGTTGGGGAGCTGGCAGCTGCTCGTCGTTGCTCAGTGGTTCTCTCCGGGTACTCCGGCTTCCTCCACTCGTAAAACTGTCACCATCATGATTAGCCATTGTGCATAAATATGTGACCTTAAACATCAATAAATAAATAAATAAATAAATAAATAAATAAATAAATAAATAAATAACACCAATACACATTTCAGTGGACATTTACAAATGAATTGTTTTGGTGTAATTGGTGCATAAAATTCAATGACTTAACAGTTTACCTACAACAAATACAATTTAATTGCACTGTTTGACAACTCAGATGGGCAGGGAAAGGCAAAAACATTCATATGATCTGATATGGTAGGAAAAATGTCCATCGAGTTATGAAAAACTCACTTCAACCAATAATATGCAAGCAAACTGGATATCACTAAAGAAAATTAAATTATATATGCTTAAAGTTAATCTGTGTTCAGTACAGAGCAGAAAAGTGTCAAAGCTGAAACTCAGTTGGACTAAGTAAAAACAAAACATGTAGAGTTTGAATTATTATCTTTGATGTTGTTTTATCTGTTTGTTTTTTTTAGTTGCTATGAAAAGTAGTTCTAAAATCATTTAATAATAAAATATCTTTCAGGTGGTTATTTTTCAAAAATTTATGTGAATTTCACCCAATTTATGGGGAAATAAATTTCCACAAGGCCCCTTTCAAGTCACTTTTTTAATGAAGTCAGGGCAACTTTTGCCTATCCAGGGTGGATTGTTCACCCTAGTCACCTGGTCTCTGGCCACAACTCTGGTAAATGTATGTGGACAAAACATGCAATACATGCATATCCTTTCCCCATTGGTGGTATCTCATTATGTCAAAAATCTGGCAACCGTTGCTCGAGTTATAATGCAAGACATACATATGGAATGTTTTCTAAGTCTAACCAAGGTCATTACTCTGGTAAATAAGCATATATGAAATATCTGGATATCCCTCCCCCATACTGGTCTCTAACCACACCAAAGGAATCAAAATCTGACAACAGATGCTTGAATTATAATGCAAAATGATAGCTGTAGTACAACCACTTTTGTAAGTCTAACAAAGACCATAATTCTGGTAATTATGCATAGGTGAAACATACAATATTTAGATATCTTTTCGACCACAGTGGTTTGCCAACAAACCAAAGGACATCAAATTCCTACAACTGATGCTTGAGTTATATGGCAAAATGGCCCTTGACTATACACCCATGTCGAAACCTTCTCTAAGGGTCAGAAGCATACCTAGCTCATCCTAATGAGGGGTCATAAGCTATGTTTTGGAGATAAAGTAAACAAAAAAAATTAGATTTGAATGGCAATTTGGGGGAAAAGCACTGGCTGGATATGGTTGTTATGTTGGGCAAAAGGTTGAATACGGTGGAACTTTGTTAACTGAATAGCCACTTTGCTGATGTATTCATTTAACAGAAATCTGGTCATTTTCCTCTTTTCTGGCTTAAAAAGAGCATCTATTTTGTTCTGTTGACAAACAAAACATTTAAATGGTAGAGTGCTGAATTACTTTTGGTTCTAAAAATTTGCTCACTTATCTTTGACTTCTTACAATTCATGGGAGAGTGCCTATAGGCACTCCCCCAAAAATTGTGACAAGCCAAATGCACACAGATTTAATAATTTCACTTCGAAGATAATATGAAGCACATCCATAGAATATGAAGCCTTTAAGTAGCAGCACCTGCACTTCAGAATAAAGACCAAATAAGGGCTTCCAGCAATCTACTTGTTAAGGAATGATTGTTTCCTTTTGTCTATTTCTTGAGTTATGAACATGAAAAAAAAACAAAGACTAAACTGTGTAAATGGGCAAGTCAGTCATAGCTATAAAAAATATTTATCTAATGAAATGCTTCCTTTTGTAAAGTTGATAACCTACAATGTTTTAGTGAAGAAAAACCAAGCCCCATTACCACTCACTGACAACTAATGCCGAACGTTGTCCAAACTCTATTTTTTATTTTATTGACAAAACCACTGGGTTTGAGTGCATTTCATGAAAATTGTTATTGATTCTGCCTTTATTGCCTGCTGACAAAAATCCTTGTACTAGAAGCAATACATAGAGGATATCTAGTGTTTTTGAGTGGATACCAAAAATTATCTCATGAGTGGTTCTTTTTCGTGAGCATTTGCACAAGTGAAAATAACCATTTGTCTCGGAGACGAGGGAGATAATTTTTAGTATCCACTCAAAAACACTAGATTTTCTTTTTATTATACGTTTTTTATAAGAATCTGATCATTCTTATCGATAATTTCACTCGTTTCAACCTTGAATTGGTGCATCAAAGTAAAAAGCGTGCATTGATACGAGGAAGTGATTTGATCGATACTCTGAACAGGTAGCATCTTGTGATCTCCTTCATCTGGCAGGTTTTGTGCATCAGTTCAAGGTGAATACATGTTGAATTATTGCTGGAAATGATCGTCAGTATCCACTCAAAAACACTTGATTTTCTTTTCATTATACGTTTTTAGAACAAATTGATCATTTCCAGTGATATTTTGACTCATATTCACCTTGAAGTGATGTTTTGAATGCTGCCATTTTGATTGATACCATGAAAGTGAAAATTTTTATATCTTCACAGTGGGGTGTGGGGGGAGGGGGGGGGGGGGAGGTGGATACGATTTCTATCTTTCCGTAATTTTTTCAATAATCTATCATTTAGCGTGTAATTAAACATATTTTTTGTTCATTGCATCATCGGTAGTTCTCTTCACTACTGCAATGGCTTTCCCTCACAAGTGAAAGGAACTTTTTTGGAGCCAAAATATTACCCAACAAAGATCTCTGGTGCCAAATCAAATTTTTAGAGCCATTGGCTATATTAGCACCCAGCATCAGGAATACTTGTGAAAGAAGAGCATTTTTAACCCTAGTGATTGAAGAGAGATTTTACATTGGCATCAGTTTTTTATTACACGCCTGTTCTATGAATCCCCATTTTCAGCAACATTAAACCATGTGGAAAATAGAAATCTGTTCCGCACACATGTGCAGAATGAAAATCAATGACAGACTATTTTTATAAAGAAGCGCGATTTCTCCAGGAATTTTCTACAAATCATGCACTGCAGTTACAATATGAATCACTAGCGATAGCTAAAAATCATACTCTGAGTGCCAATGTGTTCTATGTGCCACTAGACATTGGCGCTCAGGGGATAAAATAGTAACACAAGTTCCCCTTTAGTTGGCGATAAATTGTGTTCTTCTAATAATTGTTTTTTATAGATGTGAAGACATGTAATAAACATAGAACAACATGTGTGTGTGAATGGGTTAATCAATATGGCACTTATGCCATCACGAAGGATAAAACTCAAGGCATGCAGCCTCTCGTTCTATCCTTCTGCGCTGGTACTCGATCAACCCATTCAAACACATGTGTCATTCTGTGTATTTCCATCAAAAGTCAAAGGGACATGACATACAGAGCTTCTATACTAGATGCACAGACATGAGCACCTTGTTATAATTTGGTTAAGTTTTCATCTATATGGTCGACCAGTTGTCTTGCGAGGGGCGTTCCCATCTCAAGACTGACAAGTTACATCACTACAGAAAAAATCAGTGAAAATCCAATGATTACACGGTGAAAATATTTATTGGTCTACCTCCAAATAATGAAAATAGACTCTTCCAACTGATGTCATTGAACTGAGAGGGAGGATTCCACCTGTGATCAAAGGGTTAAGAATTAAATGCTTCTATTGGGTTTACTGAGCCAGAATAGATCTAGAAACATACAAATTCACAGGATGTCAGAGTAATTCTATAATTACAACATTTTTTAATCAATTGACAGGAATTTATTCTTTGATGTGAGACAAGTAACTGGTAGAGTGCTGGAAACCCATATTTGGACTTTATTTTGAAGCGTGGGCACTGCAACTTAAAGGATTCATTTTTAATGGATGTTTTTCATATTATCTTCGAGGTGAAATTATTTAGTCTGTTAGTACTTGCCTCATTAAAATTCATGAGACACTGACTAAAGGCACTATCTCATAAATTATAACAAGGCAAAGATAAGATAACAAATTTTTATAGCCAAAAATAATTCAGCACAGTTCCAGTTATCAGGTTAAGGTTTGCACTGAAGATATGGCAAATGATTTGGTGTTGGGAATAATATTCAGTTGACAGGGTTATTCAATTAATGATGATTATCAATTCATAGACCTGAAGGATTGTCAAAACAGACATTATTAAAAACTACCCAATCCTTCATTATGTGATCAAGTCAAGAAAGGGAGGCATGTTGTACGATAATTTGGTTATTATCATTATGTGGGTTTCTGAGATGGTGTACTGAAGTCTCGACCTTGTCTCTGGGCTATATATTGACACATCCGAATGGATGCATATATATATGCCCAGAGACGAGGTCTTGACTTCAATATACCATCTCGGAAACCCACATGGTAGCAATAGCCTATATGTACAGTGTTTTTACATCATTGTTTTATTTAATCTTATTTGTTTTAACCCTTTACCCAACGCAGAAGATATCAAAATTTATTTTAAATATCTTTTTTAAAGTTTTTTCAAACAATTTCAACAAAACCATATCATGTGACCCCTCGTTGGAATGAGCTCGACAAGCTCATTCCAAAGAGGAGTCACATGATATGGTTTTGTTTAAATTTTTGGAAAAATAATATTTTTTCAGCTGCTGAATTTTCATATTACGCAGGCGGATGCGGGCGATTCGTTGGGTAAAGGGTTAAAAGAATTGGTGAACAAGTTATGCAACTTATATTAATGCCTCTCCTTGAACCAATGGTGCAGGCGTGTGGGATGACCTTTATAGCGGCAACTTCGTGGTCTCACTCTTCTCGAATACTACGAAGGGATCTTTAGCCTGCACAGAGTGTGTCTCTCTCTGCACAGAGGACAGCCATTTTACTTTCCCTCCTAATAGGATGGTACTTTGTGACAGCACCAACCCCACAATTTATGCTGACAGAGACAATTTGGATACCTCAAGAATTTTCCCCAACCAGGGATGGACCTTTGGCATGAGAGACCAGCGCACTGATCCACTTGGCCACCATTCTAATTGTTGGCTGCCTGTTCAAGTCGCAACAATGACGTCAAACCATTGTTAACATAAATGCTGTCTACAACTAGATTTCTCAAGGAAGAAAATTTTTGGAGCTGTTTGTGGCTGTATGGGGACTCGAAGGTTATTTGAATTCTTTTTCCACAACAAACTGACTCACAATGTTACGTTATCTTTACTTCTGATGTCCGAAAAGTTGCAGACAATACTTCTGTGATGGGCTTAGCTACTACAAGCTGATTATGAGATAACATGAGTATTTTAATCCATTATACACGTCCTTCATCTCACAGAGCTTTATGACCTCTGTCACAAACAAAATATAATGAATGAAGTTCAGTGGAGCCCACTTAATTGGATATCTCTTAATTGTATATCCATGTTAATTGAATATAATTTTCAAACACAAAACCATTTACCATACCTTCAGTACAAATTTGATCTGTTAATTGCATATGGGTTGTAGAGTAAACTCCTGTTAATTGTATATAAATTTTTGTAATATGTTGAAAAAATTACTGTGACACACACCAAATTCCCCTTATCTATCAACCTTTTTGGCTTCACTACACCCAATACAGGCATTTATTCTATTACATCTTGTTTGACAGAGCTCTATGATAATAGAATAAATGCTCAGTTTACCTCCAGAACACAGGAAACTGACAAAATCCCTGTTAATTGTATACTCCTGTCAATTGAATAATTTTCACTGAAAGAGGATTCTACTGTACTTAGATTGGATACTTTAAGGAACTTAGATGTGAGTTTTCCATGGAAGACGTGTGTCTTCTGGCGTTTCAGACAGAATTCTAAGTGGAAAAGGGGCATAACTCTGGAAAAAATACAGCGGATCAAAAAATAAAATAGGAGGTGCACAATGCCATTATGTGATAAAGAATCACTGAAAGTTTCATCAAAATCCATTCATAGGTTAAAGAGGAGTGGCGGATAAGAGAAAGTGTGACGCGGACAACATGCACGATGACGTGGACGACGCAAGACGACAAAAGTAATCCCTATATGTCGCTCCCCACTTCGAAGGTCGGCGATACAAAAACATATATGAAGTGACGAGGAATCTTTTGTTTGCCTGCCGGTGTAGGATCCCAATAAATATTACATTTTTTACATTCTCTTAACAAGAATTTACTTCTTAACCCTTTACCTAACATGAAAAGCAGACAACACTTGCAAACAAAATTCTTGAAAAACAATTTTCTTTCATTTTTTGTGTAGAAAACATAGCATTTGACTCCTCATTGGAATGAGCTCACTGAGCTCATTCCAATGATGGTACATAAGCTAAGTGTTTTACACAAAAAACTGAAAGAATAATGAAAATTGAATGGTGAATTTTGTGAATAGTGCTGGCCGGTTTGGGTCATTACATTGAGTAAAGGGTTAAACTGTATGCAATTAACCAGTTGAAAATGTTTCAAAGAAAGGGTAAATGGTTTGGCATTAGACAATTATATGCAATAAACAGAGAAATCCCATTACCCTCTTACCCAATGCCCACAGTATCTATTTTTCTATTTATTAAAAAAGTTTAACAAATGCATATCACATAACTCTTGAATGAGCTGATCAAGTTTTTTTTTTAACTGCTTAGTTTTCTAAATTATGCAGGATAATTCATTAGGTAAAGAGGTTCAAGGTATGGAGTCAAGTGTCATATACAATGTTCATAAACATTTAGTATACTTACAGAAGAATTCATAGCTAACTATTCCTTCATTGTCTGTCCAACCATTACATTTCACATCAAATTTATCACCAATTGTTCCAATTGTTGGTTCAATAGTGCAGTTTCCTCCTGATGGCGGTTCATTTATGTTAACAATTACTGCAGCCTCACTGACAGTATCTGACCCAAATGGGACTACTTTCAATTCCACCTTAAATTTGTTGTATTTTTTGTAGAAATTGAAGAAATCTGGGAATATTGCTAAACTCTTAGATTCAGTCCCTGAAAATTGTAAAGAAAAATAAAAATAGATATTAAAGTGTTAAACCTTTGGCAAAAAGGGTTTTGCATCTCAGGCAATCCTTCACTGAAATAGGATCCCTCTTGTGGAACAATTTTATTGGATTGCAGTGTCTTCCACAGTTGGTATGAAATCGTAAGACTCTAAATTTTTTAATTTTTGATTGATGTATATCTATTTACATGTGTTTGCAACAAAGTATTATTAACTGGTAGAGTGGTGAATTTTTTTTCGCGAATTGGAAAATGAGTAATTTTTTTAAAAATACCAACCATTCCATCAGCAAGGGAAGCTTTAGTTTTGCACAAATTTGATCATAAATAATTGTTTTATTATAATTTATTAGAGAGTGCTGACTGGCACTATCAACAAACTGTAACAAAACAATTTTATTACAAATATTTTTCTTCCACAGCTGCAAAAACAAGCTGATGCTTTCAATGTAAAGCTACTTAAGGGGCTTCCAGCACTTTTCAGAAGAGCCATGATAGTGGCTTCTTGCACTCAACCAGTTTAAATACAGTGTCAGTTCATTACAATTGTTTTGAAAACATCTAGCACTATTTCACATAAAACTCACAGTCATTCAAGATGATAATGCATCAGGCCTGAAAATAAGCAGTCTGACATTTGCTGAATGAGGTCCCCAGAGGGTGAATTTGATGATGCTCTCTCATACAGTAGGCTAATTTATCCTCTGGGTACCCCTTTCAGTTAAGTTTTGAGATCCTGATTCAGACTGAGGTTCACAGAGGGTAAATTTAGTAGTGATGCTACTCTGCTGTGCAGGGTAGCATCACTAAATTCACCTTCTGGGGACCTCATTTTGCAGATGACAGTCTGCTTATTTTCTGGCTTGTAATGTATATGCCTCCGATAGATGGCACACCAATATTTTTTGAAGAGGTGAAAAATAGTGCTAATGACAGGTGATTTTTCATCCTAGTAACTCAAAACCTGCTATAAAAGACAGTCTCTTGCTTGGAAGCCCATCTTTTGTCATCGAGAGCATTCTAATGTTAAGCTAGAATTTGTTTCTTGTTTCTTGAAATATGATAATCAAGTAAAAAACTTAGTCATGGACATCAGTCTGTTCGAAGTTTGAACATTTTCAGTTCTCTTGATTTTTCTGGAGCTGTAGATTTCAGAGACAATTGTGTTGTATTTCTTAGCTTTTACTGATATTCCATTATTATTGTTGAGTCATGATATTTTTTTTTTCTGGGGGGGGGGGGGGGGGGGGAGTGGAAGATTTTCGTTTCTGACACCAGAAAATTACATATTTGAACACAACAAGACAGTCTTTTTTAACAAGCTGCCACTGTCCTAAAATTGAAAGTACTTAGGAGAGTGTTGCTTTACCATTTTCATAAAATAGGATGAAAGGCTAATTACCAATGAAAGTGTCAATGACACTGTAGCTTAACTTGACTGTATGTCGTGTTTGATGAAAAGGGTCAATGTTTATGAAAGGGTTATGAAATGAGACAAGAATTGTGATAATTGAGAATGTGTTAATTTCTGTTCCCTGTATACTATGTTTCCAATAAAAATAATTTGACTGCAGACTGTACTAAAGAATTAAGACCTGGGTTGATGTGGCCCTAACAGTTAATGTATGTCAACCAAAGATACCCAGTTACAGTAAAATCATTCCAAAATGAGTCATCCTGCCAAGTTACAATGAAATCCCTTCATAAATATAACTCATAGACTTTTCTACAGGGATCTAGGTCACGTGATGGTCTGGCAGTCACGGTTGACTGATCATGACCAAAATACGAGAGTCTCATCTAGATATCATACCAAGTTATCCTACCAAGTTACAATGAAATACCTTCGTAAAAACAACCTGTAGGCAGAACTAAAGGAATCTAGGTCAAGTGACCAGGCAGCAGTAATGGCTGACTGATCGTGACCAAAATACGACAGCCTCATCTAGACATCATACCAAGTTATCCTTCCAGGTTACAATGAAATTGCTTTATAAATGTGAACTGTAGACTGTGCTAAACAAATCTAGGTCACATGCCTGTGCGGCTGTCACGGTTGACCGATCATGACCAAAATAGGATGTTCTCATCAACACATTATACAGAGTCATCCTACCAAGTTACAATAAAATCCCTTCATAAATACGACCTGTAGACTGTGCTAAAGGTTTTTGGACTTCGGGCCTGCGTAGCCATCACGGTTGACTGATCGTGACCGAAAGGGGACTTCCATCTTGACATTATACATGTAGACTGTGCTAAAGGGTTAGGGTTTTGGGCTCTCACAGCCATCACGGTTGAACTTTATCCTTTTTGTACTATTGATAACTATTCTGAGTTGAAAGGCAAATATTCTTATATTTTGCATAATTTGAGGCCTCACTGACTAGTTCCTAATGGCACCCTACAGTTTATGAACAGCAAATAGTAATTTTTTTTATCTTGAGTCTTTATGTAGTCAACTTTGTGATAGCCCACTATTTTGTACATAAACTCACAAAAAGCACACATTTGTCAAATGAGAATTTGAGGGTTTTATTATTTCATATTCCATCCTGTGACATATAAGATCAACTGAACATCTTTCTGTAGTAATGTTTCCTGCTGCTAATGATAATAAATTCAATCCATGCTAAGTAAATTTATCCAAATTTTTGGGGTTACAACACACAGTATTCATCAAACATACAATTTATATAGATAGTCTGAAACTTGATGTTTTCAAGTGACAAAATGCATTCATCATCTGATACAACCATGACTTGTTCTCCAACAACTGCCATTATGAAATTTTTTGAGTGATAATTTAACAGTAAATTCTTTCCAACAGCTCAGTATCAATTATCTTTTTTAGCCTCAGTATGAGTTGATAATTTAATTAATCTGCTGCCTCGCAGTCAGTTTTCCAGAGTCACTATCTAGTTTTCTTGCTTCATCTGCTCAATTTGTATATTATGTGGGCAGTGTGGCCTATTCCTAAGGTGTTTAAAGGGATACTATTATTCATTTGGGACTACAGTTAACTGGTTGACAAGTTAGGTGATGGGTTAAAAAGTCATACTAAGTGGCTAATTTGTGCGTGTGTGTGTCATATGATAAATAGAATATGAAATGAGTGTTTTTCTCATATAATATTTATGAAACTCATCTGAATTTTCCATTTGGGATCGTCAGAGGCTCGCAAAAATGGAAAATTCTTAGACTCGTTTCATAAATATTATATGAGAAAAACACCATTCCATATCCTCTATTTATTAAATAGGTTTCAGTTAAAACCCCCTCAACCTTGTTTGTTTTTTTCTGACATGTGTCTATCTCAAGAGTTAACCCTTTAATTTTAAACAATACTTTATTAATGGAAGTGTTAATTGTATACATCATGCAAACAACTCATGAAATTAATAGTATACAATGTAACAGAACGATAGAATCAAAGAATACATGTAAAGGATTCAACAGTAAGCTATATAAGCTTTTGGAAATCATCTCTCTTGTTGGATCGAGTATTTGACTAGAAAATGACATGAGGCATTTGCTGGACTAATATTGTTTAAACCAGTAGAAAGATAACAAGAAGAAGAAAGTAGAGATAAAACAAGAGAAGAAACTAAGAGAGGACTGAGATGAGGATGAAGCCAATTTGAATAAAAAATGAAAGTGTCAATGACACTGTAGCTCAACTTGGAATATGACAGGAATTAGTATTTGCTGTGACCAGGTCAACAATAATGAATACGACAGGAATCAGTATTTGTTGTGACCAAGTCAACAATAATGAATAAGAGAAAAAGGAGTTTTGTTGTGACGTCAACCATAGTAAATCAATTACAAGGTGACTGCAATGGTATAAAGAATAGGACATATGTATTAGATGTGATGCATCCCATGTTAGTAAACATTCACACAAAAATTTATTCAAATCAGAGCTTTCATATAGAAGTTCTGAGCAAAAATCTGATTGCACAAAATTTTGTACAAAATGGCTGCTGGTGGCCATCTTGAATTTCTGACTGGACCCCAAAACACCCGTTCTCATCCCATGGTGATAACAAAGATATCCAAGAAGTTTCGTAAAGATCAGTTCATAAATACAGCCTCTAGTCCCAGCCGTATTGGCATTTGCAGTTACAGTGCTGAAAGTAACACTAAATAGATCAAAGTTAGTCTAACTGGCATAATTTATGCACAAGAAAAAAACCTGTATTATATGTGATGTATCCCATGGTACTAAACATTCACACAAAAACTTATTCAAATCAGAGCTTTCATATGGAAGTTCTGCGCAAAATCTGATTGCACCTAATTTTGTACAAAATGGCTGACAGTGGCCATCTTGAATTTCAGACCGGACCCCAAAACATTCGTTCTCGTCCCAAGTGATAACAAAGGTACCCAAGAAGTTTCGTAAAGATTGGTTCATGAATATGGCCTCTAACCCGAGCCATATTGACATTTGCATTTACAGTGCTGAAAGTAACACTAAATGAATCAAACTTAGTCTAATTTGCATAATTTACACACGAGAAAAAAACCTGTATTATATGTGATGTATCCCATGGTACTAAACATTCATACAAAAACTTATTCAAATCAGAGCTTTCATATGGAAGTTCTGCGCAAAAATCTGATTGCACCTAATTTTGTACAAAATGGCTGCCAGTGGCCATCTTGAATTTCAGACCAGACCCCAAAACACTCGTTCTCATCCCACGGTAATAACAAAGGTACCCAAGAAGTTTCTTAAAGAACGGTTCATAAATACGGCCTCTAGCCCGAGCAGTGTTGATGGTGCGATGGACGGACAGACAGACAGACGGACGATGGGTCATGACAATACCTCAAATTTGGCTTCGCCAAAGTTGAGCTAAAAATGAACAAAAAATTCCCTTGGTGATCTGAGTTCAGCAGACATGAATCAGGTTGGTAGCTGAGTAATGCACTTGTTTAGTGATGCGAAAGAAATTAATAGCTGGTTTCGTTAACCCTTTACCTGATACTAAAGATAGATGACACTTGCAAACAAAATTCTTGAATAACTAAATTCTTTCAGTTTTTGCATCAAAAACATAGCTTATGATCCCACATTGAAACGAACTCAGCAAACATGAGCTATGTTTTTGAGATGAAAATGAAACCAGAGGCTCAAGTGAGCCTAAAATGCTCACCTGGCTCAAATTGTCAAAAAAGAGATGAGTCTATCAGTAAGTGATCAGCAGCAAGAGCAATTTTTTGATTTGTAATGACACAACCTAAGGCAAATTTTTTGGTCATTCACTTCTGCTGGTCCTAGGAAAGCTTTCTAGCAAGCTCTGTTCTGTGAAGTATTAAAAAAACAACAACCAAACAAAATTTTTGTTTTGTTTTCAACTACTGTGGTTCTCTCCCCCCACCCCCTCCCAACAACAAAAAATAACTAAATAAAAAAATGTTAAAAAAGAAAAAAGACAAGAAAAAACAAGTGACTCAATTTGAACAAAACTTGAATTTGACACTCCTAGAGATGTTACATACCAAATATGAAAGGGTTCTCACTGGTGGACTTGTAGAAGAAAAATTTTCAAGAAATTTTCTCATATTGCACTGAGTTAAACTTTGGGCTTCAATAAAAAGAGGGACCTGATTTGAACAACCTTCAGTCTAACAACCCTAGAGGTGTTGTACACCAAATATCAAAAGAATATAACTGATGGATTTGAAGGAGATGATTTTAAACAATAATTCCCAATATTGTACTAAGTAAATATTTGGGCTCCCTTGGGGAACCCAAATATTAACCCAGGAACTCGATTTGAACAAATCTGAACCTTACACCTCTAGAGATGTCACATACTAAATATAAAAAGATTCTCACTAGTGGGTCTGAAAAAGAAGATTTTTGAAGAAATTTTCTCACACTGCACTAAGTTAAAATTTGGGCTCCAATCAAGAGCCCAAATATACATCCAGGATCCCATTTGAACAAACTTGAATCTAACCCCCCCCCCCCCCCCACACCCCATAAAAGAAGATTTTTAAAGAAATTTTCTCATATTGCAACAAGTTGAAAGTTGGGCTCCAATGAAGAACCAAGTATCAAAAGGATCTGACTGTTTGATCTGAAGAAGAAGATTTTTAAAGCTTATTCCCCATACTGCACTAAGTTAAATTTGGACTCCTGTGCTGAGCCCAAATATGAACTGAGGGGCTTGATTTGAACACACTTGTACTTGGCCATCCTATGGATGCTGTATACCAAATATCAAAAGATTCTGATCAGCAGTTGGGAAGAAATGCTCTTTTTCAATTTTTGCAAATATGCTGACTCAGCATTTTTTCAAACGCCCAACAGAACACCCTGACACAACCAAAGACCATTTTTCTTTTTTAATCCATTCTACTGATCAAAAGGATGATTCATACCAAATAACAGTTCTCTGTTCCGTGTAGTTTGGGAAATATGGGCAATTGAATTGTTTTCTATTTTTAGCCTTTGGGGTACCCACGGGGGGGGGGGGGGGGGGGTACAAAAAAAAATGTGAGCACCAATCAAGTACTTTCGACCCACTTATACTACATGCCAAATTTGGTTCAAATTGGCCAATCGGTTTTTGAAGTAGAAATTTTGGTCGGCGCCCAAAATGGGTATGTGCCCACAGAGAGCCCAAATATTGATCTACCAACTTTCTTTGAACAAACTTTAATCTTCAACACCAAAGAGTGTTCCATACTATATATCGAGGTAATTTCTCTGGTGGTTCATGAGAAGAAGATTTTTAAGCTTTGGCATCATTGACCAGAGCCCGAAGAAGGCATCTGCTTCATTTGAACAAAATAGAAAGGGTATTCTCCAGGGACAGTGTTTGCTATATATTTTTGAATTTGGCTGAATGGCTGTGAAGAAGAAGCCAAGTTTGTAAAAGTTAAAAGCTGACAGACGGACAACGGATGGTGGAGGACAGACGACAAACTGCAAATGATGGTAACAGTTCACACTGACTTGCAGTCAGGTGAGCTAAAAATAATGAAAACTGAATGGTGAATTGTCTTGTTAGCATTGGCTGGTTTTGGCCATTACTTTGGGTAAAGCACTGCTTTTTAACAATGTAAATTGAGTCCTGAGAGAAAATTATATCTATTTCCGAATCCATTTGAATCAGGGTTTAGGGTCAAGTGATAAATAGAGGATATGGAATGAGTGTTTTTTCTCATATAATATTTATGAAACGAGTCGAGGAATTTTCCGTTTTGGTGAGCCCAAATGGAAAATTTGGACGAGTTTCATAGATATTATATGAGAAAAACACTCATTTCATATTCTATTTATCATATGACACACACACGCACACATTAGCCACTTAGTATGACTTTTAACCCATCACCTAACTTGAGCTGCAGACGGCATTTGGAAACAAGAGGCCCCAGGGGGCCTGAGGGGCGCTCACCTGACATGGTAGCCTAAATATCAACCCAGAGAATTGATTTCCACAAGTTGCATCTGCTCCTCCTAAGAAAAGCTGAAACCAAATATCCAAATATTCTGACCAGTGGATCTAAAAAAAGATTTTTAAAGAATATTCCTCATACTGAACTAAGTCATAATTCGGGCTCCACAGGGAGCCCATATATGAACCCAGGGACTTGGCTTTAACAAACCTGAATCTCACACCCCTAAGGATTCTGCACACCAAATATCAAAACATTCTGACTGCTGGATCTGAAGAAGAAGATTTTTAAAGAAAATTCCTCATTTTGAACCAAGTTACAATTCGAGCTCCCACAATCAGCCCAAATATGGACCTAGGGACATGGCTTGAACAAACTTGAATCTTACTCCCCTAAGGATGCTGCATAAAAAATATCAAAAGCATTCATCTGCTGGATCTGAAGATTTTTAAAGAAAATTCCTCATTTTGAACTAAGTGTCATTCAGGCTCCCCATAGTGAGCCCAAATATGAACCAAGGGACTTGGCTTGAACAAACTTGAATCTCAGCCCCCAAGGTTGATCCATGCCAAATATCAAAACATTCCAACTGCTGAATCTGAAGAAGAAGATTTTTAAAGAAAAATTCCTCATATTGACTAAGTTATAATTTGGGCTCCCACAGGGAGCCCACATATGGACCCATGGACTTGGCTTTAACACACTTGAATCCCCCCCCCCTCCCCCCCCCCCCCCCCCCCCCCCCACAAGGATGCTACTCACCACATATCAAACCATTCGGGACTGCTGGATCTGAAGAAGAAGATTATTTAAGAAAATTCCTCATTTCGAACAAAGTTACAATTCAAACTCCCACAGTGAGCCCAAATATGGACCTAGGGACATGGCTTGAACAAACTTGAATCTCACCCCCCTAAGGATGCTGCATACCAAATATCACAAGATTCTGCCTGCTGGATCTTGAGAAGAAGATTTTCAAAGAAATTTGCCTGAAATGCACTAAGTTCGAATTTGGGCTTCTATCGTGAGCCCAAATATGAATCCAGGTGGCTGATTTGAACAAACTGGAATCAGATCCACCCCACAAGGTTGCATACCAAATATCAAAAGATTCTGCCTGCAGGATCTGGAGAAGAAGATTTTTGAAGAAATTTGCCTGAAATGCACTAAGTTCAAATTCGAGCTTCTATAGTGAGCCCAAATATGAAAGTAGGGAGCCGATTTGAACAAAATAGAATCAGATCCACCCCACAATGTTGCATACCAAATATCAAAAGATTCTGCCTGCTGGATCTGGAGAAGAAGATTTTTTAAGAAATTTGCCTGAAAAGCACTAAGTTCAAATTTGGGCTCCTATACTGAGCCCAAATATAAACCCAGGGAGCCGATTTGAACAAACTTGAATCAGATCCACCCCACAATGTTGCATACCCAATATCAAAAGATTCTGCCTGCTGGATCTTGAGAAGAAGATTTTCAAAGAAATTTGCCTGAAATGCACTAAGTTCAAATTTGGGCTCCTATACTGAGCCCAAATATGAACCCAAGGGGCCGATTTGAACAAACTTGAATCAGATCCACCCCATAATGTTGCATACCAAATATCAAAAGATTCTGCCTGCTGGATCTGGAGAAGAAGATTTTCAAAGAAATTTGTCTGAAATGCACTAAGTTCAAATTTGGGCTCCTATACTGAGCCCAAATATAAACCCAGGGGGCCGATTTGAACAAACTTTAATCAGATCCACCCCACAATGTTGCATACCAAATATCAAAAGATTCTGCCTGCTGGATCTGGAGAAGAAGATTTTTTAAGAAATTTGCCTGAAATGCACTAAGTTCAAAATCGGGCTCCTATACTGAGCCCAAATATGAACCCAGGGGGCCGATTTGAACAAACTTGAATCAGATCCACCCTCCAATGTTGCATACCAAATATCAAAAGATTCTGCCTGCTGGATCTGGAGAAGAAGATTTTTTAATGTTTTTCCCATTGCCTACAGTGTTAAAAAGTGCTGACTCAGCACTTTTTCAAAGTCCCGAAACTGTACCCTATGATAAAACCGATGGCAATTTATTTTTACCAATTCTTTCTGTTGGTCCTAAGGAAGCTTCACACCAAATAAAAATTCTCGGTGCCGTGCAGTTTTGGAGATATGGGCGTTTTAATTTTTTTCTCCTTTTAGCTCCTGCAGTTCCCATGGGGCTACGGGAAAAAAAAATCAGCATAAATTAGGTACTTATGACCCAATAAGCCCTCACATAAAATTTGGTTCAAATCAGCCTCTCGGTTTGGAAAATAGAAATTTCGGGCGGGGCCAAAAATTTTGCCCCTCCCATAACGACGCCAAGTATAGCCCCACAAACTTCTCTTGAACAAATCTGAGTCTACACCTCAAAAGGAAGCTGCACACCAAATATCAAGTCTCTGCTACTGCAGGTTCATGAGAAGAAGATTTTTTAAGATTTCAGCTCACTTTTTGGGTGTGGCCCTACCCACGGGCGGGGCAACTTGATTTGAACAAAATCAAAATTAAATTGCGATGTCATAACAAACTATTATCTCAAATATCAATTAAATTGGTTCAGCGGTTTGGGAGGAGAAGACGCAAACACCATGTTCACGGACTACGGACGACGGACACCAGACGACGGACGACGGACGGTGAGTGATCACTATAGCTCTCCTGACTGAAAGTCAGGTGAGCTAAAAACATCCTCGTATAACTAAAAATTTTCATTTTTTGCTTGAATGAAAGATCCCAACTCTAATTATGCAAATTATGAAAATGTGGCCCAGTTTTATTTTGTTCAGCCAATCAAATTGTCTAGTTTTGAAAATGACCAATGAAATTGACGGAAGGCTTTATTTATCACTGATTAATATGAAAACAAAATGTCAAATGTTTTAAAGTGAACAAAATGGACGAGTCATATGATAAATAGAAATATATCATTATGTTCCCAGTGAATTTTACAAAACACGCACAGTAAATAAGGTGTAGACACCACCAAAGGCTGAGTCAATACCTAATCAACTTATTCCATTAAGAAAATTTCATTACAGATTGGGAAGTTATCAGAGATCCCTGATTTTTTGACTGGGGATTGTTGGAACATCAGGGAAATCGTCACTACTAAATCTAACCCCACCACCCATTAACTTCATGGCATGAAGTCAATGAATGCAGTAGCTCCCCCAGTCTATGACATTTGATGATGTGAAAGCTGTTGTGCTGTGACTGTAGTCACAGTGTAACAGCTTTCACATCATCAAATGTCATGGTGTTTACATACCACAAAAACTGGGAACACTGTATTAACTTTCCAATGTCAGTACATGTTTCATTAATACACTAAAATATACTGTTAATATTTACTTTGTATTGCCATGAAAAATGTTTATATCATCAATATATGCATTTTTCACAGACATCAATGTATAGTCTTCAAAAAGTGATTGGTGACTGTGAGTCACCAGAAAACTGAAAACCTTAGAAAAACAAGGGCAATGCAAAGTGTGGGCCACTGCCCCCGACCTGCAGGCAGGCATATTAGCATACCAAAGGAGATCCAAATCTGGCCGATGGCTTTGAAGTTACAATGTAAAATGTTTGTATGGACAGATGGACAGAAGAGAAAAAGTGCTATAGCTCTGGGAAAAATCACTGGACGGAATCCATGCCTTGGGCATATCTGTTTTCCCATGCAAGTCTATCACCATATCAAATGAGATCCAAATCTGACCGATGGCTTTGAAGTTAAAACTCAACATGTTTGAAGATACAGTACTGTGATCAAAAAAATTGAACTCTTGTGCGATCTAATCACAACACACTTACACCGGTAGACTGTGATTTCATCAATAAAATACTGCAAAACCCATGTCAAGAAAAACAAACAAAAATGGCATCACAGATTCAAAATTCTACAGTGTTGGGGAGCGGGAGAAAGAAAAGAGAGAATTTTGACTGGATCGCAACTTCACAATCTGGTTCAGAATTCTCTGTTCACTTTTGTGATCACAGTACTGTTGCTGGAATCACTCTTTTGACTAGCACTGGGTAGATTTTGATGATTGGTAAGGTAAAATTTAACAAGATAGATTTTTTTCAAATATATGAACAAAGGTTTTAGGCTAATATATATTTATGTGTGTATTGGGTCCATAATAAGCTTTTGAATCGTGTATCAGGGGCCTCTGATACAAAATCTGTATCTTGCAGCTGCAGGATACAAGTGCAGCTTAATTAAAATTTGTTTACATTACTATATTTGAAACCTTACACGTTTCCAAAGGCATTTGTGAGAAACCCTTTATGTTTCCAGGAAGAGGATGAAAAAATTATTCTCAAAAGTATAATTAATAAACAAGTGCAACGCCGATCGCCAGAGATCAGACAGCCGCCCCCCACGGTAGGTAGATTACTGTGAAATATATTGATATTTCCTCAATAAAACCCAAACAAATATGGATATCAAAGGAACAACTCAACAAACTAGTCCCAATATTACCCATATTTCTGTGGTTTTACTGGAAGCAATCAATACCTGTAAAAAAGTTAAGTTAGGCTAACTTGCATAATTTATGCACAAGAAAAAAAAACCTGTATAATGTTATTTATCTTATGTCTCTTCCCTTCAAATCTGAAACAAAAGCATGAAAACATCTCTGAGATACAGGTGGTAACAGTACACAACATAATACACACAAAAATATAACCTGGGAAAAGGGTTAAGTAAGGCTAATTTGCATAATTTATGCAGGAGAAAAAAAATGTATGATATGTTATTTATCTTATGCTGCTAGACCTCCATACCAAAAGTTATTGAAATCGGAAATGTAGTTCAGAAGTTCTGAGTGTATAACAATTTACACACAATTTCCAACAAATTTGGTCGCCAGTCGGACATCTTGAATTTTTTTCAGAAAAAAAATGAAGTGCATCCATTTTTCCTAATGCCCCATCAAATCTGATAATTTTAAACAAAAGCGTCAAAGCATCTCTGAGATACAGGTAGCAACAGTACACAACATAACAAGCACAGAAATATTACCCCCGAAAAAGGTTAAGTAAGGCTAATTTACATAATTTATGCATGAGAAAAAAAAACGTATGATATGTTATTTATCTTATGCTGCTTGACCTCCATACCATAAATTATTGAAATCAGAAATGGCGTTCAGAAGTTCTGAGAATATAACAATTTTTCCTAATGCCCAAACAAATCTTAAAATTTTAAACAAAACCGTCAAAGTATCTCTGAGGTACAGGTGGTAACAGTACACAACATGATACGCACAGAAATGTTACCCGAAAAATGGTTAAGTAAGGCTAATGTCGTTCAGAGGTTCTGAGTGTATAACGAATTATACGCAATTTCCAACAAAAATGGCCACCAGTTGGCCATCTTTAAATTTTTTCAGAAAAAAATTGACGTGCATCAATTTTTACTAATGCCCATCAAATCTGAAAATTTGAAACAAAAGCGTCAAAGCATCTCTGAGATACCGATGGTAACAGGAAAGAAGGACAGACAGAGAGACGAAGTGCAAACCAATAGTCCGTTTTACGGTGAAACCGTGGGGGACTAATTATGAAACCACATTACTTGTAGGTTTCTGTATATGAATTGCTGGAAGTATTCAAGTTGAAACAACAAGTGTTTAAAGTGCACAGTCTTCTTGGAAGGTTGAACAAACATGCTCATAAAGTTTATCTGGGGATTGGGAAAGTTCTAGATAGTCATATGGTACAGTTTCCAGCTAAATGATCTGAGCTTTTTAGCAAAAATAAAATCTTAATCTGAAAGGCTAGGTAATCAAGTTATTGACACTACAGCTGGGAATTTTAACCCTTTGATACTTTAGTATGCCTAATGACATACAGAATCAAACAGCACGTTGATACTTTGTGGTCATTTGTTTTGTTATTATTTTTCGATGTTTTAAAAGTTTTAACCTTAATTCCTATTTTCTCCCAAATAGTGTTCAGTGACAACCGTTGAGCCAAATGTTATCGCAACTTAAAATATTAATATAATCCTGCTATCAAAACTTCTTAACTGGTTGAGTGCTAGAAGCCGCTATCAGGTCTTTCAAAAAATGAGGACACCAGAGCAAAAGCCAACACTTTCCTTGCTTGTATTTCATATTCAGTCAAACACAAATAAAATTTAGTTTATATAAATTTGTTTTATTACAAATTATTGGAGAGTGCCTGTGGGCACTCTCCAATAATTTGTAATAAAACAAGTTTTGAATAACAAAATCAGACTACCAAAGATAATCTAGCCCTCAACCAGATAATCACTAACATAAAAAAATATCTTGTTATTTGTACTTTCCGAGGTTTCACGTCGCATTTTGAAATTCATTGAAGAAAATGAAGAATTCCCAGTGACACTTGAACGTCGGGATAATTAAAGTCTCAAAGGGTTAAGATAGATCTGTCATCACCATTATGTTTATGTACAGAAAGTTGTATCAGAATCTCACTCTTGATTCTAAGACTATATCTTGACTTGTCTTTGACTCGTCAAGATATGTCCTGAGAAGTAAGTGCTCGAATCTTGATACAACATTTTGTACATAAACATAATTATGATAATATATATGAACCTAACCAGATATTTTATTAACCAGGACCTAACTAAGTAAGAGGAATACACAGAATGACACAAGATATACAGTAAAATCCTATTAAATGAATAATCAAATTGTAAGCAGAAAACATATAAATAATGGGGATATATTGTTTATAATAAGATTTCTGATGGTACATTGGAACTTTATTCATTTCATCATGTCTTATTTGACGTCCCAACACTGGGCCAAAATTTTTTTGATGCCAAGTGGAATTTTTGTTCAGAGCTAAATGAATAGATTTGATGCCAAATGAATGAGTTTTGTACCAAATGGAATCTGATCATAAATGAGAACAAATTAACCATGTATCATCCTCTGAGTGAAACAAGGCACCATCTGCAATGCTAAAGCATTGCAGATGGTGCTTTGTTTTATTCAATGAAAGTGTCAATGACACTGTAGCTCAACTTGTCAAGACATGTACATGTATAGTATGTGACACAGCAATGACAAACATCTAGGTAATGACCTGATAACAAAGGTACATATAAAGTATTGTAACAGCCTGTACATAAATACTGACCGTAGCCTGTAACAAATGTATAGGTAAAGTATTGTAAAAGTGGGTGACAGTCAGATGCTAAACTAGAAAAGAAATCTTTGAGTCCCAGAGTGGGTCTGACTGAACCCCAAAATATTTGTTCTCATAGCACAGTGATAACAAAGGCACCCCAAAACACACTCATTCCTGTCCCAAGGTGAAAACAAAGGTACCCAAGAAGTTTCGTGAAGATCAGTTCATAAATTCGAGCTGTATACAAGTTGTGACAAAAAACTGATTGGACCTAATTTCAGTACAAAATGGCCACTGGCAGCCATTTTGAATTTTGGACCGCACTCAGAAACACTCGTTCTCGTCCCAAGGTGATAACAAAGGTACCCAAGAAGTTTCGTGAAGATCGGTTGATAAATACAGCCTCTAGCCTGAGCCGTATTGACATGTGCACTTACAGTGCATAAGTAGCACTAAATAAATCAAAATTCATCTAATTTGCATAATTTCTGAACAAGAAAAAAACCCGTACTGTATGTGATGTATTCCATTTTACTAAACATTCATACAAAAATTTATTCAAATCAGAACTTTCATACAGAAGTTCTGTACAAAAGACTGATTGCACTAATTTTGGTACAAACTGGCTGCTGGTCGCCATGTTGAATTTTGGACCACACCCCAAAACACCCGTTCTCATCCCACGGTGATAACAAAGGTATCCAAGACGTTTCGTAAAGATCGGTTCATAAATACGGCCTCTAGCCTGAGATGTATAGAAGTTGTGTACAAAAAACTGACTAGACCTAATTTCGGTACAAAATGGCCACTGGCAGCCATCTTGAATTTCAGACCGCACTCAGAAACACTCGTTCTCGTCCCAAGGTGATAGCAGAGGTACCCAAGAAGTTTTGTGAAGATCGGTTGATAAATACAGCCTCTAGCCCGAGCCGTATTGACATGTGTACTTACTGTGTGTAAGAAGCACTGAAAAATTCAAAGTTCATCTAATTTGCATAATTTCTGCACGAGAAAAAAACCCGTATTATATGTGATGTATCCCATGGTACTAAACATTCACACAAAAAATTATTCAAATCAGAGCTTTCATGTGGAAGTTCTGCGCAAAAATCTGATTGCCCCTAATTTTGAACAAAATGGCTGCCAGTGGCCATCTTGAATTTTGGACCTCACCCAAAAACACTCATTCTCGTCCCACGGTGATACCAAAGGTACCCAAGAAGTTTCGTAAAGATCGGTTCATAAATGCAGCCTCTAGCCCGAGCGGTATTGGCATTTGCACTGACAGTGCTGAAAGTAACTCTAAATACATTAAAGTTAGTCTAATTTGCATAATTTACGTATGAGAAAAAAATCCGTATTATATGTGATGTATCCCATGGTACTAAACATTCATACAAAAAATTATTCAAATCAGCGCTTTCATATGGAAGTTCTGTGCAAAAAACAGATTTCTGCATCGTCGGTACAAATTGGCGGCTGGCAGCCATCCTGAATTTCGGACCGGACCCAAAAACACTCGTTCTTGTCCCACGGTCATAACAAAGGTACCCAAGAAGTTTCGTAAAGATCGGTTCATAAATACGATCTCTAGCCCGAGCCGTATTGAATTGTTGACGGACAGATGGACAGACGGACAGATGGCTGACGGACGACTGGCCATGGCATAAGCTCAAATTTGGCTTCGCCAAAGTTGAGCTAAAAATGGTCATCCCAACAAAATTAAACCCAACAAGACGAATTTAATTAAAATGACTATATAATCCATTTATTTTGCGGTTTTCCATCATAAACTGCTAACACAGCTTACTTTTGGACAAAGAGATTTCAATTAACTGGTTGAGTGCTGGGGATTTATCCTGAAGTGTGGGTACCAGAGCTAAAAGGCATCATTTTCTGTGGATGTACTTCAATTAATTTTTGATGTGATATTATTAAGTCTGGGTGGATTTTCCCAGTTACAATTAATGGGAGAGTGCCTATATGCGCTCTCCCATTAATTGTAACAAGGAAATAATATGTGAACCAAATTTTGCCAACCGTAAAAAAATTAGCACACTACCAGTTAACAGAGGTGCCACACTTTGTTACAAGATACTATTTGCTACAGTTTTTTTGTATCTTTTTTATCAACAAAACTCCCAAACACATACATAAAATAAAACCCTAAAATATTTCAAATAGCATACATTGTAATGTACACATTCTTTTTAAAGTAAACTTCCCCCATATTTGATGAGAAAATTTTTTCCATCTTGTTGGGATTCATCTTGTTGGGTTTGTCTTGTTGGGATTGTCTTGTTGGGATATTTTAACAATTCATCTTTTTGGGATCCGTCTTGTTGGGATGACACCTTATATACTTCAATCTTCAAATTTATGTCAAAACGTAAGATGTTTTTAACACAGTTTTAACACAAATTTTCACAACACACAAAGCTGCATATTCAGTTAACAGGCAATATATATTCTATAGACAATATGCAATTAAGAGTCAAAATGTGTATTAACTGTATGATAAATTGATTGGGTTTGAAAAATTATGCAAATAACAGGATTATTCTAAAATCTAGTATTCAGTTAAATGGAGAACATTGTACTTATTATGACAACAAGAATGTATAGACTAAGAGGAATTATTCAAAGCAAAAATACTGGGAAATCCTTTTATGTAAAACTTCTGTTGTTCATCGCACTTGAGCAGTTTACTCACCATAACTTCCTGCAAAAATCGCAAGCGCATTTTGTTGTAGTGCATTGCCAATCCATGCAAAAAGAAAACAGAAATCAAGACATTACATCAATCATATTGTGCACAAAGACATTAAGTCATGAAGACTTGACTTTTTCAACAGTTTGGTGCTACATAATATAAATAATAAAAACATACCAATTAAACATAAATTATAAAATCAAAAATGAATGCAGTGATATGTATTTATTATATGAAATACTATAAAATTATGAACAAGAGCAGCACTTGCTTAATGAGGCATCAAATGCCTGTTTATATATTATAATTAGTAGGAAAGGATTGAATGGAGTCTGACCTGGTATTGAGTTTACTGGTGAAACACCATCTGGTGAGGATATATGTAACAATTTTAACAGGCATTTTATCTTGATATCGCATTGCATAGAAAAGTCACACAAAGTAGTTAACACAAGGTTCATAAAGACTAGGCAATTTGGTTTTCCATAACTTTTCCATACCCAGACATAAAATTTCCATAACCCCAAAGATTAAATGTGACTCAATATATAATCTATTTTTTCCTTCTCCTCACCCTCCCTGACAACTCTCTGAACCCTAAAGGCCCAATTCCACCTTTGATCACTTTGTACTTCAATAAAACCAATGCTAAGGCATTTAGGCTTTAGGTAAACTTTTAAGTTACATCTAAGTACCTTGGCAGTTGTTTCTAGGCAAGTCTTGGCTGCCGGTACAGGCAGCCAAGACTTGCCTAGAAACAACTGCAAGGCCACCAGATGTACTCTATCAAAGTGTGGCAAAAATGTATACAAACCACCAGGGATTTAAGGGTTAAGAAGCCCCAAACACCAATGACTCAAGTAGAGATTCTTGGTGAACCTTAAAATTTGAGAGTACACAGATTTTTTGAATGGTCACATTAGACAGGAGAAATACCCCAGTTACATGAATCTGTTTGTTTTCCTTAATTTTTCCAAAGCCCACCCCAATTTTCCATAGTATTCCAGGGCCTGGATAATCAATTTACTGTTTTCCAAGACTTTCCATATCTTTCAATAACCCGTACGAACCCTGTTAATATTCATGCTAATTCACTCTGCTGACCTGATCTGTGACCTTCACCTGATGGGGGCTCCATGTAACTCAGTGTCTACTGATGATATATGTGGTGTAAGTTTCATCTTGATATTTCTTTGCACTAACTGTAAAGCTGAGGATTGGACTTAACTGGTTGAGTGCTAGAAGCCACTATCAGGGCTTTCAAGAAAATGCGGGTACCGGAGAAAAAGCCAATATTTTCCTGCTCATGTTTTACATTCAGACAAATGCAAATAAAATTTTGTTTATATAAATTTGTTTTATTATAATTTATTGGAGAGTACCTTTGGGCACTCTCCAATAATTTGTAATAAAACAAATATTGAATAACGAAATTAGAAAATAATCTAGCCTTCAACCAGATAAAAAAAGGTGAGTGTACAAGCCGATTCCTTCTTTTGTCCTCAATCTGTGACCTTGAACTTCAGGAACAAGTGTTCAATTTTATATGCAATACACCATCTGTAGATGCAACAGCTTTGATATACGTTTTGTCTTGACAACTCATTCCATGAAAAAGTTATAAACTGGACATAAGAAAGATAATATTTGTTGATTTCTTCTTTTGACATGCAACCTTGACCTAGTTTGGAGGGAGAATTGTAGCTCAGTCTTGAAGATAATCTGCAACACACAGACTGATGGTAGTACACATATGACATAAGTTGTGTCTTGTAAAATACAGGTTGTACCTTGATTTTGCATTCTGCTGAAAACTTACATACCAGTTTATGAAGGTGCTGATTGCTTGTTTTGACCTCCATCTGTGACCTTAACCTTAGAGTGCTCAGTGTTGAATGTTAAATGTTACACACCATCTGGTGGTGCTACACATGTGATATCAATATCATCTTGATATCTAATTCTGCAGAAAAGTTATGGATTGGATATGAAAAACACATATCACAAGTTTTACCTTGATATCACACTCCATTAAAAGATTACAGACCATATGCAAAATATTCATGACCATTCCTCAATAATAAATTTTGATATTGTGTGCATATTGGGTAAAGAGTTAAAGATTATATGCCAAACATTATCAGATGATGTAACATCTGCAACTTGAGTTTTATCTTGATATCGCACCCCATTAAAAAGTTATGGACATGAAAGACACGAAAAAGTTATTGCGCTTGCAGATCCCTCCTCTCGACCAACATCTGTGACCCTGACCTTGGGAGCTAGGACTTGACATCTATACACAATATATTGTCTAGAGATGGCATATGTCTTACATAAGTTCTATCTTGATATCTTATTCTTTTTGAAAAGATCATACACAAAAAAGTTAATGTGCATGCTGATTCCTATAGTTTACTTTCAAGTTACCTTTGTTTTAGAAGCTCAGTATTTAACCCTTTGAACCCTAGCAGCCATTTTTCCGGCCAGCAACATGATACGTCATAACGTCATTAAATAGGATGGCTGTTCAGTAAATGTGTGGGGTAGACCAATCAATTATATTGATTGGTCTACCCCAAATAATGAATATGGACTCTTCTAATTGCTGCCATAGAACTGGCATGGAGGATACCACTAGAGTTCAAAGGGTTAAATCTATATGCAATAAACCATCTAGTGGTTGCAAAATGTCATATAAGTACCATAATGATATCTCGTTCTACAACAGAGTAATGGACGTGACACAAAAAGTTAACCCTATACCTAAAATAAAAGTGAGATAAGAATTGTATTTTCACAAGTGACCAATATAAAATTATATCTTCATTGGTGAAGGACACACACAACTTTGAGAACTACTTTGCAGTGATATTAATTTATATGTGTTTAAATGTTTTACATCGATTCATGATGTTATATTACTGGTTTTCTCAGCTTTTCTGTATTCACTCTTCACACTATATGTCAAAATACCAAATTTCTGGAAAAAATGTTTTTTTCATTAGGCCTAAAAAAGTTAAAAATCTGTTTCTCAGGCCCTCCAACATAGTCCTTTTGGCTGATGTATGCTCTCTTTTTATAACCAATGCAAACTTAAAAAAATTAAAATGAAATGGTTTATGTCTGATATTTTACCCAAGTTAATAAAACTGATAATTTTTTCCCTTGAGTGCAACAAGGCTTTGCAATCCTTTAGCACTGCAAAGCCTTCTTGCACTCAAGGGATTTAATACATCACCACCCAAGCTATTCTGTAGATTATGAGGCCTAAAACATAAAACAAACCAAAAATACAAACTTTTGATGGCAAAGAAAGAATTACAAAAATAAAAAACAAGTGCTGTTAATCCCCACCCACCCCCAATTGAGAGGGGGGGGGGGGGGGTGAGAGTGGTGGTCAAAGGTGTTTATTTCCCTGCATAAAATCACTCTTAATCTGGCCAAACCCTCTTTTTGTGGCCTAACTGGCTGGACAAGAGGGAGAGGAGGGGGTCATAGGAGTCAAGTTTTTTATCTCCATGTAATTATTCTAAATCCTTCAAAATGCATTTTGGGGCAATGAAAAAAAATTGCCTAATTGAAAAGGGGTTGAGGGAGGCAGGGGGTCATATGCACCAATTTTTTCCATATGTAATCACTCTAAATTTTTAAAAATGCATTTTGGAGAAAAGAAAAAAATGCCTGACATGGCACAGGGGGTTGGGGGGGGGGGGGGGGGGGGTCATAGCAGTGAATTTTTTATTCTGCATGCACTCACTCTAAGGAGTCATATGAGACAATTTTTTTCTCTGCAAGTACTCACTCTAAATCCTTCAAAATGCATTTCTGAGCAAAGAAAAAAATGCCTAATAGACAATGGTGGTGGGAGGGGGAGGGGCAATAACTCTGACAATTTTCATCGGATAATGGTGGTCATTGAACTTGAGGTAGACATTGTTCTCAAAGAGGTATATAAAAAAAAAATGTATATTTGGTTACTAATGTTTAAGTTATTTAATGAAAAAGCATTACATGATATTTTTAACAAAGGGCAATAACTCCCATAATTTTCATCGGATATCGCTGTTCATCGAACTTGACGTTAGAGATTGTTGCTATAGAGACATATGCCAAAAAGAATTGAAATACAATATTATTGTTAAAGTTATGCCATAAACAAGCATCACACAATATTGTTTATTAAACAATGGGCAATAACTCTAACAATTTTCATTGGATATCGCTGGTCATTGAACTTGACATAGACATTGTTTCTATAGAGGTATATACCCAAAAGAATTGAAATCTGTTAATTATTGGTCAAGTTATGACATAAACAAGCATTAAACAATATTTTTTTATTAAACAAAGGGCAATAACTTCTTTCATTGGATATCACTGGTCATCGAACTTGATGTAGACATTGTTGCTACAGAGACATATAAATCCACTAACTTTTGTTCAAGTTATGCCATAAACAAGCATAACAGGATATTTTTATAACAAAGGGCCATAACTCCCATAATTTTCAAGAGATATTGGTGGTCTTTGAAACTTGACTTAGATATTGATGCTACAGGGACATATACTAAAGGAAACTGAAATCTGTTAACTATTGTTCAAGTTATGCCATAAACAAATTCTGGATGGATGGATGGATGGATGGATGGATGGATGGATGGATGGATGTGTTCAAGTTATGCCATAAACAAATTCTGGATGGATGGATGGATGGATGGATGGATGGATGGATGGATGGATGGATGGATGGATGGATGGATGGATGGATGGATGGATGGATGGATGGATGGATGGATGGATTGATGGATGGATCGATGGATGGATCGATGGATGGATCGATGGATCAATGGATCGATGGATGGAAGTTATGCCATAAACAAATTCTGGATGAATGGATGGATGGATGGATGGATGGACGGACAGATGGACGTACAGATGATAGCTACATTGTGCAAGTTTTTAGTTCAAATCATTGTGGGGCTATAGTTTTCCTCTGTAGTGTTATTTACTTGTATAAACCTGCATTGTGGGTTTTCTTTGTCCAATTATTTAGAAATTTTAGAAATAACACTGTGGTGTTAAATCCAACAAGACTAACAGTGACTGTACGGCCGTGGATGCTCCTGAGCTATGAACTTGATCTGTGACCTTGACCTCCATCGAACAAAAAGCAATTTTGTGTGCTACACATCGTCTCCCCTTAAGCAATATGCATGCCAAGTTTCAACAAAATCCAACAAAGCATCTCAGAATCTTCCTAATGGACGGACAGAAGATTGGAAGACGGAAATGACAAATACTATATGCCCCCGAAAAAATAGAGATCTAACCCCCCCAGAGGTGATTAAAACTGGTAGAAATTAAATGTATTGTGGAGTTAACCCCACAATACAGAAAAAAATACTTAACGCAGCATTGCACTTACTTGCAAATGACCCCACAACGTACCTCTGCTAAGAGCAGATGGATGGACAAATGGATGAATGGATGGACAGAGCTCTTTACTATATCCCTCCCTTGTGAGGGAATAAAAAACCTCCTGCCCAAATGCAATTTTACAATAAGTGGCCTGAGAAACAGAAGATCTACTTTGTGGGGCCTTATGCACCTATGAATTTAACCAATTCAATTTTGCTTGAAGTGAGGGGCTCTTTATTATGCTTGTGCTCCTCTCAGTGCTCCCTTCCCACACTGCCTCGATCTCCTCACCTTCTGGCACTCAGAAACTCACTGTTTTATGATATCTAATAGCTCCTTCCTTCTAAATTTCACTAATAAGCATACTAACCCTCTTCTTTGTATCATCCATGTATTACCCACATATCCTTTATTCTTCTGTTCTATTTCAAAATGATAAACTGATATTTTGGACATTCTAACATTTTCTAAGAGAAAGCATTCCATGAGCTCCATTACTCCCTCAAATTACACATTCTACCATGTTCACCAATTACCCCTTTAGCTCCAGTGAACTCCACCTGAATTTAAATGGCAGTGACACACAAAATGTGCCACCTAGGTACTCCTGAAACCCAGGCTTCTCTTTATTCTGCAAACCATCTCCAAAAAGGTTAGAAGTAATTAATGCATTGAAATAGCACCTGATGTTTTACAGAGGTTTTCATTTCAAGGATATAACCTTTAACCCTTCACCCAACGTAATGGCCAAAACTGGCCAGCGCTATTCACAAAAGTCACCATTCAATTTTCATTATTTTTTTTTCATTTTATGTCTCAAAAACATAGCTTATGACACCTCATTGGAATGAGTTTGTTCCAATAAGGGGTCATTAGCTATGTTTTTGATGCAAAAAAATTTTAAAAAATAGTTATTCAAGTGTCATCTGCCTTTCATGTTAGGTAAAGGGTTAAATAATTAGTATTTGTTATAGCATGTGTTACAAATGCAGGAGACTGTAAACCTCTGAGGAACAAAAAAGAAAAAATAAATATTTAATTTTCAGGCCTTCAAAGACAGAAATATCAGAAAAATAAAAAATTAATCACTCAAAATGCAAACTTCATAAAATTGTGCTGAGAAAAACTGAAATCTCTGTATAAGGCTAATGTTTTAAAAACTCTCCATCTAACATAAAGAACAAACGACACCTCCAAACAAATTATTGAAAAGCTCAAAATTTTCAGCTAAAGTTTTGCCTAAAAAACATAACTTAGTAACCCTCAGTAGAAAAAGCTTGTTGAGCTTGTTCCAATGAGGCATCAAACAATGTGATGGGTACTTTTTGTCATCATGTTAGGTAAAGGGTTATAAGGCCCTTAACCTAATGTACACAATATTAAAATTTGTTATTTTAATTTTTTTTTGTGCAAATTTTAAACAAAATGTCAACATCGACCCATATCATGTAAACCCCTAATTGGAATGAGCTCCACATTCCAATGAGGGGTCACATATGGTTTCATTGAATTTGTTTTCAACTGCTCAATTTATACATTCCTCAGGCAGTTATGGCTGATTAATTAGGTTATGGGTTGAAGAGTTAACCTTTTATGTGGAGTAACCTTACCTGGACTGCACTATTCACAAAAATTATCAGATTTCATTATTTTTTTTTCTTTTAATTTTCACCTCAAGAACATATCTTTAATATAAATTTTGATTCTGTGTGCATTAAGTAAAGGGTTAATGACATGATAAAATAATAAGGTCGACTGTCAAGTATAGACTGAACAAAACAGGTGTTTGAATTACAAACTGCATCTGCAAAAGCAAAATTATTGTTTCTTTGGCTATGGCATATTTTATGTGGCAAGCTTACTCTGCTGTGGCATTTAACATGGCACTGGCACTGCACTGGTGATTGCTGTGGCTAATTTCAAGGGTTGTGTTCATGAAAAAATCTATGGGTAGAGATTTATTAAAATCATGTAACTGTCATTTATCTGTTTTAGGTAGATTCTCATTTAGGTAACTGCCAAGTCCAATTCTAACGAATACATAGACAGAACGTGATGTGTGTTTGAATCGGTGGGTGTTTTACATAACGAGTTGGAATGGCATAGTCATAGAGATGTAGGCTTGAGCGAAATATGACTATGTCATTCCAATGAGTTATGTAAAATACCCACCGATTCAAACACACATCACGTTCTGTGTTTATTACACATCCCACGCATCAAAATTCAGTAAAATAAACATATTTTAATTTCGATGCTTAAACCCAAAAGCGAAAAGTCTGTTTGTTTTGCTTGAAGTTATTCTGATCAAATGGGTTGATAAAAAATCAAAATAACCTTTTGGGAACCAGTCTAATTTAAGGCATTCGTTATCTTTTCTATTGGGCATATTTATTGAAATTCGTATCACTGTTTCTCTTCGGCTGGTGTCCATTCAAGCCTAATCATTTGGTGGCTATTACTGATAGTAAAAATATAAGTACAAATTTGCAAAACAGCTGGGAGAAACCCTTTTAAAAGAAGTTCGAAGCATGTCAGGATGCCTGAAGATTTACCAAAATAATGTTGACCAATTTAGATATATGGAGATCCGCACATGAGACAACCAAAGAACTGGGTTTATGTTGTGGTTGAAAATGACTGTTTTTTTTAAATATTATCTCATTTTTGGTTAACCAGTTTTTTTATGAACTGACTTTATTTTGCTTTGGACGTTTTCATTTTCACACTACGCGACAGACAATCAATAATTGTTTAATGACATTTGGAAACTTTCAAAGCGAAACTAATGACTCGATGGGAAAGGAACTAGTATAAATGGTGCTGGGAAAAAGTTTTGGCTTGTATATCACCAGCTGAATACAGAAACATTTATGTCATAGCGGCGATTCCATTAAATACAAGGGTTTAAAGTTTAATGGATGTGTAATAAAATAACACAAGTACAGTACGTGGAGAGTGGATTGTAACAAAATCACCTGCAGAGTGGAGTTATCACCCAAAGTATCACTTTCAAATTCTGTACATATGGACAAAAAACACAAGGAATGTTTCAGCCAATGGACCTCCGGCGTAAACCTGAAGGTCCATTGTCTGGAACTTTGGTTGTGTTTGTTATGCTTTGCAACAAATTTGCAATTATTGCTTGGGTGGAATCTCCACTCTGTGGGTGATTTAGTGCTAATACAATCTCCACGTACTGTAGTTGACATCACCAAAGAAATGACAAAACTTTCAAGAACATGGCTTCTTCTCATATATTCTGAATGCAGAGAATATCCCACCGCTGCTTCCATTGTTGAATACCTGTGCACATGTACCATACTGACCCAGATAGAAACCCATAATCAAAAATAAGCCCACCTACCAACTTTTCAGATTTCAGTTTCAGAGTCTCCCTCCTAGTAAATAAGCCAGTCCTTGACTTAGTAATGACAACATTAAAGACAGCCATACAAGTACTTGTAAGTCATCATAATGAAAAAGAACACCATACCCAATGCATATGATATAAAAATTTGTTATTTTAATTACTTTTTTTCCAATGTTTCAAAGAATTTCAACAAAACCATATTACAAGCTCATTCCAGTGAAGGGGCCACATGATATACTTTAGTTGAAATGGTTTCAAGGTTTTTTCCTCAACTGTTCAATTTGTATATCCCAAGGGAACATGTGGCTGATTTGTTAGGTAAAGGGTTAATGCATCTTTGTAATAGGATTGACTGAGTCACTTTACTTTGTGTGTCCAAATTGGCCTGCAGGCTTGACCTCTCGAAAATAAACCCACCTACATACTTTTGCACTCTTTTACTTCATTCAAACCCCTCTTATTCCTGGGGCTGTACGGTAAGAAGCATTATTATATGTCAACAGTACTGCAATGAAGATAGTCATCTATATATTCACACAATATGTGATGATACCACATGCAATAAACACAGAACTATTATCATGCCATGCTTTGTGCATAAAATCAAAATAAACTCATAATTATGGAAACAGACTCAACAGGATGAAAGCCTTGCAGACAAAAGTCCATCCAAAAATCCCCACCAGAAGAAAATGGTAAAGGGGGAAAAAAAATCCCCAAAATAATTTTTAATTTTTACAAAAATATATTTCTGGTTCTATAATCACAAAAGAAACTATGTTTATCCATTTATTTTCTGATCATTATTATCAATAAAGAATAAAAATGGAGGAACACAGTGATTTATGTATTTATTGGTGTTTAGGGTCACATATTTCTGAAAAATTATAAATTCCTAGTAATTTGTATATTTTTTATACTTACCAATGGCCCAGACTTAGCTGGTGCTAACTCAAAAATATCCAGGGCCAAACACAAATTTTGCCCCCCCATCATTCCCCAAAATTTGCATGCAAAACCCCCAAAAAATTATGTCCTATGTGGTCCTCCATACTTTTGTGATCTGCGCATGTGCAGTATCCAGGAAGCACTGAAATTGGTGCCAACCATCATTCTTTCTACAGTGCATGCTAAATGTTATAATCAGCGGGGAGGTATGAGTGCCCACTCATGGGAGGGCCATCCCCGTCTGGGCCATTGGTAAGCATAAAAAATATACAAATTACTATAAATTTATAATATTTTTATATACAACAACCAATGGCCCAGACTTAGCTGAATCGTAAAAAAGGCTGTAGGGCCTAAGACATAAAGGAAAATCCAATTACTCAATCACTTCTTAAAGGATAGCTCCTACAGGAGAATAGGAGAGAAAGGAATTATATATATCTTTCTCATTTATGAGAAATGAGAACGACATAACACCAACAGTGTAACTGAGCATTACATAATATATAATTCTCCATTTTAATGCCAGCATAACCCATTATGCTAATTCGGTGAAGGGAAGCCAATATATAAAGATAGTCCAGAGAATGAGACTCTTTATACTCATTTAAAAGTGTCTGAGGATTGTATATTAACGCCCGTTTGACATGTGACATATACAAATGCTTACCATATACTGTTAGAATAAGCCCAAGAAGTGAACAGCGCTCTAACTTCATGGGCTGATATCTTATTTACAGAACTCTGATCCAAAGATAGACTTTCATAGGCAATGCGTATTGCCAACTGAATCCATCTAGGAACTGAATGAACAGAAATATCTGTTCTGTTAGGAATCAATGATAAAAAGAAGCATTTTCTTCCTTTTCTAATAAAGTCTGATCGGCGTTTATATATGTGCATAGACCTGACTGGACACAGCAAAGGTCTATGGTTGTCTGTAGATGACAGAGCCTTTATGATAATAGGCTCAAGCCATTTATCTGGAGCCTGATTCTTAGCCAAAAATCCCACTTGTGTAGTTAAAGTGATGGTATTTCCAAACATTATGATAGTGAGATTCGACAACGAGATAAAGCCTGGAGTTCACTAACTCTTCTAGCGGAAGCAAAGGCTAAGAGAAATGCTGTTTCATAGGTCAAGAATTTGAACTTTACAACGTCTAACGGCTCAAACGGAGCTTCTTTAAGCTTCAACAGAACCTAAGATAAATTCCACTTAGGAATTAATCTGAGGGTTGTAGGTCTATTTATAGAGAAATTTCTAACTAATTTGGATAATGAAGCATTAGATCCAATTGCCAAGTTATCATGATGAGCATAAGTGTCCGATAACATAGACCTATAGCCCTTAATAGTGACAGGCTGCAGTTTGAGAACGTCAAACAGGTAGACCAGAAAGTTGGCAATATCCGGTATGGACGGATCATAAACGTCTATCGACTGATCCTTACACCAATGGAAGAAAACCTTCCACACTTTGCTACATAATTCTGCGAAGAGGAGGACCGACTGATCCTTAACCAACGGAAGAAAACCTTCCACTCCTGCAGTTAGAAATTGCGTCCACTGCTCGTCCTGTAAAACGCTTGCTGTGCAAGAAGGACCGCACAACAGAAATATGTGAAAGGTTGAGACCCTCCGGGTTGTGATGCAGTGTGCGTGACTTCCCCTGATGAAGAAGGTCCTCTCGTAGAGGAAGCTTCCGGGGAACAACCCATAACAGACACTTGAGAAGACTGATCCATGGTTTCTGTGGCAACAGAGATGCTACTAACAGAATCTTGCAGCACGACTGCTTGAGCTTTAACAAGAACAGTTGAATCAATGGAGTTGGAGGATACGAGTATCCTATCATTCTGTCCCATGAAATTGAGAGAGCGTCTACTGCATACACTAGATGAACTGGGCACGGCGACACATATGTCTGCAACTGATTGTTGAGGTGTGTTGCAAACAGGTCTATCATAGGTTGATCCCACTGGTAGCAAATCTGTCTGAATACTCGCTTGTTGACAGTCCACTCTGAAGGCAACAGGCGACCTTTCCGAGAGAGCGAATCTGCCAGTATGTTCAGACGACCCGGTATATGATGGACCGATAGATGAACTTGATGCTTCAGGGCATACAGAAGAATTTTTTCTGTTAGTTTGGATAACAGAATCGAATGTGTGCTTCCCTGGTTCCTGATGTACGCTACTACTGTTGAGTTGTCCGACAATATTTGAACATGCGCGTCCGCTCTAATGTGAATCCACTGTTGTAGCGCTAACCATATTGACATCACTTCTTTGTTGTTTATGTGTTTCTTCAGGAACCCAGGGTCCCAAAGACCCTGGCACTTCGAGTCTGTCGGGCTCAGGGTCGCGCCCCAACCTGTTTGACTCGCATCCATCATAATCGTGAAAGCCGGATCCGGCAGCTACAGTGGAACTCCCTGAGTTAACCACTGAATATCTGCCCAAATCTGGACCTTTTTGTTTTACCAGGTCCATTAAAACAATACTGGTCTCGAGCAAATGCGTCTTGACACTCCAGTTCTGAGTAAATAATATCTGGAGGGGACGTGTGTGTAAGCGACCCATCAGAATAAGATCTGCAGCCGCTCCGCACAACCCCATCAGTCGCATAAATTCCCTCACTGTTAATGCGTCTGAGTGTAGACAAAAGCAAGCATAACAACTGACTAATTCTGCTCTGGTTAAGGGCAGATGAACCAGAGTGTTGTGAGTCTCGAAGCTCATTGAATGACTTGGACGGAGCTAGATCTTTTTCTAATTTACGATGAAGCCGAGACGTCGGAGCAATAATAGCAGACTCTGAACATCGTTCTGAAGAGTAGTTTTGTTGCCTTATCTCTGAAGAATGTCGTCCAAGTAAGCCGATGTTATCGCAGATGAATGAGCTCGGAAGTAAGACATTACAGAGTTCATTATTCAAGTGAACGCCCAGGGTGATAGATTCAGACCGAAGCACATTGCTTGGAATTGATATACTATCTCTTGAATGGCGAACTGTAGGTACTTTCTGAATGCCGGATGTACCAGGACATGAAAGTATGCATCCTTTAGATCTATACTTGCCGCATAGGATTTCACTCGAATGCGCACCCTTACCGACCGAATGGTCTCCATATAGAACTTTGGAGCTACGATAAGTTTGTTTATCCAGCTCAAGTCTATTACCGGTCGGAACGAGCCGTCTGGCTTCGGTACGAGGAACAAGTGACTGTAGAAACCTAGAGAATCTTGGTTTTCGATGACTTCTATTGCTTCCTTTTCCAAGAGAGACTTTACCTCCGATAGGAGAGACTCTCTTTTTGTAGGATTTGACGGAAGTTGTGTCCAACACGAACTTCGTGTTAGCTGTGGTTTTGCTTAGAAAGATAGCCGAAAGTTGTCCGAGACCACACTTTTTGCCCATTGGTCTTCCGTAATAGTTATCCAGTTTGTTGCGAATCTTGATAACCTTCCGCCAACTGGAATGCAATAGAGGTCCTGACCATCACCTGTAGGACCTGCGAGGCTTACAGGAGGAGAAACCACGTCCTCCTCACGAAGAGCCTTGACCTGCTGGCTTAGGGGTGTCTGACCGGTTGTCCCGGCCAGACCTATGCCCCTTCCCGAGTCGCTATATTGATGATCCGTAGAGTAAGTGGTAAGAGGATTTCTTATATCCTTGCAAGGAGTTCCCTTTAGACGATTTTTGTCCTGAACCTCCTCCTTTACTCTTTTCTGCTGTTGCGGGTCTATTAGACGCCGACTTAAGAAGCAGAGTGTTTGATGCTTTCTTTGTAGCTTGGTTGTAGACCAAAGAAAGGTTATTGTCAAAGATTTTATGACTGGATACCGGTCGACTCGTAGAGAGTTTTTCACCTTGTCATCTATTAAGGATGACGACGTAAGGGCTCCATCACATCTAACTCCAAATTAGCCACTGTTAAGGTGGAGTTATACGTGGTAAACATAACAGCCCTGGAAAGAACTCTTGAAGAGGTACGAACGTCCTCAGATTCCTTCCCGTTGAGACGTTGCGCCATAGCTCTTGTAAGGTGATCTGCGTAAGACATAGCATCTAAATTTGTTCTGTTAGAAGAATTTGCCATCTCAATTGTGTCTAGGAGAATAGTGAATGATGAAGGTAGGGACATGTCTAGGTCCTCAGCCTGCTCATCCAAATGCAGAGGAACTCTCTGGACATCTTCCCGACCATCTTAAATGAACATGGTCCAAGAAACGGTAAACGAACGGAAGATGATGACAAGAAACCGCCTTTCTTCTTCCCACAAAAAAGATTAAATATGGTGTCATTTAAATGGCCGAAGGCCTGCGACACCTGTCTAGACTGTTCCGAAAAGGACAGGACCTCCTCCTTTGTCCAGATAAAGTCAGCGTCCAACGACGCCAGTGGTTTCTTTCGAGTGGTCGCAGCATTCTGATTCTCAAGAATGAACTCAGGGAAGTATTGATGAATTAGATCCATCACCACCATGTGTTGTTCCAAAAGGGAAGTGTAATCTTCTTCCATATCCCTTTCACCATCCGACTGAATTAGATTAGACTCATGGTCATCGGCATCTGAACGCGCAGATGACTGGACCGACCCAGCACCATCCGACAGCTCAGGTTCTGAGACTGCCGTAGGCTGCTCCTGCACTTGACTTTGTGGCGAAAGGACCGCCATTACTCTCTCGCCGCTAACAATGTACCGTGACACCCGTCTCCAATGTTTGTCATCCCATCCGACATATGCTGAGCAAGAATTAATGCGAGTACACTATTTACAGGCAATACAACCATCATGTAAATCAGAGGAAGACTTCCTCGCATTGCAATTTAAGCAATAATCTTTCATTTTGAATCAAATTAAAGTCGACTGCACCCGCAAAAACTCCCAATAAATATATGAAAAAGATACATAATAATAATATTCAAAACTATAATTCAAAAAATAAAATTTTGACAGGAGCCCAAGTCCCCAAAGGGAACGATGAGCCCAAATGGATCCCGATAGAGCCAAAGTGTGGACAAAATTTTTTTTATTATCCAAAAATTAAATGCTACACTACCGGATTATATAATGTATGTTACAATAGTCCTACCATGATTAATAAATATGAAACTACATATATAAACAGTGCGTTGTCAATGTAATCAGCATCAGAATGAAAACCGGAAACAAGACCCCAGGCACTGAATAACACAGCCCAAAGTCAGTAACAGATTTTGAAGTATCCGATGTAAAGCAAGATCTTCATAAGAAGAAAAAACGATACATCGGATGTATGATGCATGACCAAAAACACCCCTAGGGTGAGGACGTAACCATGGGGATATACAGAATAAACATTCTGTGCGACATGTTAAACTCCCAAGAAATTTATAAAAAAATTTCAATAAAACAAGCCAAAAAGCATGGGAGTTTAATGGGGAGCATCAAGGAAGGATAGGGAAGGAACACTTAATAAACAGTGGCAAAATCATTAGCAAGAATGATGACGTCACGCCAATGTCCCGAAATTGGGAAACATGAAATAATTTTTGTCAAAATTATAAAGTTACAGCCCTGAACGCTCCAAAAAACCGTTTCTTCCTTCCATCATCCTATTGTGTCCTTGGATCCACCAAATTCACCATTGATTTGTGTCTGGCATCATTAAAACTGAGATTTAAAAGCACAAATGTCAGTTTGTTGTTATCTGACAGAGGGCCAAACAAAGAATGATGGTTGGCGCCAGTTTTGGTGCTTCCTGGATACTGCGCATGCACAGATCACAAAATTATGGAGATCCACATAGGACATAATTTTTTCGGTTTTGCATGCAAATTTGGGGGATTGGGGGGCAAAATTTGTGTTTGGCCTGGATATTTTGGAGTTAGCACCAGCTAAGTCTGGGCCATTGGTTGTTGTATAAAAATATGGCTAAACATGACCACAAAATGGAGATAAAGTCAAGTTTAGTCTATCATTTATACCCATGTTGCCCATTTTAGAGGACCTCTTCCCCAAACACTGGTGATTGGGTCCTATTTTACTGGTAAAACAGAGCTTGTTTACCACAGTAAACAAGCACTTCTTCACTTCTCATGGTCCCAACAGGGGAGAAACATACAGAGAATTTTAATTAAATATGTTGAATGATTATATGTTGTTTACATCACATCAGTGTTATGTATTTTAACATTGAAATCTTCTTTCATTTTATAATAATTTGTAGCTTAAGTTTGTGGTGTAGAAGATCAAGTAACGTTCAAGTGACATTGAAATTCAAATTATTTATAAATCCTTTCAAATGACTTTTAGGTCTGAAAACTTAACACATGGCAGAGTTTGAAGAATTTTACATCAGTAGTGGCAAAGAAGGTGAAATGAAGAGGGGTGCAATTTTTTTCTGCAGCCAACCTTTCACATTGTGCTGGATTAACCCACAAGTCCACAGATTAAGTTTATATTAATAACTACCACACATACATGTACACAGCTGTAGATGACTTGACAGTGTTTATACATTATTGTTGGCTGCCTGTACAGGCAGCCAACAATGATGTAAAAACATTGTAAAGATAAATGCATCCTACCGGTAAAATTCTCAAGGAAGAATACACTTGGAACAACTTTTTTCAGAGCCATACAAAAATTCATTTTAGTTTAAACAATATTTATTTCCAAAGTATGAAAGTACATTTTTTCACAATTCAATAGAAGAATACAACTATTAAGGAAATGGATTCAGCATCAAGTTAAAGAGCATATACTCGGCTGTTTCCAGAATATGTTGAAGGTCATTTTGTGACTGTACAGGAACCTAAGGGTTAAAAAAATGTGCTTCCCCTATAAGGAAAGGTCCAAGGTTTTCCACAGGGAGAAATTTAACTTTTCATTCCAAATGGAGTATCTTGGGCATTGTTTTAAAGGTTTTAGTACTCAGAAAATGAAGGTACAGTGGATCACACTTAATTGAATATCTCTTAACTGAATAACCCTGTTAATTGAATATAATTTCCCAACACAAAACCATTTACCATACCTCCAAAACAAATTTGACCTGTTAATTGATAATTGAATATAGGTTATAGAGTAAACTCTTGTTATTTGAATAAAAAATCTTGAAACCTGTCGAGAAATTACCCTGACTCTCCAGTTTTTCTTTGTTTGTAGACCTATTTGGCCTCAGTATATCCAATACAGGCATTTAATCTATTATATCTTGTTTGGCAGAACGCATGGAGCTCTGTCAAATAAGATATTATAGAATAAATGCTAAGTTTATCTCTAGAATACAGGAAAGTGACACCATCCCTGTTAACTGAATACTCCTGTTAATTGAATAATTTCCTTTGGCAAAGTGGCTATTCAATTAACAGTGTTCCACTATATAACAATGGCAAATAGACTCAAGAAAGACCAGGGTGAGAGTGTATTTCAAGCATGAATGTATATAAGGTTTCCATTTTTAAAAAAAAGTAGGAGGTCCTTCCAATCATATCATGAACATATGGCTGGGTACCACAGATTGATCAATATTGTCAGCCTGCAGCTATTACTAAAGAAAAAATGGAATGGTAACTGAATATGGTGCAAAAAATTAACTTTATAAATAAATATGAAATAAAACTGAAAACTTCAAATATTGTTGGGATTTTTTTTCAGTATTTTTGTTGAACTTTTCTCTCTATGGCTTTTGTCCTGCAGGGCTTTTGTCAGTCATGCTTAACCCTGTTCTCACTGATATATGCTGATAATGTAACTGACAAAGAACGGCCCTAAAAATTATTTTCTATCCAAATTTCAGAACGGCAAACTCTCTTCTAAAATATGATCAGTATATGAGACTGTATATCTTAATCTTCATAGTTAGGGGATGTACCCTTTACCAAACTTAATGGTAAAAAAGCAGCCAGCTCAAACCACAGAAAATGCTAATACAAATTTTATTATTTTTTTTAAATTGTTGCATAAAAAATATAACTTATGACTTCTTAGTGGAATGTTGTTGAGCTATGTGTTTTGAGACAAAAAGTGATGATTATTAGCTTTTCAAGAAAATTAATGTTTTTTTGCTAGTGTAGCCCCCACTCCCCCCTACCCCCATTTCTGTTACCGTAGATACAGTGGTAACAATAACCTGATCCTAAATGACAGACAGATATTTTCCTAAATTTAGAGTTTATTCCCACTATTCCAATTCTCAAAAATTGAATCCAGCTCGATGTGATTTTATATAAACTTTTGAACTAAAATTTGAGTGCATTATAGAACTCTCTTCAAGCTCTTAACAAAATAATTACAAGACCAAATCCAAGTTCCTTAAATGAACAGAAGTAACTTGAAAAGTCAATAACAAATCATGGTTTTATTTTAATAAGTTGCATTTTTCACGAATGCTGATATTTCAACAAAATTCAAGTACTTTTCAAGAACCATACCACATGTTTTTTCAAGAGTTTCAAGGCCTCAAAAAACTACAAGACTTTCAAGGACTTCAGGTACCTGTATGAAGCTTACATTCATTATACCAGTGTTCAAGAGACCATTTTCTGCTGCAGCAACAGTATTTTTTAGTGATTACTCTTGAAAACAGATTAACCCTCATCTAAGAACCATATCCAACTAACAATAAAAAAATTGCCATTAATTTTTATTGTATTTTTTAATTTGAGCCTCAAAAACATGACCTATGATTGGAATGAGCTCGATGATATGATATTCAGGTAAGTGGTTTTGAAATGAGGATACCAGGGTTTTGGAAGCAGGGGCTGGGCGGCTGCAACTTGCTCTGAGGCTATGGAGCAAGGAGCAGGGGACAATTGATCAGCTTCTTTGTTTGATGATTATCAACCAGCCTCCGTCTGAATTGTATTAATTCCAAATGACATTATGAGAAACAAATTGCATGTTGAAATTTTGATATTTCAACATAAGCGTACGGTGGATTAATAGGCATTGTATATTATGAAGCGATTGTAAAATTTCATCTGCTGTGCTATAGATCCACACATAAGGGTTGGAAGCATCCAAGAGAAAGAAGGACAGGAGTATCAAAAGGGACTCTTGACTTGGGGATGAGTTAACTGGTTGAGTGCTGGAAGCTCATATTCGGGCTTCATTCTGAAGTGAGGGTACCATGACTTAAAGGCTTCATGTTCTGTGCATGTGCTTCATAGTATCATCGGGGTGAAAGTATTTAGTCTGTATGGATTTGCCTTGTTACAATTTATGGGAGAGTGCCTATAGGCACTCTCCCATAAATTGTAACAAGGCAAGGGCATGTGAAACAATTTTGCCGACAAAGAATAATTTAGCACTCTTCCACTGGAAGTTTACAGTGTATTATAAGTTGTAATGTGACACTCGATAGTGTTGACATTATATATATATCATCCCTTAAGTTAAACAAGGTGCCATCTACAATGTTTTTTGTATTGTATATGGTGCCTTGTTGCACATGCCTTGTTTCGTCAGAATGGCACAAGAGAAGACCTTACCTTCCAAAAACTAAAACTGAGAAACTCTGAGAGTATTCATTTCTAATGTATTTTACACTAACATATTTTATTTACTGCCAATGGCAATGAGAGGGGTGATAAGGTATAATGACGGAGGCTGGTTGATAATCATCAAACAAAGAAGCTGATCAATTGGTGGGGTGAGTTGTCATTCTCTTAATAGTCTCTTGAGTGCAACAAGGCACCATATACAATACAAAAACATTGTAGATGGCACCTTGTTTAACTTAAGGGATGATATATATATAATGTCAACACTATCGAGTGTCACATTACAACTTATAATACACTGTAAACTTCCAGTGGAAGAGTGCTAAATTATTCTTTGTCGGCAAAATTGTTTCACATGCCCTTGCCTTGTTACAATTTATGGGAGAGTGCCTATAGGCACTCTCCCATAAATTGTAACAAGGCAAATCCATACAGACTAAATACTTTCACCCCGATGATACTATGAAGCACATGCACAGAACATGAAGCCTTTAAGTCATGGTACCCTCACTTCAGAATGAAGCCCGAATATGAGCTTCCAGCACTCAACCAGTTAACTCATCCCCAAGTCAAGAGTCCTTTTTGATACTCCTGTCCTTCTTTCTCTTGGATGCTTCCAACCCTTATGTGTGGATCTATAGCACAGCAGATGAAATTTTACAATCACTTCATAATATACAATGCCTATTAATCCACCGTACGCTTATGTTGAAATATCAAAATTTCAACATGCAATTTGTTTCTCATAATGTCATTTGGAATTAATACAATTCAATCTTATTTGACAGAGGCTGAATGAGAATAATGCATTTGGGGCTGCACGGTATACCAGTAATTTGATATTTACCTGTTTTTATTATGATACTGAGCCAATACCAGTATTGTTTTGAAAGTACCACTATACTATAAGTTATGGGGCTTTCAGTGGGCGGATATGGTGTGATATAAGGCGAAGTGAGATCAATATTAGGTGAGGCTGAAGGCCTCTATAAACTGTCAGCTCGATGATACACAATCTCATATACGGTCACTAGATATTGAAGCTGATTGGTCAATGACAATTACTGGCATAATAATGTGAATTACGGTACTGTTTAAAATTATCAATGCCGAAATCGATATATTAATAATAAGTGAAGAAATGTTGACCGTAACTCTCATCACATGACTTAATATTTTATTATTTATTGTCAGTAATATTTCAATTTTTAATATTTTTTGAGTCAGCAAGTGTGTTGAAAATTTGATACAATACTTATGATGTGACTGAACATGAAATATTTCCAAATTATGCACATTTAATCACTCATCACAAAATAAATTATAATTATATTTGCAGACAGTAAATTTTGGCATTAAACCACTTATTAAAAGAACTGTTATAAACACGTCTTTTTCCGTTCTCTTTTGTCATTGACCTTTGATCAGTTACATGTACACATCAAATGAGTTTTTTAGTGTTGCATGGGTGTCTGTCAAACATGGAAAGAAATCGTTCCTAATTCAAACTCCTCCCCATCTTTTCACAGAAAAGAATAACTTGTCATTGTCCCAACTCTGCCCAAAATTACAACTACTGTCATGAATTGCTATCAATCACTCATTAGAGTTACCAATGAAAACACAGTTTGAACAAAACTATATGAGCAGTTGATGGGTATTTTCTTAGCCTTATGGACCTCTGATATCCCAGTGGCTCCTTTTAATGATTGACAGGTTAGCTGTTGGTGTTGTTTTCTTTATGCACTGTGAGATTGAAAATATATTATAGTTGTTCTTTGTGATATAAATAATTAAACTTTTTTTCGGTTCATGTGTTTTCAGATAAAACGACTGGCTCACACGATTCTGTTTTTTCTTTTCATAACTCAATGAACCGAAAAAAACACAATTAGGTCCACCCCCAGCCACGCCCCTAAAATACCAGTCTTCGGAGTTGCAACATGGTGTTAAATCAATAGAAGTTAGAACACTGGCACTTTCTAAATGTGAAAAAGAAAAATAAATTTATATTACTATTTTATCACCATGAAATTATTTATAAAATATTTAAATGACCGTGGTAGGTCAATTTTCTTTTTCTTCACAACTGTATTTATTTGACATTTCAATTTTTACGCACACTGGGAGACCGTCTGCATTCATCGTTTTACCCAAATCGATTGTAAACAATGGCTGGTCACGACGAATACGGCAATTTTGACATTGCTAATTTGAATGAAATTTTGGGAAATCAAGTTGATTTTATATTTGAGGAAGAATATTTGGCTTTATATCTAACTCCACTTTTACAAACTGTGTTTTTCAGTTCTCAGGAAACGGTCAAAACCAAAATACAATGTAATATTGATGGCCTACTTCCACCTACCACAGAACGTAACTTTTACGTGAAGTGAACAGTTGAATGAAATTTGAGGGAGGCGTGGCTTATGACGTTTTCTTTGCATTACGTAATTCATTGGTCAATAAAAAATTTAATGACATAAGTGCATTTGACTTGGAAAGTTTGTCAATTGCTACCTGCATTTCAATAATATGCGCCCTCTTTTATGCCAGAAAAATAATATGTCTACCAGTTTTAGTTTTTAAATCTTTGTTCGCTGAAGTAGAGGATGACTAACACTATTTATTTATTTGGGTCGCGAACGTTTAATTATAAGGAATGATAATTTCTTTTTGTCTATTTCTTGAGTTATGAACCCCAAAAAACAAAGTCCAAACTGTGTAAATGGGCTACGCCCATTTACACAGTTTGGACTTTGTTTTTTGGGGTTCATAAATCGTTTCTTTTTGTCTATTTCTTGAGTTATGAACCCCAAAAAACAAAGTTTGGACTTTGTTTTTAGGGGTTCATAACTCAAGAAATAGACAAAAAGAAATGATCATTCCTTAAATATACTTGTGTTTTTGAATGAATGATAGTTGATTGATGAGAATTTGCATTTGTTTTTTCTTCAAACATCTTCACACTATTTAACAAAGCCTCCAATGATACAAAGGAACTTGTTACTTCTATTGTCTGTGCATCATGTATGAACAAATTTATTTTGTATTTTCATGCTGGATATTTAAATAGGCCTATGGTACTCATGTTAACAGTGTTAAAAGATCTTGTTTAAAAACACAAAAAAGACGTTCAGTTAATTTTTCCAACTGAATTTGCTCACCTGTAGAACACATGAATTAAATTTATTTGTTAATTGGTTCAGCAATCTGTATGTAATCATAAGTATCACTATCAGTGACTATCAGTCGTAGATATAACTATGTTCAAATTCTGAACAAGTCTACGATATACCAGTATATCACGGTATTTTTTTTCAATACCAATACTGGTATTGAAATTTGGAAACTGTGCAGCCCTAGTTGCATTGGTTAAATTCCAAGATGGATTTGGGGAAATGGCATTGGAATGAGCTGACATCCCAGGTGGCATGGGAAGAGAGATAATCAACAAGTTCTATGTTTTTGCCCAATGAACATTTATTATGACCCCTTATTAGAACAAGTGCAACACGCTCACTCCAATGAAGGGTCAAAAGCTAAAATCTGAAATCTGAATGGTGATGTTCTTAAAAATTGCTGTTTATATTTAGCTATTTCATTAGGTGAAGGGTTGAATTCTGATAAAAAAAATCTGTACAATGTCATTTGCAAATACCAGATTATCAACTGATTATCATAATAATAATTTTTAACTTATAACACCAGTCAATTGACATAATACATACAAAATATATATTACAGTACCAACCATACGAATAAGTCTGCAAGTTATCAAGCAACATCCACCCATCCTTCCACCGGTAGTCATCAGCATATAATGTCCAGAAGTATTTTGGAATATTTGGACAGGTTGCGGTGCAGTTGCCTATCAAGGAAAGTCTCACAGCCCTATTAATCGTGATGCCATCTGCGCCTCGGCGACATAATTTTCCCCAACCACACCTGATGAAAATAAAAACAGTGAGCATTAATTTTCTTGCACACACAGTAAACTTCATTAACAACATGATTGCTGTGTGGATTCAACATTACCTGATATAATAACACTTTGGCCAACCGCTGATTTGTCACGGTTCTTAGGTGAGAAGGCCTTGGTTACCCCTGTGCTCCCAAATGCCTGCCTATTCCCATGCTTCTTCTCTCCTCCCAACACTCGTAGATGGAACTGCTTGATGACATCCCTTTCCTAAGCTATGTGTGCGTTTGCCATTTATTTATTTATTTATTAGTGTTTAACCCTTTACCTAACAGAAAAAGAAGACAACACTTGCAAACAAAATTCTTGAATAACTAATTTTTTAAATTTTTGTCTGAAAAACGATGAGCTCATTCCAAAGAGGGGTTATAACCTATGTTTTTTAAACAAAAAATGAAAATGTGATGAAAATTAATTGGTGATTTTTGCGAATAGTGCTGGCCAGTTTTGGCTATTCTGCCGGGTACAGGGTTAAGGTCACATATTTCTGCACAATGGCTAATCGTGACTGCAATATGGATATAAAGTCAATCATTTACCCATGCAGCCCATTTTAGAGGACTTCCACCCCACAAATTGGTTACCAGTAAAACAGAGCTTGCTTACTACAGTAAACAAGCATTGCTTCACCTACAGTAAACAAGTATTGCTTCACTTTTCGGGGTTCCCCCTGGGACTTGTTAGCAATTATGCTCAGATTAAACCGGTGTAATTGATTATTTTACCTCCAACCAAAGTTCTACCCCTGGGGAAAAAAAATATTTTTTTTACCCCACCCTGATTTTTTTCCCCCCTCCTGAATTTGTTTTCTTCTCAATTTTTTTTGTCATTTTATTTGCTAATATGGCGAGAAAACCTTTTGTTGACCCAAAAAAGAAAAATTCAATTTTTTTACATGGTCAATTGTCCGGTGGGGGGAGGGGGGTGGGGGGGGGGGTGGGTGGGGGTGGGGGGTCAGTTTTCATAGGCCACAGAAATCTTCCTCCCATTTCAATGAAGAAATTTTTTCAATGTCATATTATTGTATTATTTGCTAATTTGGCATGAAAACCTATCTTTGACAATTTTTTTTTTTAATCTCGACATGGTTAACCTTTGGTTGGTGGGGGGGGGGGGGGGAGGGGGGGTGGTGAGGAGGTGTGAAATTTCAATAGGCCACCAAAAATCTTCTCCCACCTCCAAAAAGAAAATTTTTGCATCTCATGATTTGCTTATATGGCGTAAAACCCTCTACTTTATGATATTTGTTTTCTCATTCTGATGTTGAAAGGCCAACATCAGGTGGGGGCAATTTTTCCATGTCATATCATTGCTAATGGGGCAAAAAAATCCCTCTTTAACCCAAATTATCTGTTCTTTATATTTACCCTCTATGACCATTGTCAAAATTGAAGAAAAAAACAGAAATCTTTTGTTTTTCTCGCCATATTAGAAATAGTATGACATAAAAAATGAAGAAGAAAAAAATTAAGACAGGGAGCAAAAAATTACTGGGGGGCAAAAATACTGTAAAATCTAGGGGGGGGGGGAGGGGCTGGCACAGCAGCCTAAAAGTGTGCTGCAGACTCTATATATATACGTTAGAGAATTTGTTTTAATAGAGGAGGGGGTGCAGTGGCAATGCGGTAACCATCTTGTCAGATCACCGAAGTTAAGCAACGTTGAGCCCAGTTAAACCTCGAATGGGTGACCGTCTGAGCGATCGATTTGGACTCCCATGTTGTGTCCTTGGGGAAGGCACTTAACCCTGATTGTCCACATGGGGGCACGATGACGCTGTGTACTAAGGTGTACTATATGTCGATGGTGCGCATGTCTTCAACCAATCTAACCCTGCCTGTGCTGCAGTGCGGAGTTATGATGTTGGGGAGCTGGCAGCTGCTCGTCGTTGCATGGTGGTTCTCTCCAGGTACTCCGGCTTCCTCCACCTTTAAAGCTGTCACTGTCATAATTAGCCATTGTGCATAAGTATGTGACCTTAAACACCAATAATTAAATAAATAATTTAATAGAGGATCTCTAATGAGTCGCAATTTCATTTGACATTTCTGTTCTGAGTTCACTAAAATCAATCAGAGACAAGGCTTACCAAGGCTCAGATCAATTTTAAAGAACAAGGTTCAGAAATTTTATGTTAACTGGTAGAGTGCTGAATTATTTTTGGTCAGCAAAATTTGTACACATATTTTTGCCTTGTTACAATTTATAAATTGCAACAAGGCAAATCTTAACAGATTAAATAATTTCACTTCAAAGGTGACATTAAACAATATCCACAGAATATGAAGCCTTGAAGATGTGGTACCAACACTTCAGAATAAAGCCCAAATATGGGCTTCCTGCACTTTATCAGTCAAATCATGACAAATTTGAGATTTTTTTTATCAGAAAATGTGTAATTTTAACTTTTAGCTAACATATTGACTAAAGCTGGCTAATGTTGTCCACAAAAATTGCATCAAATTTTAGTATTTTGTCAATTTTTGCTTAAAAAAACACAGCTTATAAATGACCACTCAAATGAGGCATCATAGGCTATGTTTTCGAGACAAAAAATGAAAATATTTAGTTATTCAGGAAATGCTTTCTGAAAATGTGTGCAATTTGTATAAGGTGGACAGTTAATGAAAATAAGAGATGATTAGTTGACTTCTGACATCATTCCCATATTTGCGATAATTAGGGAATATGTATAATTCATAAAATATTCTGTAATTGGTATCGCTGAACTAAATATTTGAAATAGAGTTGCCCACTTTGAAATGTTGCACTTGGAAATGATGCAATCTCTAAAAATAAACAGCCTCGAGAAAATATATTGTTTCAATAAACGTTTGAAACATTCTATTGACATCTTACATTATTGTTGAATACTCCAGATAAATAAGAGGGTGATTTGATGACTTTTGGACTTAAAAAATACAATTTACTATTTGTGTGTTTTTGTTGGAAATTCCCTGAATAATATGTGCACGCAACCGGTACTTTCCTTCCTGTCAGTTTTTCTCTCTTATTTGTTGCATGACCTCCTGTTTTCTGGTCAGAAAAAGTTGTCTGAAGAGCAATAACTTGACAAAGACATTGTCAAAATTAAAATGATGTGATCATAATTGTTTTCGCCTGAACTTTATAATTGTCACCTATGGGAAATCATTTAGTTCTGTGATACCAATTATGTTTAATGCCTGGTTCAATCAGAGACTATACATAATAACTGAAAAAGCTGGGCTCATTACCAGTACTGGTGTCACACGTCATCTTCCCCCCCTGGATATCTTCCCCCAGGGGGAAGATATCCAGGGGGGAAGATGACATGTGACACCGGGCTTATGCCCGTTATCACCAGGCCGACAAGACGCGGAGACACATCTACGACATTAATAGATCATATATTTCGTAATAACATCAACGATTATTCGGCTGGTATTTTAATCATGGACATAAGTGATCATTTCGCTACATTTTACATAGAAAATGCACCTAAGCACAAACAACACAAAGAAAGAAGCTTTAAACAATCCTTTAAAAAGGAAAATGTTGATTATTTTAAGACTCTCTTACATGATTGTGACTTTGGTGATGTATTCTGTTATACCTGTCCAAACAATGTTTATGATGCATTTCTTTCTCATTTCGATAGCTGTTTTAACCGAGCATTCCCCTTGAAAGTGACAGTGACTCCCAGGAGATACGTCAAGAGAGAGCCCTGGATGACCTCAGGACTAATCCAATCATCTATAAATAAAAGGCGCCTCTATGTAAAAAAAACTGAAATCCCCTGTACCAGCTAACATAGAACAATATAAAAATACTGTAAACTCTATAACAAATTAATACGTATGGCAAAGGCCACCTACTATGAGCGGATTCTTGATTGCAACAAAAACAATCTCAAAAAGTCTTGGTACATATTACGTAAGGCAATTAGTAGGTCCCAATATGGCCATGCAGTTCCCTTATTTTTCATGGATAATGATATCCGAGTTGACAATCCTAATGCCATTGCCAACAAATTTAGTCAATTTTTTATAGAAATAGGAAAAAAGCTAAATAACCAAGTATCCTCATCTTGTTGGCAACATACAGAATATCTGAAGAATATCAGCAACAGTGACTCTTTTTTTCATTTAGCCCTCAAACAAGCAAGAAGTGATCCTTACCGTTAACTCATTCCTACCAAAAAAAGTCAAGATTGCAATAATGAAAGACATAATATATCAAGTGGCTGAAGCAATAATCCATATTATTAATCTATCTTCTTCATCGGGCATTGTTACCAACAAAATGAAGATAGCTAAAGTTATACCTATTTATAAATCTGGAGACAAACATATTTCTTATCAACCTACATATAATTGTTTACTACAGACTTGCACTACAGTGGAAGTCCCTAACTCGGAAAATATACTCTCTATTTTGATCTTTCCCAAGCACTTTGGGAAAGAAAAGTGGTGCAAAAGCACCAAGAAAAAATAAGCCAAAACTGGGTCGAGTGCTACAACTCCATCACTTCCGTTGCCAGTGTGCATATAGGTCGCTAATGACTCATTCTTTTTTCGTCCGCCATGTTGACAAGACGTTCTTCTCAGCACTAGTATCAGTGATCATCCTGCTTGTTGATTGTGTGTTTCCTGCCTCAAGTTGGATCAAAGTATCTTTTTCTCATCAGGAACTGTTCTTCATTATATTCTTTATGTAAATTATTATCCATAATGTATTATATTTTCTTTTCCGAGTCACGAACCATTTTCGTGAGCCATACGGTTTCGGACTTTAAAATTTCACAATTACATTTATGTTAAAGTTTTTCATTTTGTTAATTGTGTTAGAGTTAGGTGTCAGCGGGGTACCTTTAATACAGATTCTCTTCTCTCCTTTGAGAATGGTCCTTCTGTTGTTTGGCTCCTGGTCGACTGTCTGAGGTCTGTTTTTCTGTCACCTTTCTCTCTTCTTTGGGGATGTTCTTCTGTCTTCTGCTGAATTCACCTTCTCTGCTTCTCTCACTTCTGTCATGCCCAGGACTATTCCTAGTGGTCAATGTCTGCTTCCAAAGCATGTGGTCGATTCGCATGCTTCATGTTCCTCTTGCAATGGGTGTTCAGCCGATCGACCCTGTGGTCTTTGTGGAACGTGGTCATCCACTTTCTGGCCATGCCTCCCGCTCCCATGGGAAAGGGGAACACGGTCATTCGGGGCCTCCTGAAACGACCATGTCTGGTTAGAGTTATTCCTCCTCCCTGGGGGCTGTGCAGTCTATTCCTGTAGTGGATACTGCGGGAGCCGTTGAGTTGTCTGATGAAGAGGTGCCGAGTTCCGGGACTGCGGTCCCTCTCCAGTCGACATCTGAGGCTGTCACTAGGGTGCTCTTTCCACATTTCCACCAACCTCAACGACTCCAGACGTATGTGCTATTACTGCTGTTCCGTCTGCTTCGTCATCGGTTTTCGTTTCAGCCGGCCTCGGCTTATCTCTGCAGGGGTCTACAGGGATGTCTGGCAGTGCGGATGTGGGATATCAGCCTCAGCCTTCCCTGACTTCAACTTGGCAAAGTTGGAAGGGGCTTCCGGCCAAACCCTCTACTGTAGTCTCTCTTCTGTCGAGCACCACAGTTTTGTCATTGGATTTGGATGTTCATGGTGGGGCCACTATGAACTCCATGGCATTTCTGTCCACGCATTCTGGTCACACGGCCAGTTTTGCAGGACCAATGCCTTTTGTGCAGCCTGGACCTTTTGTCCCGCAGAGGTCCGCGGCGACTCTCCTGAGTTCCCGCTATGCTGATCCTCGGGGTGTGTCGTACACCTATAAACGTCTGCCCTCAAATGTTTCGGCTGCCGCCCGTCGCCCTGCTTCAGGTGTATTTAAGGATTGTGATCCTTCACTGGTAAAGAGGGTCAGGTGTGAAGCCACTTTGCCGGTTCATCCCCATGTCGAACCAGCCGACACGAGCAGTGAGCTTAGGGAGGCCCTCTCCTTACTCACTGAGGTTCTGTCCATGAGCCTTCCCGTTGCTTCCAGTGAAGCAGCGAATGGTTTCCAGGCACCCCTATGGCGCCACCTCCTGGGATTGGAAACAGGCTGCTTTCTGATCTCCCTGGTGTGCCTACACCATGGGAGTCGTTGGCTGCTTTGCCCATGATGGGCAATGTGTCTTCCGATTCAGGGGAGGAGTCAGACATACCTGATGTTGAGAGCCAACAGTCTTCTGACTTGGAGGCAGCTCTTGACTTTGTGTTTGGGTTCCTTCCAGATCTCAAACCATCAAACCAGCCGACATTGTCAGCCAGGCCGCGATCATCAGTTGCGCGCCTACAGCCTATGGAGCAACCTGCTTCTGGGTGTCTTCGGCCGTGCCAGTCAGTACAAATGGTTGAAGCATTTTCAGCTTTGGACTCCAAGCTGAGTTCCAAGGCTATGAAGGCTCCGTTCTTCACCAGGGTTGACACCTTATTGCCTCCGGCGCGTTATCATTCCTACGATTCCGCTAATCCGTCAGTCTGCCAGACTTCGACGGTCTTGGATCAGGACTCCAACTACCTTGGGCTTTCCAAGCCCAAGTCTGCTGTCATTCCTATGGCGACTCAGGTTGGGCTTATCGAGAGAAATGCTGGGCATGCTTTCTCTCTCAGATCACGTTGTCTCTGCCTTAGCTGCTTATCTGCCCCCAGATAAGTTTGACGATGTACAGGCTCCTTTGTGTGTGCTGTCCAAGGCACTCATGCATCTTACTCACATGCATGCTTGTAACACGGATAATTTGGAACTAGTTCGAAGGGACTCTGTGCTGGACACAGGCCTTTCCCTTCCTGAGGGGCAGCACTCTGCTCTTTGATCTGCTTCTTTGGCAGGTCTGCAACTGTTCCATGGTTCCGTGTCGACGGTCTGCGATGACGTCCTATGTCATTCCAAAGATCAGCTGCTGCTTCATCAGCCTTCTGTGGGAGGCAGGGGTCATTCAAAGCCTAACAAGTACCCTTCTGCTTCCACTGCGAAGCAAAGGACTGATCCTTCTGCCACCGCTTCTACTTCTTACTCACGGGGTAAGGGTAAGCGTCGGCAGGCTAGAGGGAGTCTCAGGATTCTTCATGTAGCAGAGGAGGCGGTTTATCCTCTCGCGGGCCTCGTCGGGGCTCGAAATGAAGGTCCTCACCTCGATTCGTCCCAGGCTGAAGGAACGATAGCAGAGTTCACAGACCATTGGGCCACCATCACATCTGATCCTTGGGTGTTAGATGTTGTTCGGTCTGGGCTGCGAATATCCTTCTGGAGGCACCCCACTCTGTCAAGAGTGCCTCTTCCAACTACAGTTCCTTCAAATGTTTTACGTTGGGAGCATTTGTCCACGGAGATAGACAATCTCCTGGCAAAGGGGGCGATCGAGGTCATCAAGAACATTCAGTCAGTGGGGTTTTATTCCCGCCTGTTCTTGGTGCTGAAGAAGGATGGCCGAATCTGACCGGTTATCGATCTGAGTATCCTGAACCAGTCTATCATTGCTCCCAAGTTCAGCATGGAGACTTTCAGGTCGGTCCGCCATTCCATTCACCAGGAAGATTTCGCTCCCAGCATCAACCTGCGAGACACTTACTTTCACGTTCCGATTCATAGGACATCGCAAAAGTATCTCAGGTTCGCATTTCTGGGGCAAGTTTACCAGTCCAGGGCCATGCCTTTTGGCCTCAACCTGGCTCCTTGGGCCTTCACCCGACTGATGTCGCATGTGATAGCCTTCCATCACACACAGTTCAGGGTGACTACTTCGGCATATCCAGACGATATCCTCCAGAGGCATTCCAATGCTACCTTACTGGAGTAGGATGTCGACACTCTGTTGAGCCTGCTCACGTCGCTAGGATTCAGAGTCAACGAGGAGAAGTAGGATCAGGTCCCTTCTCAGTTGTTTTGTCGTCTGGGGATGGCCTTCCATACTCAGTTCAATACAGTGGCGGTTCTCCAGGCCGAGGCTGTGATTCTCTCAGCTTTTGCTCTGACTCTGTCCCAGGCCACGTCCGCAACAGCACGGAGTATTCTCTGGCTGCTAGGTCTCTGCGGTTCGGTGACAGATCTCATTCCTCTAGGTCGGCTGCATGCCAGACCTCTCCAACACTTTCTGCTCAGTCGTTGGAGGCTGAATGTCGATCCTCTGGATCTGGTGCTTCAGTTACCAGAATCTCTTCATACTCACCTTCTCCGCTAGATGGATGTTCAATGGATTACGCAGGGTGTCCCGTTCGACTAAACCACGTCCGATCGTGTTCTGACGGCAGATGCCAGCGATCTCGGATGGGGTGCGATTTTGGATCCTTTAGGTCTTTCCCTTCACAAGGTGTGGGACCAGGATCAGGCAGCCCTACACATCAACCAGAAGGAGCTTCTTGCTCTTCTTCTGAGTTTCAGGCAGTGGATCCCCCACCTGTCGAATCGCCAGGTCCTTCTGTTGTCCGACAATTTGACAGTGGTTGCTTACATTCGGAACCAGGGTGGCACGCACACGGTTCCAGTGTACGAATTGGCTCGGGATCTTCTACTGCTAGCTCAAGATGTCAATGCTGGGGTGGTGGTTTGTCACATTCCTGGTCATCTGAACGTCCTAGCTGACTCCCTGTCCCGACGAGGCAGGGTCATCTCCACCGAGTGGATGCTCCACAGGGCAGTGTTCCAGTCTCTTTGCGATCTCTGAGGTCGTCCCCACATCGATCTCTTTGCGACTCATTTGAACCATCAGGTGGACACTTTCATGTCCAGTTCCTCTGGCTTTTGCTATGGACGCTCTGTCAATCGATTGGAACGGTCTAGTCGGCTACGCCTTACCACCTGTTCCGATTCTGCCTCAGGTCCTAGCGAAAAATTCAAAACTGCAGTTGTCGAATCATTCTGATCGTTCCCCTGTCGCCTCAGTGGGTGTAGAACAATCAACTCCACTCTCTGATGGCGGCGGCTCCTGCATGGTTGCGACCTTCTTTGCCAAGGTCACCCAAGGAGGTTTCACGTCGACCCAACTTCATTGTGCCTGCACGCATATCTTTTGTCAGGTCCTGTCTCCTCCAGAGAGGTTTTTCGAGATGGGCAGTGGAGTGCATTTCTTCTTCAAGGAGGCACTCCACTGGTTTAGCTTATGCGGCTAAGTGGAAGGTCTTCTGTCGATGGTGTGCCGAGCACTCTGTTGATTATGCCAATCCTTCGATTTCACAGATTGCAGAATTTCTGGAATACCTGTTTGATTCTCGGGGTCTCCAGTCTGTTACCATCAAGGGGTACCGGTCCATGCTTTCAAAGACTTTTTCTTATGTGGGGAAGCGTCGTATCAGCACTAATCCTTACCTCTCTAAGCTTGTTCGGCACTTTTCTTTGAAAAGGCCTTGGACTTTGCAGCTTACCCCAAGATGGAATCTTTCTTGGGTGTTGCTTTGCTTGGTGGGGGGGAGGTGCCGTTCGAACCTTTATCCCAGGTGGATATGCATTTTCTCACATATAAGACAGCTTTTCTGATGGCTTTTGCTTCTGCCAGATGGGTTAGTGAGCTTCACGCCTCTTGGTTGACCCGCCTTTTTCAGGAGCTCTCCCAACAGTGTTACTTTTACCACTGATTGCTCCTTTCTGGCCAAAAATCAGATACCAGGAACTACTCCACCTCCCATCTGTATCAGGGCTCTTCCTTCTGTTGATGGTAATCACCCTTTGCTCTGTCTGGTTCATGCTATTCGCATTTATCTCAATCGGACACAATTCATACGGAAAGGCAGGAAACATTTTTTTCTGTCTCTTATTCCTGCTCAACAGAAGATCTCTCCTCAATCCATTTCTCGGTGGATTTGTCTTGCTATTCGCACGGCTTACACTCTTATAGCAACTGGTGATTGTATTACCAATCATCTTTCTGCCCACGAGGTGCATGCATTGTCTGCCTCTTGGGCTTATTCTAACTCTGTCAAGTTATCAGATGTTATGCAGGCAGCCAACTGGAGAAATGCCTCTACTTTCTCCACCTTCTATCTGCGTCAGTTGCAGGAGCAGTCGGAGGACCTTTTTGCATTGGGCCCTCTTTCTTCTGCTCAGGCTATTGTCTACAATAGCCATTAGGCTTCTTGAAGGTCAGTTCCAGCTCTGTGCTGTTACTGCCCTTTTCTGTCTGTGCATCACACAGATCCATTAGCCTCATCTCTCATTGTCTTTTACTAATAATTGTGATGCTATGGTTTGATAGGCATCGGGACCTCTTCCTCTGTCCACGGTTCCAGTGCAATTGGGTTATGTGTGGGTTGGTTATGCGATTCCCTCCAGCCTATTGTCTATTCAGCCTGTAGTAAAAAATTGTAGGTAGGTTGATAAGAAATTTAAATTTTATAGAAAATTTCCTTTCTTATTATACCTAAAACAATTGTTTACATGGAGGCCCTCCCGTCTTCTTATACTGGTAAGAAACCTTCCGCCCCGCTGACCACATAACTCTAACATTGGCAGATTCAAAAGAATGAATCATTAGCGACATATATGCGCCCTGGCAACGGAAGTCGTGGAGTTGAACATGGAGGAGAGCGCCTCTCCTGGGTCTGCGCCGGTAGCACTCAACCCAGTTTTGGCTTATATTTTCTTGGTGCTTTTGCACCACTTTTCTTTCCCAAATTGCCCTGGGAAAGATAAAAATAGAGAGTATATTTTCCGAGTTAGGGACTTCCACTGTAGTGCAAGCCTGTAGTAAACAATTATGGTAGGTATAATAAGAAAGGAAATTTACTATAAAATTTAAATTATTTCCCATCTATATTAATGACTTATCAAACTGTACCATCCTTGATATTTTATCATTTGCGGATGATACAACAGCTTTTAGGTCTGGTAATAACTTAGATACACTTTTTAATAATACGAATGAAGAGCTTATAAAAGTGCAGCAATGGTGTGCTGCCAATAAATTAGTAATTAATGCATCGAAAACTAAATTCATCATGCTACATCCTCCCAATGATTCATGTCAAGTTGATAACAGAAGGTTAGGATTAGGTGATAAGCATCTGGAGCATAACGGCAATCAATGTAATGAAAAAGCAGCAAGATTTCTTGGGAGTCCACGTAGATGAAAATTTAACCTTCAATCACCATATCTCAATTGTTTGTTCAAAAGTGTCTAAAGCTATATATGCCATCAACAGGGCAAAAAATATGCTGCCGTTAAATGCTCTGAAGACCTTGTACTTCTCGCTAATCCACAGTCATTTGCTATATGGAATTAGAGTTTTAAAAATTTTACCCCTCCCTTTACAAAGGCAAAAATTGCTCCACAAACTTTGTTTTAACAAACTTGATTCTACACCACCAAAGGAAGCTCCATACCAAATATCAAATCACTGTACTCACTGTTTCATAAGAAGATTTTTTTTTTACCATTTGGAGCATTTTCCCTAACCTCCTCCCTAAGGGGCTGGACAAGTTGATTTGAATAAAAATAAAATGTGATGTCAGAACAATCAATCTTTTCAAATTTAACTGAAATCAGTTAACACCATGTTCACATGCAAATCCATTGGTTTGAACAAATTTGTAAATGATGCTTGCACTGATGGTATACATCAACAATGGAAATATTTAGTGCAGTAGTTTAGGGGAAGAAGATTTATTTATTTATTTATTTATTTATTTATTTATTTATTGCTGTTTAAGATCACATACTTCTGCACAATGGCAAATCATGGCCACAGCATGGAGATAAAGTCAAGATCAGTCAAACGTTTATACCTCATGTTGCCTATTTTAGAGGACTCGCACCCCAAGTATTAGTGACTGCGTCCTATTTTACCAGTGAAACAGAGCTTGTTTACCACAGTTAACAAGCACTGCTTTACTTCCCGGGGTTCCCGCAAGGGAGAAAAGAAGTTAAAATGTTTCCTCTATTACCTCAGTGTTAAAACTTGGGGTCTCATGACACTTCTGAATATGACTCCCAGGATTTGATCCAGCAAACTAGCAAATCAGTCTCGTAAAGATGTTATAGATCAAACATGGAAGCATTTGGAAAAGTGGTTTCAGAAAAGAAGATTTTTTATTGTTTCCCCATTTAAGTCAGCATTAAAAGCTAGGATTTCCAGACATCCTTAAATATGAAGTCATGGTTTTGGTTGAACAATCCTTAACTGGTAGAGTGCTAAATTATTTTTGGTCATTGGAATTTGTTCATGTGTCTTCGGCACTCTCCCATAAATTGTAACAAGGCAAATCCTAACAGATTAAATAATTTCACTTCAAAGATAAAGTGGAGCACATCCACTGAATATGAGGCCTTTAAGTTGTGGTACCTGTACTTCAGAGCCTAAATATGGGTTTTCAGCACTTGACCAGTTAAAAAGTGATGATTTTAATCAAATGTGGTAGTATTCAGTGCAGGGGTTTGGGAGAAGAAGAATTTTGAATGTTTCCTCTGTGGACCATAAGTTGAGACACGGGGCCTCTTGACAACCCTATATATGCTCCCAGGAGCTTACTTTGAACAACTGGTAAATATTCATTAAAAAGATGCTATATTGCACACCTGAAAGCATCTCACTTTATTGGGAGATGCTAGGTAGACAGCCAATCTGGCTTTGGCTTCTCCCAATGGAAAAGCATGTTATGATTAATCATTATGTCACAATGTATTTATTGTTTACGCTTTTACCATTGAATAAATTATCTATATATCTGGCTCAGTAGTTTATTTGAAAATCATATTTAACTCTTAACCTGTTGAGTATTTTCAAGATATTTTTTCATCAAATCTAGTCATGGCTGCTGTAAAAATCCATTCAATTTACAGGGGAAAATATGTTTAAATATGCCCAAATTATACTTATATCAGTGACGAGAGAAACCCTGTGCTGGGCAGGAATATCCGCCAGCAGCATGCAAAGAGTTAATGCTTTTCCTCATTACCCACAGAATTAGAATATTGCCCCAGGGAGTTACAATTTTTCGACAGTGTTCCTGGGTCGAATCTCATGATAGCTGCTTCACAAAAAAATTATAACTAGATATGATGAAAAAAACACTGAAAACGAAGAGTCAGAAGTTTTTGTTAATACAGTGGAATTCTGTTAATTGAATATCCACTTTGCCAATGAAAATTATTCAATTAACAGGAGTATTCAATTAACAAGGATTGTGTCACTTTCCTATATTCTAAACACAAACTTATCATTTATTCTATTATATCTTGTTTGACAGACCTCCACGAGCTCTGTCAAACAAGATACAATAGAATAAAGAGGTCTATATATAGGTCTATAAACAAAGGAAAACTGGGGAGATTCAGGGTAATTTCCCAACAGGTTACAAGATTTTTTATTCAATTAACAGGAGTGTACTCTATAACTTATATTCAATTAACAGGTCAAATTTGTACTGGAGGAATGGTAAATAGTTTTGTGTTGGGAAATTATATTCAGTTAATAGAGTATTTAGTTAAGAGATATCCAATTAAGTGGGCTCCACTGTAACCATAGTGTAAATGGTTTCAAAGAACACCTCTAGATTTGATGCTAACATATGAATAGTTCTCACAAAGATGTTACATATCAGCATGAAAGCATTCCGAGTGTGCTATAGACAAAGAAAATGAACACTTCAACTCCTTTCAAGCCTTAACATGGGCTAATAAATTATTTCGATATTCAATAATTGGTTCGTTTTTGTTTGTCGGTATCCCCGTTATATTGGTATTAGTTTGATTTTTCAGTTTTTATCCATCTCTACTGAGAAGGATAGAAATATTGGTCTCCCTTAATACAAAATAATCAGGATATTTTTGATAATACTCCACCTTAGAATACCTCATGCTAAATATCAATGACTTGCTCTCTGTAGTTCTACCATTCAAAATTTTGTTCTATTTTTAGCCTACGTTGGTTATGATTTTTTTCATGAATCAAAAACAAGTCCCTAACTCACTATGTATTCCAAATTTAATTCAAATCTGGTTCTGAAAAAGTAAAATTTGGGTGGGGTAAAAGTTCTTGGCCCTACCATTATGCTGCCAAATGTTTTGCCCCAAACTTCAATTGAACAAACTTTATTCTGCACCTCAAAAGGAAGCTCAGTGCCAAATATCAAGTCTTCTATCACCACCAATATGGTTTTAGGAAGCAGCACAACACACAACATCCAGTTATGCACTTGTTAAAACATGTCACCATCGAAAATAACAAAGTCAGTAAGGACACCACTTTAGCTATCTTTCTTGACCTTTCTACAGCCTTTGATACAATAAGCCACGACATCCTTCTTCAAAAACTTGAACATTATGGAATAGGAGGTAACGCTATTAGTTGGTTCAAAAGCTACCTAAAGAACAGGAATCAGTATGTATCGTTTGGTGAAAGTAAATCTAATCTAACTAAACTGACATGTGGAGTTCCACAAGGTTCTATATTGGGTCCCATTTTTAATATACATTAATGACATAAGTAATTCAACTACATTAAATGTCTTATCACTTGCCAATGACACAGAAGCATACAAGACTGGAGCAGAGATAAATGCCCTAATCTTTTCAATGAGGAATTACAAAATATATCGGACTGGTGCGCAGCAAACCACCTAGTCCTGAATGAAAAGAAAATGAAATACATTTTACTTAATCCAGGTCACAGAGAAAGGAATGTTACTCATCAGAATGTCTGTATAAACAATCGGGCAATCTGCAAGGTTGGCAGTGGGGAAAGTGAGAAGTCCTTAAAATTTCTTGGTATAAATATTGATGACACCTTATCGTACAATGCCCATATATCTCACCTCTGCACGAAAGTCGGACTTGCCAACTTCGTTCTCAATAAAGCCAAAAAGTTTCTCCCTCATAATGTTATGAAAACTTTATATTTTACTCTGATACAGAGCCACTTCATCTATGGAAGTCCTTTATGGGGAGCGTCAAAATCCTGTGATCGCCTTCAAAAACTGCAGAAACGAGCTTTACGAATAATAAATAATAAGAAATACATTGCCCACACTGACCCCCTATTTTTTAATGATAGTATATTGAAGCTGAAAGACTTATACAAACTACACGCCTTATTATTCATGTTTGATTGGCATAATTAAAACCTTCCGGGTTCCTTTGTAAACTTCTTCTCAACTAACCAATCCAATATGAATACTCGTCAGGCAGGTCTTTTGCACAAACACAAAACTATAACCAAGACTCTGGATAAACTACCTGTCTTTGTGCTACCAAAGCTATGGAATGAGCTAGAAGTAGACATCAGAAATACAGAGAATAGAAAAAAATTCAAGAAAAAGCCAACAACAATGCTTTTCTCCTCTTATTCTGAAGACATTTCCTGTTCAAACCCTTATTATCCTGATTGTCTCCGCTGACCTGGATGACATAAAAACTAATCAAATGTCTAGCACCGCTTACACTGCCTTCTTGACGTAGTAAAAAAAAAAAAAGAAAAAAAGAAAAAAGTTTTTCAAAAACTATACATTCTCAATCTTTAATTCAAAGACATAGCTCTTGGGCCCCCATTGGACCGAGATCGTTCCAGTGAGGGACCAAGTGCTGTGGTTTTGAGGCAGAGTGTGAAAACAAACAAAAATGTGAATAGGGCCTTCTATTAAAGGCGAAGGGTGGTTTCGGAGGTTGCGTTAGTAAACGGTTAACAATTTGTTGTCCATGACAGTAATTGTTGTCTGGTATTCTCGTCCATGTCACCTCTCTTTCACTCCCACCAACCATTTCGTAGATCTTCTCAAACTCGAACTATTTCCATTTTAATGGGGGGAATGGTGTCAGCAGAATTAAGAGAGCGACATTTCACCATTGGCCATCAGCGACACTTTGCGCGCATGCTGTATGAGACCCAATCAAGACACAGTAACTGGAATCCACAAATGCTGAAGTGTAATATCCACCTCCTTCTCTTTCTGTTGATCTTTCTTTCTCTTTCTTTTTCTTCCTTTTAAGGGAAAGGCAGAAAGACAGCCAATCTGGCTATGCCTTCCCCTGCCAGTACACAACGAAACAATTAATTGGATTTTTTTGTAATTTAATGTACAATATGCAATATTTCTTGTTGTTGAAATTTCAATATTTTTTCTACATGAACTATATGTACACTACTGCGCAAGCGACTGTTACATGAATATCCTAGGTCCGAGGTGAGACAAAAGTATTAAACCCACCCGAGATGATGCGGACAATGAAAGCAATAATTAAATCTGACAAGACATTTGGAGTGAAAGGGATTGACTCCAGAGAGCATAATCGTGGCATTAACCCTTTACCCAACGAATCACCCGCAGATCTGCAGATTCAGCAGCTGAAAAAATATTATTTTTCGAAAAATTTTAACAAAACCATATCATGTGACCCCTCTTTGGAATGAGCTCATTGAGCTCGTTCCAATGAGGGGTCACATGATATGGTTTTGTTGAAATTTTTTGAAAAAAATTAAAAAAGATATTTAAATTAAAAAAATTTGACATCGTTTGCATTGGGTAAAGGGTTAATTGTGAAATAGATTAGACCAAATAAACTACTGCATGTTGATGTCACAGAATGTCAGAATGATAACCAGTCATCATTAATTTTCTGAATCAAATTTATGTACGTTTGTGTCGGAATGTTGCAATTTGTCAAAATTTAAAAAAAAATATTCTAACTGATTAAAAACGTAAATATTTTATGAGTGTTGGTAATGGTAAGGCCAACGTCATTTCATCAAGTTGAGATTGTTGAGTTATACATGTATTTTGACCACAAAATTGTGAGAGTCATGTAAAATATGACAATAAGTACATCCTTTTCACTCAGGTGCCCTAGAAATTAATTACTGCTGTAATCTGTTTGACCGAGAATCACGGCGATTTTAATATCGTGTCGGACATTGACTTGAGAAACAATCGCAAATATTAGTCGGCGATTTCTCTTAGATCTTGAGTGAAGATATCGTGGACCTGGGATATTCATGTAATGGTCACTTACGCAGTGGTGTATATATTGCCAAATTTTAGTGTACTGGCAAATAAAATATCAATATCAATTGCATCTATCAGTTCATCAAAAGAAACTTTAAAAACTGGACTGTTTTTTCTCCATCCCTTCCCTGTAAGGTAAAGAGACTGATTTTAACAAATTTAAATTGTCTCGCCTCATGAAATTTCAAGAAAATCAGGATAGTAGTTTATGGTTTAGGCCTTTACTTAACAAATTTCCTGCATCCGCCTGCATAATGCAAATGCAAAAACCATATCATGTGACCCCTCACTGGAATGAGCTCATTCCAATAAGGGGGTCGCATGATAGGGTTTTGTTGAAATTTCTTTTTTAATTTAAAAAAATAGTTTTAAAATAAAAAAACTGATATTCTCTACATTGGGTAAAGGGTTAGAGAAGACTCAAACATGGCCTTTAGGAATGGATGGATGACAGATGGGCAATGAACAAAATGCAATGACAATTGGTCGTCCTGGCTTTCAGTCAGGTGAGCCAAAAAAGAATATTCCAAGAGCAAAAGACTGTTTTTTGAACACCAATCCTTTCCTCTTTCATAGATCACAGAAACTGCAATCAGTATGTTTTGCAGTGACACTGAAATTGGTACTTACTCTATGGACAATTTGGCTGGTTTACCGTTAACAACTTTAAGATACTGTACTGTTGTTGCCTCTCTCTTGTCATCATCTGTCGTCTTACTTGCCTTCTTTTTAACAGTGACATAAAACTCAAAAGTATTGTTAACTTGAAGGTTAAGGGGAGAGAAAACCAGTTCTTTAGCTGTCTGTTGATTCTGCAGTCTGATGTAACCATAATTCTCTCCATGACAAAAACGTCCAATAAGAGTTGGATCACTGCTTAATGCATCTGCAGTCTGTGGTTCAATAGTTTTTGTTGTTAAAAATTTCCCATCCGCAAATCGAGGAACATCCACCCCCTTTTGTTTACAAAACCAATCTTGATATTCTAATCCCTAGGAAAAGTATAGAAATGTGAAATTAGATTTCAGTTGTCAACTTAATTTTTTCATTCCGTCTATAAAGCATATACTCCTACAGTGCTGTCGCTGTGGACTGGTCGAAATCCATGCATAGGCAATGAGGTCCATGAATGCATTTACCAGGTAATAAAAATCAACAGCAAAATTTTAATTGATGAAGCACTGGAAAATTTTTGATGATTATTCCTATAATTAGTGTTTGGAATCTAATATTATGGCATCCATAGAAATACTGCCCACCCGTGGAAAGTGACCTGTTCATGGTGGCCATACTGTAACATGATGGCAAAACTGGCCAGGACACTTTTAACCCTTTACCTAACACTAGAGGGAGACGATACTTGCAAACAAAATTCTTGAATAACTATTTTTTTTATTTTTTGCATAAAAAAATCATATCTTATGGCCCCCTCACTGGAATGAGCTCAAACTCATTTCAATGAGGGGTCATAAGTTATGTTTTTGAGACAAAAAATGAAAAAATATTGAAAATTGAATAGTGATTTTTGCGAATAATGCTGGATGGTACACTACGTAAAGGGTTAACAAAAATCGTCATTGAAATTCCTATATTTTTTGCAATTTTCACCTTCAAAAACATAGCGTATGACCCCCTCATTGAAATGCACTCAGTGAGCCCATTGAAATGTGGGGGTTATATTGTTATTCAGCATCATTTTATTAGCAATTATCATCTTCTAGTCATATTATGTGTTGAGTTAGAAAATTCATAAAGCTTCATTTGAGGCAGACAATTTCAAAATTTGTTATTTTGAATATTTTTTTCAAATTTTTCAAAAAATTTAAACAAAACCTTCATTATTAGCCCCCCCCCCCCCCCCCCCCCCCCCCCCCCCCTCATTGGAACGGGGCATTTCAGTGAGGGGCCACATGGTATAATTTCATAGAAATTTTTCAGAAGAATACTTTTTTTCAACCGCTCAATTATGCAGGTGGATGTGGTCAATTCATTAGGTAAACGGTTAATAAAAGTGCTCGTTGATAATTTAAACCTTTACCCAACAAACACGATCTCAAAATTTATTATTTTAATCATTTGTTTTTCAAATTTTTAACTCTTTATCTAACATGAAAAGCAGAAGACAAAAACAGAATTCTTGAATAACTAATTTTCATTTTTGTCTCAAAAACACAGGTTATGACCCCTCATTGGAATGAGCTTGATAAGATGTTCCAAAAGAGGGGTCATAACCTATGTTTTTGAGACAAAAAATGAAAAAATAATGAAAATTAATTGGAGAGTTTGGTGAATAGTGCTGGCTGGTTTTGGCAGTTATGTTAGGTAAAAGGTAAAGGGTTAACCAAATTTCAACAAAACCATATCATGTGACCCCTCATTTCTATAAGCATGCTCAAATGAGGGGTCACATGAAATAGTTTTATAGAAATGTTTTCAAAATAAATTTTTTTCAACTATCCAATTTGTAAATTATGCAGGTTGATTTTTCTGATTCATTTGGTAAAGGGTTGAGTAACTTGATCAATTAGAGCCTACATAATTTTCAAAAAAATCCCATCTCATAGAGCTTTATCCTACCAGGGCTATTCACAAAAATCGGTATTCAAACTTTATTATTTTTTCAATTTTCACCTCCAATACAGAGTATATGACTCCTAATGGAATGAATCCATTGAGCTCATTTCTATGAGGGCTTACAAGCTATGTACTGAAGGCAAAAAATTTAATCGATCAAGACATTTTTAGCCAAGTGCCATCTGCTTTGATTTGTTAGGTGAAGAGTTCAAATTTTCCAGTCTTGGCAGTGACTTCTAGACAGACTTGGCAGTCAAGACTTGATGATAAATTACCCCCAAGGCAATCTGACTATCATCTGCAAGGCTTACCCATCATTGCATATTGAGGAAACAGTTCATGACATGTGGTAAGTAAAAGAGAGGTGTCTGTTCAAATAGGACTGAGAATATGCTGCAAACCACATTAAGTAGGTTGCAGTTTAGACAAGGGAAATAACTCTGCTATAATGAATCTGGCCACTTTCAAAACCGTAGTTGCCTAGGTTCCCATGCTAGATATTCTCTATGCCAAGTTTTTAAAAACATCACTGAAGAATATAGATAAAATTATGAAGATTGCAAAAATACTCCAAGTCAAACAAGGGCAATGTTTTATTGTTGACTATTTTCAAGAGAAAATAGATCATTTCACTATTGACACGCCATTTTGTGCAAGGAAAACAACGAAATTAGCTGAGATGCATGATGGGGTGAATATTATCATACTTGCTCGACGGCGGTGTAATGAATTCGTGTGCATAACATTTAGATCTTTCTGTTCACAACAAGGGGATTTAACAGAAAGTGTTTTGGAGAAAAACCGTTTATAATTTGAAAATAGTCTACATAAAAACAAACAATACTTAATCTTTGTTATATATATTTATTATTGTGTATGCTTCATTAAATTGTCACTTTTCACACATTCAGAGGTACAATTAGTACTTTAAAACATAGTTTTTACACACACCGTCCTTTTTACTGGCAAAAAGTTGTGTTCAAGCTATTTTTTTTAAACGGGATTCATAATTTATTTTCAGTTACCATTTTGCCAAACACATGCCGAGGTGATAAATATTAAACCAACCATACATCAGTGGATACTAGTTCTAGATTCCTGAATGTCCTACCCCAGTGATACCCACTTAAAGCCCAGGAGCCTATTAAGACTGAGGACCCTTGGGCTCACTCCACCAATGCCTATGTGTGAGCTCTCAGTGATGGGTCTGGTTTGTGTGTGGTGGGGGAGGAGGGGGGGGGGGGGGGGCTATGGGTCCCCAAAATCAAGCCGTAACTTACTGTTTTTAACCCCCCATGTTTCCTCAGGAGGCATAAGAATCAACCTCAGGGCTTCAGAATTTGAAGAAAAAAAATATCCGGGCTCACAACCGTGGGAGGGAATGCGCTCAATTCCATAGTTCATGCCTTTGAAATATATCATTTTTATATCGATCATCCCCCTCCCCCCCTCCCCCCCCCCCCCCCCCCCCCCCCCCCACACGCACATTTTGAAAATATGGGAAATGGATTATATATCTAGCAGGGGCATAGCCATGATTCTATAACTGTGGGTTGTGGGCCCTTTTCTGGATATGTTTTCCCCTTCAAATTCTGAAGCTCTGCCTCCTGAGGAAACATGGGGGTTAAAAACAGATAGTTCTGGTTTGCATTTGGGGACCTCCAGCCCCCTCCCCAGTCCACCACTGGGAGCTCACACATAGGGAGTGGTGGAGTGAGCAGTCTCAATGGCTCCTGTGGGTATTGTTGTATTTTCAGTGTTGATTAACATTCAATGAATTTGGATAAAATTTAAGGGCGTTATCAATTAAGAAAGACATGGAAATCATAACAGTCTTACCACACACAGCAGTAAATACCACACATATCAGTATAAAAGATAGCATACCGCACACAGCAGTACAGCAGACGGAATACCACACACAGCAGTATATAAGATGTCATACCGCACACAGCAGTATTACAGACGGAATACCGCACACAGCAGTATTATTGATAGCATACCGCACACAGCAGTATAACAAACAGAATACCGCACACAGCAGTATCAATAAACAGAGGTTGACACACAGTCGATATAAACATCCGAATGGTTTAACATCCAAAGTCACACTCAAATTGCTCCCAAACTAACATCTCAATCACACTGAGAAACCAACCGAGCATTATTGTGAACACTGTTCACTGGCTGGATCTTGGCAACTGATCTTCACTAAAATCAATTAACCCCAATTATACAACAGTATCATAGGGGTAAGATATACAGGAATCTAGAACTAGTATCCACTGATGTATGGATGGTTTTAATATTTATTATCCCCTCGGCATGTTTTAGGTGAAACGCTAACAAAAAATAAATTATGAACTCCCATTTAAGAAAAATAATTATTGTGCACACTTCATTAAATTGTCACTTTTCACACATTCTGAGATGCATTTAGTACTTTAAAACATAGTTTTTATACGCTTATCATCTTTTTTACCGGATACCATCCTTTTTACCAGCAAAAAGTATGTCCCTAATCAACACGTGTTTTCCCATGTGTATTTTGTGTACACAATGAATCCCAAGATGTAATACTGCAAACTTTCAAATCCCATCATGCAGCTGTCTCCATTCAAAAACATCAATCGCTTGTTTGGACTGAGATGAAATCCACATAGGGATGAGCCAAGAGGGCGAAGTGAAGTTGGCAATATCTTCTCATTGGCATTGCTCACTTTGCCCAATTTCTATGTTTGGGCAAAATCAAAGTCAAAAACGAACCTCTACAGTCAAAATTAGGAGACATATTGTGAACAAAAAATGGAATGAGTGAGTTACCACTAAAAGTACTTCAGTATATCACGACTTACTTCAACAATAGTTATCAAAATCACAAGAAATATGATTTGTGTTCCTTTTTTCCACTGTCATTTGAATCAGGAACCATTGAGAAACACAGGGTCGTCTGTTTCGATGTGATGGGGTAATTAAATAAGCACAACAATTGCATATTATCCACCAAAATCAGGGTGAGAGCTTAGCAACTCCTTAAAAAATAAGAAAATGTTGATTTTTGATAAAATGTAGGTTTTTTTTGTAAATTTTGGCATTTTCACAAGGCCCAAATCTCACTGACAGAACAAGACAGATCCCACCAGTGGTGAGCCATGGTTTGACATCTTGGGGGACCATCTTGGTGAAGAGTTTGGGGGAGGGGGGGGAATCTCAGGACTGAGGGTACTATACTTGTACTGAGAGCAGGAAAACAAAAAGAATCTTTTCAATTGGGGATGGGAGGAGCAAGTGGGATTTGGGAGGGGGGAGGGGAGGCTGATATCCTTAGATACCCCCTGGCTCCCAGCATACAGAAAAAGATACTCCAAAAATTTGGAGTACATATGCACTGTATGATCACATAAAATTCAAGTCACTCAAGGTAAGAGGCTCTTTGCTAATACAGTTAACTATGCCTAACTACAATTTACAAACTGGTTGGAAAATTCGAACCTAATATCAATGACAATCATCCCTCACCTCAAATGCACACCCATGGGAACAAATGGCACACGCAAATTTTGTTTCAGGTGCACTGTATGCCGTGTGCCTGTGATTTTCAAATGGCAAGGCCTGGTTTTGTGACGAGACAAATCAGGGTGACCACAGTTATGATGTATCATCACTATTAAGTGGGACCATTGCAATCATATAAATGCAGACATATAAAGTGTTATCGATTGTTTGCACAGAGGCAGTTTCGGTTGGCTCTCGATGGTGTTCATATGTTTATGTTTGTGGAAATCAAATGGCAGTGTTTTTAACTGTTTTCTCTCCATTCTTTACTTATTTTGTGTTGTAGATATTGCAATAATACCAGCAACTGAAATTCACAGATATCTGGTTGAAATCTGGTTGTGCTTGATGGTTAGCTTACAAAAATTAGCACTACAATGAACATACATATCAAGTTTGGTTCAATTCAGATGGATGGATGGATGGATGGATGGATGGATGGATGGATGGATGGACAGATGGACGGACGGACGGATGGACGGACAGACGGACGGGCGGACGGACGGATGGATGGACGGATGGACGGATGGATGGATGGATGGTAGTTGAACAAGAACACAAGTTATGTCAGTGAATAAAATATGTGAATAATATTAGTTATCCTTGTGTTTTCCAGGGTGTATGGGAATTTACACCAGTTTGGGAACTCATACACCCTGAGGAGAAGCCGAAGGATGTATGAGTTCCCAAACTGGTGTAAATTCCCATACACCCTGGAAAATACAAGGATAACAGATTTATTTCCAAGAATTTTGGTGTACTTAATACTTTAACCTACATTGTGGGCAAAAACTGACAAAAAATTTATACTTTGTAAGTTTCTTAATAAATAAAACCAGACAAATATGGATGTCATTGGAACTAGCTCAATGAGCCAGTTCCAATGACATCCATATCTGTAATATTTTATTGCACATAAATGTTAAAAAATTTATAGTAATTTATATATTTTTTATACTTACCAATGACCCAGACATAGCTGGTGCTAACTCCTTAAAATCAAGGGCCAAACACAAATTTTGCGCCCCAATTCCCAAAATTTGTTTCAAAATCTGAAATTTCAATGTCCTATGTGGTCCTCCATACCCTTTATCCACTGCGCATGCGCAGTGTCAAGGAGGTCTTGAAACTGGTGCCAAGTGTCATTCTTACAACCAGTGCCTGGTAAGCGTTATGTAATCAGCGGGGAGGTATGAGTTCCCAACTCATGGGAGGGCCATCCCTGTCTGGGTCATTGGTAAGTATAAAAAATATATAAATTACTATAAATTTTTTAACATTTTTATACTGTACCAATGACCCAGACTTAGCTGAATAGAAAAAAGGCTGGAGGGCCTAGGACATAAAGGAAAATCCAATAGGCTCAATTACATGTAAACAGAATTATCCCCTCAAGGAGAAGAGGAGAACAGGTTTTACATGTTTCTTTCTTATTTGTATCAAACAAGAAAGACACAATACCATTCCGTAATTGAGCACAATAACTTCAATGATCTCTATTAACAACCAGTATAACCCGTTATACTAATATTTTTAAAAGGAAAACCAATAAATAAAGGAAGTCCAGAGAAATGAGACTCTTTATACTCATTACAAGTGTCTGAGGATTGTATATTAACACGTGACATATACAATTGCTTCACACTAAGCTACACTTTAAAAATATTACAGGAATGAGTTAAACATTAGCTTTACACTTTAAAACCATCCCGGTACCGACTCGGAATTACGGACTCCAGAGGAGGTATTCTCTTGCTTTTCACTATAAAGCGGGTGACCTAAGGGAACACCATCCCCCCCTTCCTCTTGCCCTGGGTCAAATACCCCAGAGTGAAGAGGGCAGCAGGACAGAAAGCCTGCATAACTATATAGTCCAGGCACATTAGACATAAAAATGAGACGGTAAGGAAAAAAATCGGAGAAAGCTGATTTTTTTATATGTTTCCGGGACACACATTGTGGATAAAGTGTGAAAAGTCCCCGTGAATCCGAGTTGAGCTTTTTCAGTTATAGCGTTTTTTTGATGAAAAAAAAATTTAAAAAAAAATTCGACCCGGCTCCATATTTCTCATTCTTATTCGCCTTAGTAGGGTGAGAATCATAAATATCATGCTGAATTATATTGAGAATACATATTCCCAACAGAAAATGCCAACTTTGTACCAATCCTCACACTCAATGGTGAAATATTCACGAAAATGTACAAAATTACGAAAAAAAATTTATTGTTTTCATACACACAACGGTACACAACATCCATTAAATCAAATCTACGACTACTTTGGGAGTTAAATTATATATCAAAAATTGCAGAAAAGCAGTGGCTTTATAATGATATATAACAATAGTCATTTATTCCATAATGAACTGGTGAAACGTGTGAAATATTAACCGTACCCCCTAAACTCAAATTCAAACGGCATCGACTTTTCTCATTCAAATACCGTATTATAGCATCATTGTTTCAATTTCCATGTTCGATTAAATCACATAATGTGGTGTTCACCTGCACTCAAGATGCATTGGCATGTAATGTGTGCACGCCCTTGATGTGTACTCATAAACAAATTTGTATTGTACAGACAACGCTCTTTAATTTGATGCAAAATAGCCTTGAACGACTTTCATCAGGAAACGCTGTTTAATTCCGCATTCCAGGTCTTTATGTACAGACAACGCTCTTTAATTTGATGCAAAATAGCCTTGAACGACTTTCATCAGGAAACGCTGTTTAATTCCGCATTCCAGGTCTGTCCATTGCACAATTTGCTCTGTTCAGTATTGGACACTCCGCATTTGATGCCTAGATATTGAAACCAATGATCCCTTGATAGATATATATGTAATTTTGCCTGTTGTTGATTATTAGAGTCTTGTGTTATTTGTAGAACTGATCAGTTATGTTGTTGGCATATCACTTAGCGTTACCTGTTGATACCTTACGGTGACAACGAAGCAGGTCCGCACATTGATATCTGTTCTGTGGTATTGTACTTGAGTTTATTGTGTCTATCATCTTTTTTCTGTTGTGACTTTGGCAATGGATAAATGTATCAAATGTAACGATGAGTTGACCGGCTCATCCGGAATAACTACACTTGGTGAGTGGGGTATAGAAAAGTTGGTTGCTGTAAGCGTCGAGCTTGGCGATAATCTTTTTGCCGGTTCGAAGAAACCCACAGTTGGTGAGAAAATTCACAAATTCTGCTACAAGAATTATACACGGGAAAGTTCTGTAAGAAAAAGTAAGAGAATGTCTCTAGATGCAGCTGAATCTGACGAAGCTGGTCCATCTATGACAAAAAAATTGCGCTCTGATCAAGATGCTTTCAATTTTAAAATCCATTGTCTGTTCTGTGGAGAATCCGCCGACAAACAAACTCATATACCCGTTCAACGTAGAAGAGAAGTCCACACCGTTCAAACATTGACTTTTGTTGATAGTATCAGAACCCGTTGTTTGAAACGTAGTGATGAATGGGGTGAGTCTGTACTTACTCGGATCGGTCGCGCTATCGATCTAGTGGCCGAGGAAGGTCGGTATCACCATGATTGCTGGACAGGATTTGTCAGAGATAAGCCTGAGCGAACTCTTTCACGGGGTAGGCCTGTTGCAGACAAGAAAGCACTTGCATTCCATGAATTGTGTACCTTTATGGAGAACAGCGATGAGTGTCAGTTTTCCTTGAGCGAATTGGCAGAGACGTTTGAATCATATCTTGGTGACGAAGTCGGTTACACAATTAAACATCTTAAAACCAAACTGCTTGAGCATTTCGGTAGTAGAATCTCTATTACAACACTGAGGTCCCTAAAAAATGTTGTCACATTCAGAGATTCATCAGACAAAATACTATATGATTCGTGGTACTCAGACAAATGTACCAATGAAACTGATGAACGTATGTGCATCGTCAAGAAAGCATCGGCTATAGTCCGCGATGATATTCGGTCAGCCATTTACGAGTGTGACGTTTATCCCAAACCCGATTCGTTATCTGTATCTAGTGATCTACTACCCGATACACTCCAAACCTTGTTACAAGGGATTGTTACTCCGTCGCAGCGTGGGCAAAACATCCAAGCCAACCAGAGACGCGTGACAGCCATAGGTCAATCTCTAATAAGTTCTTGTCGGCCCCGTTCATTCTTGTCACCAGTATTATTGTCGGTAGCAGTTTACATACATAGGAAATTCACATCTCGGGAATTGATCAACATTCTGAATGGACTAATGTTCTCTTCTAGCTACCGGGAAGTTCAACAATACGTTCATTCTGTCATGATAAGCAAAGGTCTGTCGCCTAGACTTGCGAACTTCACACAATTCATTTTCGATAACGCTGATTGTAATGTGCGCACGCTAGATGGCAAGAATACTTTCCATAGTATGGGAGGCATTGCCAAGCAGAGATCACACAGAAGAGTCTCCGATAAAACGACTAACTGGTGATCATTCGAATATTGGCTCTGGTGAATTCGGGTACATCCCTTTGAAAGGTTACAGTAAACCAAGCAAATCGGGTCTTGACGAAATTGTGATGAAGGATTTATCAACTTTGGGTGAATCTGATCCAAAAAATTTGAAACTCGCAAAAACAGTTGACAGTCTTTGGTCTTTGACGCATGTACTGAGAGTACCTTGCCCATCTTGGGCTGGATATATGCACATTGTCACATCATCAGATGATTATGAAACAAGTGATGTCGAGATACTTCCCTTTATTAATTTTGATCCATCCAACCCGAGCACAATTTACACTGCTCTCATGTTTGCACAAACTGAATGTGAGAAACAGGGACTGAACGTTTGTCCAGTGACGTTTGACCAACCACTTTATATCAAAGCAGTGGAGATTGTGTCTTCGTCAGATAAGTTGACAAAAGTTTTCGTTAGACTCGGCGGCTTCCATATGATTATGTCATATTTAGGGGCAATTGGTTCGATCATGGCTGGTAGCGGCTTGGATGAACTTTGGGGGACTGTTTATGCTGGTGGGTCAATCCATCATTTGATCAGTGGTCATGCATATTCAAGAGCAGTTCGTGCCCATTTGCTAACACAAATTGCCATTACAAAACTTTCGGTTCGAATCCCACCTGCGGCAACCGCGTTGTGTCCTTGGGCAAGACACTTCACCCCAATTGCCTAAATGGGGGCACGATGACGCTGTGTACTGAGGCGTACTGTACGTCGATGGTGCGCATGTCTTCAACCAATCTAACCCTGCCTGTGCTGCGGTGCAGAGTTCACAGTTACGATGTTGGAGAGCTGACAGCTGCTCGTCGTTGCTCGGTGGTTCTCTCCGGGTACTCCGGCTTCCTCCACCCGTAAAACTGTCACGGTCACGATTAGCCATCGTGCATAAATATGTGACCTTAAACACCAATAAATAAATAAATAAATTACAAAACTTGTGTTTGAAGAAAGCCAAACACTAGATAACATAGACTGCACAGAAGTCAATGAAATATTCTGTGGACTTGCCAGAGGTGACTGTACAACAGCTGACGCTGTCAATCAAGAAAGTGTCAACCATCTACTGTCAAAATTACACGAACTGCTCCAGAATGCGTCCGTAGGACGCACAGGAAAGCTTTGGGTACAATACTATGAGCAAATAGGTCTTCTCCAGTTGTTCTTGAGAGCAGAGCGCACAGGCGACTGGGAACTCCACACATATTGTGTTCGCAATATGATTCCAGTATTTCACGCAGGTGGTCATTTTGCATACGCAAAAAGTTCTCATCTCTATTTGCAGCAGATGAATGAGCTAACAGAAATAATGCAACAGGATGATTTGAAGTTGTTCACTGAGAAAGGTTACTTTACCATAAGGCGCTCAGATAAATTCTGGGACGGGATATATTCTGATCAGACCATGGAGCAGTGTTTAATGAGAATGTTCAAGCTCCCTGGTGGTCTCACACATGGCAGGGGAATAACCGATAGCACTGTTGCGAAATGGGTGCATGGACTACCTCTTTGCCTTCCGATATGTAATGCTCTCGAAAATTTTGTTCATGTTCACACTGGTCATGGCAAACAACATCGGGATCTCCGTCAAAGTTCACAATTGACTGATGCCAATGATATCACCAAATTATTGAACTGGCTCAGAGTGCATTCCCCCTTTCAGAATAGAGATCCACTACAATTAGTCTCTATAGCGACCGGGCTTGTGACCGACGAAACTGTGAACTGTGACCAAGTTCGCAAAATTGGTGAATGTTGCGTATCGAATGTTGTAAGCAAAACGTTCAACAGCATCAAACTACGACGTGTTGACACTGTGAATCTTTCGCATCGATGGCAAATAGCATCAAAGTCCGTGGAAGTAAGGTAGTGATTGACCCCACAATTCTGTTCAACCGCATCACATGTGTTATTCAGTGACAAGCAGAGATGGAAGAGTATCTCAAATATGAACTCGCCCCGAAACCACCAGCATTGTTTGATTCTGCTGGAATGAGGAAGACACAGAAAAGCACGCTCGGTAAGATCCTCAAAACATACGGTTCCGAGCAAACTAAAATCCCAGAACATTCTCTGTTTGTTGTAGATGGTGGATTTTTATTGAGGGCAGTTGTATGGCCTAAACAGTCATCATATAAGGACATATGTACATCATATTCCAATTATCTAGTGAGACATTTTGGGGCGAACGTCGTGGTTGTTTTTGATGGTTATGCTTGTACAATGTCGACAAAGGGTATGGAACAAGCCCGTAGATCTAAAGACAGGTATTCCATTGATATTAATATCTCACCCGAGTTACCAGCCACCACACCCCAATCCGATTTCCTTGCAAATGCCAAGAACAAAACCTAACTGATCGATCTTCTAATGCAGGAGCTATCTGCTATCAATATTCAGTCCAAGCAGGCCGAGGCTGATGCTGATGTACTGATAGCCGAAACTGCACTTGACATCGCTCAAGATGACAACAATGTTGTCGTTGTGGGAACAGACACAGACTTGTTAGTCATTCTTACCTCTCGAGTTCAACCGGGATGTAATATTCACATGATGTATTCCATTACCCCAAACTTACTAGTTTCAGTTAGTGAAATAGCAACCAAAATGGGTGACCATAGAAGCAACCTCCTTGTAGCACATTCTATAAGTGGTTGTGACACTACTTCTGCACTCTTTCGAGTTGGTAAGAAGAAAGTATTCAGTACAATTGTCTCCGATGTTACTAGCGACTCACAACAGTATGTCAACACAATTTTGGTGGATGACAGTACACCAAGTGCAGTAGCCGCTGCCGGGGAACAACTTCTCCTGATCTTATACGGGAGTAAAACTGTTTCCTCTCTCGACCAATATAGATATGTCACTTACAAGCATTATGTAGCAAAATTTAAACTGAATAAACCCATCGACCTAGCCTCACTCCCACCAAGCAGCGATGCTGCACAACAACATGTCTACAGATGTTTTCTCCAGGTCCAACAATGGCTGGGCACTTCGCTTCCTCCGACGGATTGGGGGTGGTCGCTAGACAATGGACTTCTTGTACCGACTGCAGCCACAAAGCCATGTGCCCCCGATAACCTACTGAATCTGATCAGTTGTGGTTGCAAGAGTGCTTGTACAAAAAGGTGTGGGTGTAAGAAGGCAGGACTCTCTTGCTCAGGTTTGTGTAATTGCAGTTTGGATTCTTGTAACAACCACAGAAACACTGTCCTGTCGGAAATTTCTGAGTTCGATGAATAATATGTATATAGGTCATGTCATTTCTGTATATAGCGTTGATAATAGTCAATCTAACTTAATCCATGTTGATTGATTTGTACATTCTGTAAATATTATTTATTGATTTTTGTACATTCTGTAAATATTATTTATTGATCTAATGCTGCCAGACACAGACGTGTCTGTTCGGTCCCAAGCCCGAAAATAGTTGAGTTCTCATGCTGACGAATTTTATGCCAAAAGGGGAACTCGGCCAGAAGCAGAGGGGGTCTTCCATAATGTCTATTTTGTAAGCAATGATAAAAGTCTTCAAATGGTGGTGGATTTTTTATCGTCTGTCCAACTAACATCCCGTTCTGTACTACGACCCTTTGGGCAAATCCGTTAGGAAAATCGTCATTTTTTGCGTAAATCCGATACTTTTTTGTGAATTTTCAATAATTTTTTGCTGAAATTGTCACAGAATGCACATTTTCCTCTAGGTAAATGTATATTGGACATTATGTAGCTCGAAATACACGTAAACAAAAAATACAGTTGGATCAATTCGAGGTTACAAAGTTCGTGCGATTTTTTAAAATTTTTTTCAAACGCGTTTTCGAAAAAAGGCTGTAGAAAAAAAAGCTCAACTGGGATTTTAGGGGACTTTTGTCTAATCGTTCAGTGACATGTACTCAACATTCCCTAAAAAAATCAGCTTTCTCCGATTTTTTTCCCTAGTGAAACCTAATGTTCTTGGGCTATATAGTTGCAACTATTTAGTGGACGACATTCTGAGCAACAGATAACAGACCTAAACAACGCAGGTCACCAGAAATGGACTCAATATTTTTAAGATAAAAACTTGTGAATGTCAAAGGCTGAGACCAATGTGCAGCCTTCATCAAATTGGTAATAGCAACACTATTGGCGTAAGCCCAAGATGTAGACAGCGCTCTTACTTCATGCACCGAAATCTTAAGCCCAGACTGCTGAGTTGAAGATAATTTTTCATAAGCAGTACGGATAGTTAATTGAATCCACCTTGCAATAGAATGGACCGTAATGTCCCTTTTATTAGGCAGCAGAGACAGAAAGAAACGTTTACGTCCCTTTCTGATAAACTCAGATCTACGTTTGTAAATACACATAGCTCTAACAGGACAGAGAAAAGGCCTATGCCTGTCTGAAAACGGAAGAACCTTAATAACAATAGGTTCAGGATACTTATTAGGAGCCTGATTCTTAGCCGAAAATCCAACCTTAGTAGTCAAGGTAATAGTATTACCTACACTACGATAGTGAGAATCATCAACAGATAGTGCATGAAGCTCACTAACTCTTCAAGCCAAAGAGAAGGCTAAGAGAAAAGCTGTCTTATAAGATAAGAATTTGAAGTCCACCGTGTCAAGAGGCTCAAATGGGGCTTCCTTTAGCTTAAGAAGAACCCAAGCTAAATTCCACTTAGGAATTAATCTAAGGGTTCTAGGTCTATTTATCGAAAAGTTTTTCACTAACTTAGATAAAGAGACATTAGATCCAATCTGTAAGCTATCATGATGTGCATAGGTATCAGATAGCATAGACCTATAGCCCTTAATGGTAACAGGTGGCAGTTTGATCTCATCAAACAGGTAGACTAGAAAATTAGCAATGTCTGGAATGGAGGGATCATAAATATCAACAGAATGATCCCTACACCACCGACAAAAAACCTTCCACTTAGCAGCATAATTTAGCGAAGAGGAGGTCCTCCTACAGTTAGAAATTGTGTCCACTGCTTGTCCTGTAAATTGCTTGCCATGCAAGAATGACCGCACAACAGAAATACGTGAAGGTTGAGACCTTGCGGATTGTGATGCAGTGTGTGCGATTTCCCCTGTGAAAGAAGATCCTCTCGTGAAGGAAGCTTCCGCGGCATGTCCCACAACAGACACCTGAGTAGATTTATCCATGGTCTCTAGGGTGACAGAGATGTTACCAACAGAATTTTGCAGTGAGATTGCTTTATCTTGAGCAATATCTGCTGAATCAATGGCACTGGAGGATAAGCATATCCTATCATTCCGTCCCAAGAAATTAAGAAAGAGTCTACTGCAAACGCTCGAGGATCTGGACACAGCGACACATACGTCTGCAACTGATTGTTGAGATGTGTCGCAAATAAGTCTATCATCGGATGCTCCCATTGGTAGCAAATCTGATTGAATACTCGTTTGTTGAGAGGCCATTCTGATGGCAACATGCGACCCCTCCGAGAAAGGGAGTCTGCCAAAACATTCAGACGACCTGGAATATGACGGACCGATAGGAGAAGTTGATGCTCTAGCACAAACAGAAGGATTCTTTCCATTAAGTTGAATAATGGAATGGAATGAGTGCCTCCCTGGTTCCGAATATACGCTACTACCATCGAATTGTCGGACAGAATTTGCACATGTGCATTCTGAATAATGTTCATCCAATGACGTAGTGCAAGCCAAATTGACATCATTTCTTTGATGTTTATGTGCTTGTTTAGGAACTGCGGATCCCAAAGGCCCTGGCACTTCGAATCCGTTGGGCTCAAGGTTGAGCCCCAACCTGTTTGACTGGCATCCATCATAATCGTAAAACTCGGATCCGGCGATTGCAGTGGAACTCCCTGAGTTAACCACTGAATATCTGCCCAAGTCTGAATCTCTTGTTTGACTTGATTCGACAAGACGATGTTCGTATCAGGCGAATGAATCTTGCCACTCCAATTCTGAGTCCGAAAGATTTGGAGTGGCCGAGTACGTAGCCGCCCCATCAGAATAAGATCTGCGGCGGCTCTGCATAAACCTATCAGTTGCATGAATTCTCTCGCTGTGACTTTGTCAGAGTGAAGACAAAAGCGAGCATAACAACTGATTAATTTCGCTCTGGTTAACAGCAGACGAACGAGACTGTTGTGCATCTCGAAGCTCATTCCCAGGTGGGTGAATGACTTGGACGGCACCAGATCTGACTTCTCATTTATTATAAAACCGAGACATCGGAGCAGTTGAAGCAGATTCTGAACATCGTTCTGAAGCGTTAACTCATTGCCGAACCTCTGAAGAATGTCATCCAGGTAGGCTGACGTTACCACAGACAAATGAGCTCGGAAATGAGTCATTACCAAGTTCATTATTCGAGTGAAAGCCCAGGGCGCTAGATTCAGACCGAAGCACATCGCTCAGAACTGATAAACGACTCCTAGGACAGCGAAGCGGAGATACTTTCTGAACGCCGGATGTACCATGACATGAAAGTACGCATCCTTGAGATCTATGCTCACAGCATAGTCGTTCACTCGAACGCTCGCTCTGACTGATCGAATGGTCTCCATATAACATTTTGGAGCCATGATCAGCTTGTTTATCCAGCTCAGATCTATGACTGGACGAAACGAGCCATCTGGTTTCGGAACCAGAAACAGATGGCTGTAGAAACCTGGAGATTCCTGTTTTTTTACAACCTCTATTGCGTTCTTCTCCAGAAGAGATTGGACTTCTAATAGAAGTGAACTTCTCTTCTGAGGATTTGATGGAAGCTGTGTCCATCTTGGACTTCGAGTTAGAGGAGGCTTTCTTTTGAAGGACAGTTTTAGCCCTTCTGAAATCACCCCTCGAACCCAAGGGTCGTCCGTAATCGACAACCAATTGGTTAAGCAACTCGATAACCTTCCGCCCACTGGAACATGATAGAGGTTTGCACCATCACTTCCTGGACCTGCGAGGCTTGTGGGAGGAGAAACCACGTCCTCCATGACCCGCACCTCACCCCGTCAACCTAGGGGCATCTGACCGGTTGTCTCGGCCAGTATTACGGCCCCTACCTGAGCCGCTACCTTGACGGTCTCTGGAGTAAGACCTAGAGGACTTATAAGAACCTCTATAGGAACTTCCCTTGGATGTACTTGTCCCAGAAGAGCCTGTCTTACTCTTCTCCGCTGAATCCGACTTTTTAGAAGCGGACTTGAACAGCAGAGAGTCTGAAGCTTTCTTAGTAATTTGATCATAGATCAAGGAAAGCTTGCCGTCGAAGAGAAGCTCTCCAGAGACCAGAGCGACTCGAAGAGAGTTTTTCACCTTACGATCCACGCGAGTGGATGCAGTCAGGGCAGCATCACGTTTAACTAACTCCAGATTTGCCACTGAAAGGGCGGAGTTATACGTAGAGTATGCTATGGCCCTAGAAAGAACTCTTAAGGAAGTTTAAACAGCCTGGAATTTTTTTCCTTCGAGACGAAATGATAATGCTCTGGTAAGGTGATCTGCGTACGATAATGTGTCTAAGCTGATCCTGTTAGATGTGATTGTCGTATCCAACGTCGTGGCTGGAATAGACATAGATGACGGCAAAGACAATTCTAGGTCTTCAGCCTGGTCGTCCAGACGCAGAGGAACTCTCGGAATGCCATGTCCTGCCGTTTCAAATTTATTCCTTGAATTGATGAAAGGCAGCTGTATAGAATTGGCCGATAAGAAACCGGACTTGCCTGTCTTGGAGGCAAGTTTGAATATAGCGTCATTCACAAGATCAAATGTCTGTGAGACATTTCAGGACTGGGTCGGAAACTCAGGGATGGTGTCCCTAAACCAGCTGAAAAAGTCTGTGTCCAGTGACGATATCAGTCTCTTATCTGGCAATGCAGCATTTTGGTCCTGAGGAACAACATCAGGAAGGTACTGCTGGATGAAATCTATGGCTACCTTATGTTGCTCCAAAAGGGAAAATTCCAACTCCTCTGAATCCCTTTCTCCATCCGGCTGGACCACTTGATAATCTTGGTCGTCCCTTGCTGACTCTGCAGCGGAATGAACCGACCCAGCTTCCTCAGACAATTCCTGATCGGAAAAGGTTTCTGACGGCTGCTGGGATGCTGCAATAAGATGAGCTATCTGCGATAGCAAGTCCATTACGGAGGCCTGTGGAGCCATGGTCTTACATGATTTAGCTGCTGGAAGCTCCTGGGACGTTGAATCTTGCATACTTCTTTTATGCGCATGTCCCGATTGTAAAGGCCTCGTATCCCTGGCTACCGGATGGCGTGACCTGGTCGACGTGGAATCCTTGGTCAGAGAAGCTGGCTGGATATCAGCAGTCATGTAGCCTAGGTGTGGTCGTGTGTGCTGCCGTGAGGATGAGGAAGCTGATAGACTAGTCGCTGCGGACTGTCTATGTAACAGAGCATCCCGAGCAGATGGAGTAGACGTATGCTCTGACAGACTAGCGTCATGTACAACAACATCTGGTTCCAGATGTTGCTGTAAGAGAGAGGGGCTTCTCTCGCTCACGGTGCGGTGGACCTGGACGAGCTAGCTACCGGACTAACAGGCTTCCTCCGTACTATCCTCGGATCCGTCGTCGCTGGGTGTGCACATTCAATGTTTATAGTGCTTGCATCACCCAAACTGCTTCCCTGGACCGCAACGGACGAACCCGGTTGCCGTGCCATTTGATGAATGGTCGCTACACAGGGCGAGCTAGCGGACAACAACGCTGTCAATCCTACAAGGGACCTCTTAGGCAATTGTTGTATTTCCATGAGCACTTTTGCCGCTAGCTCTTCATTAGACTGCAACGGCGGAGGCACACTTGTTGAAGACATCACGGAAACATCACCCTGTTCTTGTTCCTCTGAAAAAGAGACTGATAAACTAGAGTGACCTTGCGGAGAGAGGACGGCATGGACCCCTCACTGCTAACAATATACCATGACACATGTCTCAAACGTTTGTCATTCCAATTGGCACACACTGAGCAAGAATTAGTGCAAGTACATAGACTACAAGAAACACAATTAACATGAGAATCAGAGGAAGATTTCCTCGCATTACAATTTGAACAATATTCTTTCATCATGAAAAAATATAAACAGCCATAGTACTTGCACTAAGCCTTGAAACAAAGATACACAATATAATATAATCAATTATAACATTTCAAAAAAATAATTGAAAAAAAAAAAAATTTTTTTGAAAAATTTTCAGAAGAGCCCAAGTTCACAATGGGAACAAGGGAGCCCAAATGGATCCCACAAAAGCCTAAGTGTGGACAAAAATTTTAAAACATTTTTAAAAATTAATGTAACACTTACAGACAATATTAATGTATCTGGCTATGAGCAGAACTAAACAGAAGACAAGTAATCACTATCAGAAGTAACCGTTGTCAACACAAACAAAAGTGTACAAAAACCGGAAACATGACTCCAGGCACTGTAAACATGGCCCAAAATCAGTCACCAATTTAAACACTATCCAATGTAAAACAGAGACTTCCAGAGAAGAAACTGCAGTTCATCGGATGGTAGATGCAGATCACAATGCCTAAACACCCAAGGGTGAGGATGTAAACATGAGGAAAAACAGAATAATCATTCTGTTACCATTCTGTTACCAAGCCAAAACTCCCAAGAAATTTTAGTAAAAAAAATTACAAAAATTATGCCAAAAGCATGGGAGAATAGCCAGGGGGGAATACAGGAAAGGGAGAGAGGAAACACTGAACAAACAATGAAAAATTCATAGCAAGAATGACAACATCAGGGCCATGACCCGAAATTAGGGAACATGAAATAAATTTCGTAAAAAAAGTGTAAGTTACAGCCCTGATCATATCCTGCCACTGTTTCATCCTCTCATCCTTCTATTTCCTCCTAAGATCCACCATTTCTTCCATAATTATGTGTCTGGCATCATTTAAACTGAGATTTACAGCACAAATATCAGTAAGGTGTTACTGAATTTAGGGCCAAACAAAGAATGACAATTGGCGCCAATTTCGAGACCTCCTTGACACTGTGCATGCACATTGGATAAAAGGTATAGAGGACCACATAGGACATTGAAATTTCGAATTTTGATTCAAATTTTGGGGATTGGGGGGCAAAATTTGTGTTTGGCCCTTGATTTTAAGGAGTTAGCACCAGCTAAGTCTGGGTCATTGGCACAGTATAAAAATATTAAATTTTCTGTGTTTTTATTTTTGTTCTAATATAATCGAGCAGAAGGTATGAACTAACAATTAAAAATCATGGATACTATTTTTTTAGCCATATAGCCTGCTATTGTATATTCTTGTTTTTACACCGTGGTTAACCATGGTGTAAAAAAAGAAGCTACTGTGGATTGCAAGTTACACCATACCACCGTACGTAATATTATCCTTGTGTTTTCCAGGGTGTATGGGAATTTACACCAGTTTGGGAACTCAGGCAAAGCCGAAGGGTGTATGAGTTCCCAAACCAGTGTAAATTCCCATACACCCTGGAAAACACAAGGATAACAGATTTATTTCCAAGAATTTTGGTGTAGTTAATAGTTTAACCTACATTGTGGACAAAAAGTGACAGAAAATTTGTACTTTGTAAGTTTCTTAATAAATAAAACCAGACAAATTTAAATTTTATAGTAAATTTCCTTTCTTATTATACCTACCACAATTGTTTACTACAGGCTTGCACTACATTGGAAGTCCCTAACTCAGATAATATACTATCTATTTTTGTCTTTCCCAAGCAATTTGGGAAAGAAAAGTGGTGCAAAAACACCAAGAAAAAAATAAGCCAAAACTGGGTCGAGTGCAACCGGCGCAGACCCAGTACGGGACGATCTCTCCCAAGTACAACTCCACGACTTCCGTTGCCAGTGCACATATACGTCGCTAATGACTCATTCTTTTTTAATCTGCCAACATTAGAGTTATGTGATCAGCGGGGAGGAAGGTTTCTTACCCGTATAAGAAGACAGGAGGGCCTCCATGTAAACAATTGTGGTAGGTATAATAAGAAAGGACATTTACTATAAAATTTAAATTTCTTATCAACCTACCCACAACTGTTAACTACAGGCTGAATAGACAATAGGCTGGAGGGAATCGCATAACCAACCCACACATAACCCAAGTGCACTGGAACCGTGAAGCAAATGGAAGAGGTCCCGAGGCTTATCAACCATAGCGTCACAATCATTAATAAAAGACAATGAAAGGAGGCATATAGGTCTGTGTGACACACAGACAGAAAAGGGCAGTAACAGCACAAGGCTGAAACTGACCTTCAAGAAGCCTAATGGCTAGGGCAGACAACAGCCTGAGCAGAAAAAAGAAGACCCAATGCAAAAAGGTCCTCCGTCTGCTCCTGCAACTGACACAGATAGAAGGTGGAGAAAGTAGAGGTATTTCTCCAGTAGGCTGCCTGCATAACATCCGACAACTTGCCGGAGTTAGAATAAGGCCAAGAGGTAGACAATGCATGCACCTCGTGGGCAGAAATACGATTGGTAATACCATCGCCAACTGCTAAACGAGCGTAAGCCGTACGAATAGCAAGACAAATCCACCGAGAAATGGATTGAGGAGAGATCTTCTGTTGACCAGGAATAAGAGACAGAAAAAAACATTTCCTGCCTTTCCGTATGAATTGTGTCCAATTGAGATAAATGCGAATAGCACGGACCAGACAGAGTAAAGGGCGATTACCCTCAACAGAAGGAAGAGCCCTGATACAGATAGGAGGAGGAGTAGTATCTGCTAACTGATTCTTGGCCAGAAAAGAGCAATCAGTGGTAAAAGTAACACTGTTGGGAGAGCTCCTAAAAAAGGCCGGGTCAACCGAGAGGGCGTGAAGCTCACTAACCCGTCTGGCAAAAGCCATCAGAAAAGCCATCTTATATGTGAGAAAATGCATATCCACCTGGGATAAAGGTCCGAAATGTGCCCCCCCCCCCCCCCCCCCAAGCAAAGCAGCACCCACGAACGATTCCATCGTGGGGTAAGCTGCAAAGTCCGAGGCCTTTTCAAAGAAAAGTGCCTAACAAGCTTGGAAAGGTAAGGATTAGTGCCGATACGACGCTTCCCCACATAAGAAAAAGTCTCTGAAAGCATGGATGGTAACAGACAGGAGACCCCGAGAATCAAACAGATATACCAGAAACTCTGCAATCTGTGAAATCGAAGGATTGGCATAACCAACAGAGTGATCAGCACACCATCGACAGGAGACCTTCCACTTAGCTGCATAAGCTAAACCAGTGGAGTGCCTCCTTGAAGAAGAAATGCACTCCACTGCTCATCTTGAAAAACCTCTATGGAGGAGACAGGACCTGACAAAAGATATGCGTGAAGGCACAATGAAGTTGGGTCGATGTGAAACCTCCTCGGGTGACCTTGGCAAAGAAGGCTGCGATGTAGAGGGAGACATGCCAGAACCGCCGCCATCAGCGAGCAGAGCTGATTGATCCACACCCGCTGAGGCGACAGGGAAGCAATCAGAATGATTTGACAACTGCAGGTTCGAATTTTGGCTAGAACCTGAGGCAGAATCGGAACCGGCGGGAAGGCGTAGCCGACTAGACCGTTCCAATCGAGTGACAGAGCGTCCACGGCAAAAGCCAGAGGATCTGGACACGGGGACACGAAAGTGTCCACCTGATGGTTCGAACGAGTCGTAAAGAGATCAATGTGGGGACGTCCCCAGAGATTGCAAAGAGACTGGAACACTGCCCTGTGGAGCATCCACTCGGTGGAAATGACCCTGCCCCGTTGGGACAGGGAGTCGGCTAGGACGTTCAGACGGCCGGGAATGTGATGAACAACCACCCCGGCGTGGACATCCTGAGCGAGCAGTAGAAGATCCCGAGCCAATTCCTACATTGGAACCAAGTGTGTGCCATCCTGGTTCCGAATGTAAGCAACCACTGTCGAATTGTCGGACAACAGAAGGACCTGGCGATTCGACAGGTGAGGTATCCACTGCCTGAAACTCAGAAGAAGAGCAAGAAGCTCCTTCTGGTTGATGTGTAGAGCTGCCTGATCTTGGTCCCACATCCTGTGAAGGGAAAGACCTAGAGGATCCAACGTCACACCCCATCCGAGATCGCTGGCATCTGCCGTCAGAATGTGATCGGACGTGGGTAAGTCCAACGGAACACCCTGCGTAAGCCACTGGACATCCATCCAGGAGAGAAGGTGAGATTCTGGAAACTGAAGCACCAGATCCAGAGAATCTACATACGGCCTCCAACGACTGAGCAGAAAGTTTGGAGAGGTCTGACACGCAGATGACCTAGAAGAATGAGATCTGTCACTGAACCGCAGAGACCGATCAGCCAGAGAATACTCCGTGCCGTCGCGGATGTGGACTGGGACAGAGTCAGAGCAAAAGCTGAGAGAATCACAGCCTTGGCCTGGGGAACCGCCACCAAATTGAATTGGGTGCAGAAAGCCATCCCCAGATGACAAAACGACTGAGAAGGGACCAGGTCCGACTTCTCCTCGTTGACTCTGAATCCTAGCGACGTGAGCAAGCTCAACAGAGTGGCGACATCCAACTCCAGTAAGGCAGCATTGGAATGCCTCTGGAGGATATCGTCCAGATAAGCCGAAGTAGTCACCCTGGACTGTGTGCGATGGAAAGCTATCACATGCGACATCAGACTGGTGAAGGCCCAAGGAGCCAGGTTGAGGCCGAAAGGCATGGCCTTGAACTGGTAAACTCGCCCCAGAAAAGCAAACCTGAGATACTTCCGTGACGCCCGATGAATCGGAACGTGAAAGTAAGCGTCTCGCAGGTCGATACTGAAAGCAAAATCTCCCTGCTGAATTGAACGGCGGACTGACCTGAAAGTCTCCATGCTGAACTTGGGAGCAATGATAGACTGGTTCAGGATACTCAGATCGATAACCGGTCGGAGTTGGCCATCCTTCTTCGACACCAAGAACAGGTGGGAATAGAACCCCACTGACTGAATGTTCTTGATGACCTCAATTGCCCCCTTTGCCAGATGATTGTCTATCTCCGTGGACAAAAGTTCCCGACGTAAAATGTCTGAAGGAACTGTGGTTGGAAGAGGCACCCTGGCCAGAGTGGGGTGCCTTTGGAAGGATATTCGCAGCCCGGACCGAACAACATCTAACACCCAAGGATCTGATGTGATGGTGGCTCAACGGTCTGCAAACTCTGCTATCCTTCCTCCAACCTGGGACGAATCGAGGTGAGGACCTTCATTTCGAGCCCCGACGAGGCCCGCGAGAGGAGAAACCACCTCCTCTACTGAATGAAGAATCCTGAGACTTCCCTCTAGTCTGCCGACGCTTACCCTTACCCCTTGAGTAAGAAGTAGAAGTGGTGTCAGAAGGATCAGCCTTTTGCTTCGCAGAGGAAGCAGAAGGGTACTTGTTAGGCTTGGAATGGCCCCTGCCTCCCCTAGAAGGCTGATCAAGCTGACAAAACAGCAGCTGATCTTTGGAATGATGTAGGACGTCATCCTGGACCGTCGACACGGAACCATGGAAAAGTTGCAGACCTGACAAAGAAGCAGATCGAAGAGCAGCGCGCTGCTCCTCAGGAAGGGATCGGCCTGTGTCCAGCACAGAGTCCCTTCGAACTAATTCCAAATTAGCCGTGTTACAGGCATGTGTGTGAGTAAGATGCATGAGCATCTTGGACAGCACATGCAAAGGAGCCTGTACCTCAACAAGCTTATCTGGAGGCAGATAAGCAGCTAAAGCTGAGACGACGTGATCTGAGAGAGAAAGCATACCAAGCATCTCTCTTGATAAGCCCAACGTGGACTCCAGAGTCGTCATCGGAATGACGGCAGACTTGGGCTTGGTAAGCCCGAGGGAATGTCCAGTCTGGCAGACTGATGGATTGGTGGAATCATAGGAACGATAACGCACCAGAGGCAAAAAGGTGTCAACCCTGGTGAAGAATGGAGCCTTCATGGCCTTGGAACTCAGCTTAGAGTCCAAGGCTTAAAATGCTTCAACCACCTGTACCGACTGGCACGGTCGAAGACGCCCAAAAGCAGGTTGCTCCATAGGCTGCAGGCACGCGACTGATGATCGCGGCCTGGCTGACACTGTCGGCTGGTTTGATGGTTTGAGATCCGGAAAGAACCCAAACACAAAATCAAGAGCTGCCCCCAAGTCCGAAGACTGCTGGCTCTCGACATCAAGCATGTCTGACTCCTCCCTTGAGTCGGAAGACACATAGCCCATCATGGGCAAACCAGCCGATGCCTCCCATGGTGTCTGTACACCAGGGGGATCAAAAAGCGGCCTGTTTCCAATCCTGGGAGGCGGCGCCATGGGGGCGCCTGGAAACCACTCGCTGCCTCGCTGGAAGCAACAGGAAGGCTCTTGGACAGAATCTGAGTGAGTAAGGAGATGGCCTCCCTAAGCTCACTGCCCGGTTCGACATGGGAACGAACTGGCAAAGTGGCTTCACCTCTGACCCTCTTAACCAGTAAATGGTCACGATCCTCCAAAACACCCGATGTGGGACGGCGGGCGGCAGCCAAAACATCTGAAGGCAGACGTGTATAGGAGTACGACACACCCCGAGGATCAACATAGCAGGAACTCATGAGAGTCACCGCGGACCTCTGCAGGGCAGAAGGTCCAGTCTGCACAAAAGACATTGGTCCCCCAAAACTGGTCGTGTGAACAGAATGAGTGGACGGAAATGCCACAGAGTTTATAGTGTCCCCACTAAGAACATCCAAATCCAATGACACAACTGTGGTGCTCAACGGTGCAGAGACCACAGTAGAGGGTTCAGCCGGCAGCCCCTTCTAACTTCGTCGAGTTGAAGTCAGGGAAGGCTGAGGCCGATATCCCATGTCTACACCACCAGACATCCCTGCAGTCCCCTGCAGGGATAAGCCAAGGCCGGCTGAAACCGAAGACGAAGCAGACGGACCAGCAGTAAGAGTAGATACGTCGGGAGTCATTGAGGTTGGTGGAATTGTGGAGAGAGCATCCCTGCTCGGCTCCGAAGGAGGAGTCACAACCCTAGTGACAGCCTCAGATGTTGACTGGAGGGGGACAACAGTTCCAGAACCAGGCACCTCTTCATCAGACAACTCAACGGCACCCGCAGTATCCACTACAGGAATAGACTGCATATCCCACACAGAGGAGGAATAACTCTCACCAGACATGGTCGGCTCGGGAGCCCCCAAACGACCGCGTTCTCCTTTCTTGTGGGAGCGAGAGGTACGGCCACGAGAATGCACAACACGGTTCACGGACACCCAGAAAGTGGATGACCACGATCCACAGAGACCACAGGGCCGATCGGCCGAACATCCATTACATGAGGAGCATGAAGCATGTGAATCGTCCACATGCTTTGAAAGCAAATATTGCCCACAAGGAATAGTCCTGGGCATGATAGAGGTGAGAGAAGCAAAGAATGTGAAATCAGATGAAAACAGAAGAACACCCCCAAAGAAGAGAGAAAGGTGACAGAAAATTAGACCCCAGACAGTCGACCGGGAACCAAACAACAGAATGACCACTCTCAAAGGAGAGAAGAAAATCTGCATAAGCGGTACCCCTCTGACACCTAACTCTAACACAATTAGAAAAATGAACAATTTAAATATTTACAATAATTGTGAAAAATTAAGTCCGAACTGCATGGCACACGAAATTCGCACGCGACTCGGATAAAGAACATATAAAAAACATTATGGATAATAATTGTATAGAGAATATGATAAATAAAACAGTTCCTGATAATACAAAAGGATACTTGGATCCAAGATGAAGCAGAGCAAAAGACAACAATCAACGAGTTGAATGAACTCTGATATGAGTGCAGAAGAACATCTCGTCACATGGCGGATGAAAAAAAGAATGGGTCATTAGCGACATATATGCGCACTGGCAACGGAAGTCGTGGAGTTGTACTTGGGAGAGAGAGTCCCGTACTGGGTCTGCGCCGGTTGCACTCGACCCAGTTTTGGCTTATTTTTTTCTTGGTGCTTTTGCACCACTTTTCTTTCCCAAATTGCTTGGGAAAGACAAAAATAGAGAGTATATTATCCGAGTTAGGGACTTCCACTGTAGTGCAAGCCTGTAGTAAACAATTGTGGGTAGGTTGATAAGAAATATGGATGTCTTTGGAACTGGCATAATGAGCCAATTCCAATGACATTCATATCTATAATATTTTATTGCACATAAATATTAAATTTCCTGTATTTTTATTTTTGTTTAACATAACTGAGCGAAAGTATGAATTAATAATTAAAAATTGGTACTTTTTTTAGCCATATAGTCTGCTACTGTATATTCTTGTTTGGTTAACCACAGTGTAAAAAAAAACCCACTGTGGATTGCAAGCTACACCATACCTCTCAGCCAATCAAAATGCAGTATTTTGTTTCATTTGGAAATGAAAAAAAATATTACTCAATTTTTTTCTTGCATTCTATATTTTGATGAATTTTTCATCAAATCTACTCATGGCCATTGTAAAAAAAAAGCAGAACACTGTGATAGTGGAGTGAAATAAATGACCTGAAGTGGAGTCTTTCCATTTATTACATGCCCATGCAGTCTCTTTTATGCAATACGGCGTGCAATACGGCTGTGCAATACGGAATTCCGTATTGCACACCAACCTGTTCCAACTGGGACTTTTTTTATGCAATGCGACTGCATAAAGTGCATGGTGTTTACCACCGTTGATAGAAAAGAAAATTCGGTCAGTAGGTGCTTGGGTCATGTAATAAATACAAAACCACATGTATGTTTCAACGAGTCATTTTGTATTCAATTCGTCAGATGTGCGTAGAAAGAAAACGTCTCGACCTTCGGTCTCGACGTTTTCTTCCTACGCACATCTGACTCATTGAATACAAAATGACTCATTGAAACATACATGTAGTTTTGTCTATTTATTCTAAACCTCAAAATGAAGTTTATTACTGAATATGAAGTCACTGCAGTGATTGATTCATGAAATTCTTTTAAAAACTGAGATAGCATTCCAGACCACTTACCATGGAGAGACAGTACACCAATTTAAACAAACCTATAATGACCCAACCCAGTTTTCTTTCACATGAAATTCCATTGGAATCAGGTAATGAGTTTTGAAGGAGAGGATTCAACCATAATCTTTCGATGGTTAAACACTGGTCAAAATGTGATATGTATAGCTCACACTGACTTTCAGTTAGGTGAGGTAATACTAATATTTGGAAGCAATTTTTGTGAATAGAACTGGCAAGTTTTGATTGCTATGTCAGTCAGCCTTGGCTTTTTGAAAAATCCAAGTTCGCAAAAAAAACAACACACTCCTGGGAGCTGCATCAGGGAGCAAATTGCTCTCCTGAATTATTTTTCATTGTTTTGCTTTACAAGCCTAAATACTTAATACCTAAATACTTAATACCTTAATACTTAGGGAGCACGGTGGATCAGTGGTAGACTGTTGGACTTCTGTGCTAGAGGTCCCGAGTTCGGTCCCCGTCTGGGATGACCTGTGTTGTGTCCTTAGGCAAGGCACTTTATCCCGGTTGCCTACATGGGGCACGATGATGCTGTGTACAAAGGCGTACTGCCTGTCAATGGTACATGTCTTCAACCGCTGTAACCCTGATTGAGCGGAGCTTGAACAGAGTTACAATGTTGAGGAGCTGACAGTTGCTCATCGATGCTCGGTGGTTCTCTCCACGTACTCTGGCTTTCTCCAACCGTAAAACTGTCACTGTCACGAGTAGCCATTGTGCATAAGAATGTGATTTTAAACACCAATAAATACATAAATACTTTAATACTTAACACTTTACCTAATGGGAAAGGAAGACAACACTTGCAAACAAAATTTGAGAATCACTATTTTTTTCATATTTTTGTGTCAAAAACATAGTTCAAGCTTGTTCCAATGAGAGAACACAAGCTATTTTTTTTTAGACAAAAAATGAAAACATAATGAAAATTAAATTTTGTGAACACCTCTGGCCAATTTGGGCCATTACATTGGGTAAAGGGTTCAGTGGAGACTGACAATATATACAGTTGTCAAAAAGAAGGGGCAATATCTACAATTTGAGCAGTAAGATTCTATTTCAGATTTGATTTAATTCAAAATTCTCTGCCTAATTCAATTCAGGTTTTGATCTGACCTAAAATCTGAGCTTTATCAGAGCCCAAGAAAAAGATTATTTTGCACAACAATTTGAAAAAAAAAAATTAAAATAAAGAAAATTCTTACTTGATCTTCATTTGAAGGAACATCTGGGTCCTGGGAGTACTGATCTGGATAAAAGCTCACAGTGCTATCCTGAAGACCTGCCATCATTATAGTCACACCCGAAATTGCAGGCAGAAGATCAGATCTCTCTATTCCAAGGTAAGTGAAAACAGAAGACTTATATACTGCACCATCTCCAAGACTTGAAGTATCCATCGTCAATGTGTATGTAAGCTTGTATGTTCCAAACTGGAGAGTTTGTTTAGGTATTCTGAGTGCTGCTTGTGTATGAGACTTTAGATGTGAAAGATCAATAGACTCAACTTCAAGTCCTGTGTTTGTATCAACTCTCCCCAGCTTCCATAGTTTCAGATTGGTCAAAGTTTCTGCACAATATATCTTGGTAATAGATGTGATGACAATGTCATCAGCCCTTTTAAATTTCTTTGGATCTGTAATTGAAGTTTTTTTGCCTTCTATGTCAACATAAGGTAGTTGGCAATCACCAGATGATATTGGAACAAAAACAGAATCAGAGGTGGAGGAAAAAGAATTATTGACAAGTCGTGTTACTGTAAATGTTCCCTGTGATGTATAGGTGTGGCTGATAGGAGGCAGTACATTTGTGCTCAAACTTCCCTCCAGCTGAAAGCCATCACCTTCACCAAAATCAATATACAAATAAGAGTTATCACCAGCTGATTCTATATCACCTTGTACAGTAACAGTTTTGTTACTGGTTGCATATGTGATTTTTAGTTCTCTGGCAGTATCTAACACAAAGATCTTCATATTTAGAATTTCAAGTTGCATTGAATTACTCGCTTGAATGCTGACATCAAATTCTCCTGCCTGTAACAAAATAAAACAAAAAAAATCAAGTTGCTAAATATTTCCATTCCTCAACTAATACAAAATACAGTACAGTTAAAACTAGAAGTCCTGTCATGAAATGTGCACAAATAGCATGTTGTTCTGCGTGTTAATCTACGTGTTATGACTATAGTAAGGATATCAATTCTGTACATATGGCCTGTGCACGAGCAATGTTTCAGGCAATGGACCTCCAGGTAAACGGAGGTCCATTGCCAGTGTTTGCTATGAGTAACCAGGAGAACCTGCAGTGCTTTGGATGCTATTCGATATGGCAATTGCACGCAATTCCTATGTGCAATTAAGCCTAGATAAGCACACTGTTCGTGACAGGACTTCTAGTTTTAACTGTAGGTTCCTCTTATGAATTGGCTGTATCCGTATGCGTAATTTACAAATTGGCAATTGAAAAAAATATATTTTTCAAAGAATTCCAACAAAACCATATCATGTGACACCTCATTGGAACAAGCCTATTGAGGTTGCACCAATGAGGGGGGGGGGGGGGGGGGGGGGGATCACATGATATGGTTTTGTTGACATTTTTTTTTAAATTTAAAAAACAATAATTAAAATAATAAATTTTGATATGGTGTGCATTAGGTATAGGCTTAAATGAATTCTGTCAACAAGAATAACACGGTTAATTGCACAAAATTTGACTTCCTATTTATTTATTGGTGTTTATGGTCATATACTTATGCACAATGGCTGGTGGAAAAGGGGAGAGAGCAACCGAGCTCGGCCTCCAAAGGAGGAGTCACAACCCTAGTGACAGCCTCAGATGTCGACTGGAGAGGGACCATAGTCCCTGAACCAGGCATCTCTTCACCAGATAACTCAACAGCTCCCGCAGTATCCACCACGGTTAAACACTGCACATCCCCCATGGGGTATAACTCTCACTTGCCCTAAAGGAACCATACTGGACATAACAGAGGTGAGAGCAGTAGAAGAAAGAGGTGAACTCAACAGATGTAGAAAGTAAAAGAACACCCCCAACTACGAGAGAAAGGTGGCAGAAAAAGTACCGGCAGGACCACAACTGAACCCAGACGGCCGACAGGGACCCAAAAAACAGAAATTCTGCCCTCAACAGAGAGGAGAAATCCTGTCCATACAGAGTCCCCCATTGACACCTAACTCCAATAATAATAATAAAATTTATCAACCGAAAAATTTTATGTACGAATCGCATGGTACGCAAAAATCACATGTGACACGGAAAATATATAAAATACAATGAAAATGTGGTTGAAAATAATAACGAGAATATATAAAACACAGTCCTGTTATTATACGATCCTCAGATCCATAATTCCAGTCACCGGTAACCATTATCAACGAGTTGAAGTATCACTGTTTCTGAATGCAAAAATGGACGTCCTCCCACATGGCGGACGAAAAAAGAATGAGTCATTAGCTATGTGTCTGTGCACTGGCAAAGGAAGTTGTGGAATTGTACTAAGAGAAGAGCATCCCCTACTGGGTCTGCACCGGTAGCACTCGACCCAGTTTTGGCTTATTTTTTCTTGGTGCTTTTGCACCACTTTTCTTTCCCAAATCGCTTGGGAAAGATCAAAATAGAGAATATATTTTCCGAGTTAGGGTCTTCCACTGTAGTGCAACCCTGTAGTAAACAATTGTAAGGTAGGTTGATAAGAAATAGTATGAGGTGCATAGTAACAGGGCAGAAAGTAAAAGTGGACTCATACAATAACTTTAACACAAATGTTGAAGTTGATGCTGATGCGACGCACCTTGCGCCATATCATAAGCTCACACAACTTTGTTGGGGAGCTAAAAAGAAAGATTTTGGAAGAAATATATGCAAATAAAGGCAACAGGGAGCTTTTTCTTTACAGGCAGAGTACTGGATCCCATATTTCAGCTTTATTCTGAACTCCAGGTACTGCTACATACTCCTTATTCCTTTGATGTGAAATGAGTTGGTTTGTATGGATTTGCCTTGTTATAAATTATGGAGGAATACATAAAGGCAAAAATTGTGATAGGGAAGAAGATGCCTCCACCTGAGCAAATGGGATTCAGTATTTTGGTCCAGAACACGATTCAGATGACACAGGCTGGATCAAACTTACATCCTTTTGATCTGACCAATGAGCTACTGCACTCCCTACCAGATCATATTATACCAGTTCGAACGTATTTTGGAAATGGGTGAATAAACGTAACAATGGAAGTAACCCACAGAGTATTAACGTAGATGGCAGAGTTACAGATGATCAAGATCAAATCGCATCAGAAATAGTTAAGCACTGGGAAAAGGTAAACGATAAGCAATGGGGCATGTGGGACCCACCAGAGTGTCCAAACCAGGTCGAGGAAAATCTATCAAACTTCATGTGCAGCAAAATTAAAATGGAGGAGATGCAAAAGGTAATCTCTAAGGAATGAGAAAGCAGGAGGGGTGGACAAAATTCCTAACAAGTTTATCAAAAAGGGGGGAGAGGAACTGCCCTATTCAATTTAGCCTCAGATAAACAAGAGGTCCCAAAAGAGTGGAGAGACATTTATTCACAAAAAGGAGGGAAAAGACGTTCAGGATAATTATTGAGGGATCTCTGACAGTAGCAACATAGGAAAAGTTTTCTGTGAAGCCCTGTATGGGAGATTAGAGGAGGTGATTGAGGTGAAGGGTTTTTGGGAGAGATTCACAATGGGTTCAGGAAGGGAAGGAAAGTCATCCTTTCATACTACCTCAACTGATAGAATCCGCGAAAGCAAAAAAGAAAAAGATGTTTATGGTCTTTTTGGATGTTAAAAAGGCATACGATAGAGTATGGAGGGAGAGTATGTGGCGAAAGCTGGAGGCTCTGGGCTTGGGAGGTGAGTTTGTTGGAATTCTGAAAGCATTATATAAAGATGTACAGAGTGAACTTAGCCTTGTTAACATAACAACAAAACGTGTGCCTATGAAGACAGGCCTAAAACAGGGGTGTTTCCTTTCGCCAATTCTTTTTGCATTGTACATCAAAGGTTTAGGAGATGAACTCCTGCATAGTGACGAGGGGATAGCACTTGGGGACTTGAAGATCCCAGGGCTATTTTTTGCATACGATATGGTGCCAGTGTCAGAAAGCAAAGAGGGGCTAGCGAAAATCCTGGAAATTGTTGGGAAATATGGGAGCAAATGGAGACTCTAACTTAATGAAAGCAAGAGCAAAGTTATACCTGTGGGCAGCAAAGTGGACTCCACTCGAAGATGTAGAATGGGGGAGTTCTGTATTCCAGATGGTAGCAGCAAACTTCTCAGTGTAGGAGAGACGGGTGACTATGAGTATCTGGGGGTAAATATAAACATCACAGGAAGAGGCATCTACTGAAACTACACAAATAAATTGATTCTGAAGGGGAGGCGAATCCTAAACCAACTGAAACTTATAGGGAGAAACAGTTTCAAGAAGGTTTTTGTGGGGAAAACCATTTGGGAAATGGAGGATCTGCCAAGTATTACATATGGTACGGAAGTGGTAACCCTAAACCAGATGGCTGTAAAGAGCTTGAAAACCCAGGAGTGAGCTTGGGTGGATGAGGATCAAGGACAGGACAGACTTATTGAAACTTGGTTATCTTAATTATTTGTTAAATCTCCCCGACAGCCGATGGTGTAAAGTAATGTTCCAGAGAATTTTCAACTCAAATATCAAGACAGGGTGGATGGTCCAAGTGAGGGAGCTAATAGAGAACTACTCATTGGAGATCTCGGACCAAGACATTGGGGCAAACCAGGGTAAAAAAAATCATCAGAGAAAGGGTCATGGAGGATGGTAACCTTAATTGGCGAGAAGGGGTCAAATCAAAGAGGTCTTTGGGTGGCCTGCGTGATAAAGAGAAGCCTGGTTTTGAAGAGTACCTTGATGGCACCTTTGGTAGGTTACTGTTGTTCAAGCTGAGGTTGCGGTCCCTGGAGCTGAGGGGAAAATTTGGGAAAAACAGTCAAAAGGAGTGCCAGATGTGTAATTTGGGCATGGTGGAGACCCTGGAACACTTTCTTCTAGAATGCCCAAAATACCAGTCTAAAAGAACAAGATTCACTGGGAGTATAATGGGGAAGTGGCATGGGAAAATAAAGGACATGTGATTAGTGAGAGACTCAAAGGAGAGGGTTAATATGCTAATCAGAGAGATTGGGAAGAATGGGGCAAGGGATGTCATCCAGCAGTTTGTCTCTGAGTGATGAGAGGGGAGAAGAAGTGTGGGAATAGGGAGGCAGTTGGGAGTACAGGGGTAATCAAGGCCTTCTCACCCACAGGAATATCATCCAAGTATAATATATTAAAATATGAGGAAACACACTGATATTTACTAACCTCATCAATAAGCATTTCAACAAGATTTGCATTTTCACTCTTGTTACATGTGTACACGACTGCATTGTTATTGACTGAAACAGCTGCAATGCTTGTCCATATCAAAGTACCTAGAGCAAAAAAGTACAGAAATGTGAGTATTAAGACAGAACACTTTGAAGGTGGAATATGGGGGATTGTTTTGAACAACAGAAAGAACTTTGACAAGGGTCCTTGATTTCTTCTTCCATATAGTACCTGCATTATGTTCTGCATTTGTATCATGATTAAGCCTGAATTAAGTGGATGAAGCTGATATTTTTAACCCTTTACCCAATGCAATGGCCAAAACCAGCAAGCGCTATTCACAAAAATCACCACTCAATTTTCAAAATTTTTTTTTCTCAAAAACATAGCTTATGACACCTCATTGGAACGAGCTCATTGAGATTATTCGAATGAGATATCATAAGCTGTTTTAGATGCAAAATTGAAAACAATTAGGTGTTCAAGAATTTTGTTTGCAAGCGTCGGCTGCTTTTCGGGTTAGGTAAAGGGTTAAAGAAAATATTACCTTCTGAGGTCTGTTTACATTCTTGCTTGACACTGTTTTGTGTCAAAGCATTTCATTCATGCCATGTCACTTAGATGCATAACGACCAACCAGATGCACTCTAACATGATCTTGTTATAATCAGATCAATTTCACACACAGTGTAACTTGCACATTTCTTGATGTCTGTATTCTGTTGAGTAACCCAGCATAGCCATCATAGTTATAAATACACAGAATTAATGTCATGGTGTGTCACGAGAACCAGCACAGAAGGATGAACAAGATGTGCACCCTTAAGTTCAATGCTTCCATGATAGCATGAGTTATGTCTTGATGAATGCATTCACACATCATGGCATTCTGTGTTTATTACAATGCCTCTATTACAAAGAATCCATTAATTTAAAAAGATTCTGACATCTGCATGAAATAAAAACAAAAACAAAACTCAGATGTGATTGGCAAACACGTGTGACAGATCAATACTTAAACAGAAAAATACAAATAAAAATTGTGTCCAAATAAGTTATTTGTTCATGTTTTTAAGAAATTAGTTGCCGTCACCTGAGAGATATTCCTTCAATTGAAAGTCAAAACTTAAATGTTATAAAATACTCCCCATTTATAGAATAAGTTTAAGTTCGTTAATTTTGGTGGATTTGAACAAAAACATTTTCCAATTGACATTCAATTTATCAGCTGTCACTCACTGAAGCTTCTGAAGTGATCTGGTTCTGAATGTTTTGATTGGTCAGTTACCAAAATGGTCAGAGTTTTGTTCTTTTGATGGATCGATGACCTCAGGTGGAAAAATAGTCTATCAATGGAAATCTGTATGGAACACATGTTCCATACAGATTTGTAAATATGGAACTGGAGGAAAAGTAATAGGCATGTAATAAATTCACTTATTTCCAAATGAAATAAAATACTGCATTTTGATTGGCTGAGAGGTACTGTGGTACGGTGTAACTTGCAATCCACAGTAGCTTTTTTTTTACACCGTGGTTAACCACGGTGTAAGAACAAGAATATACAATAGCAGGCTATATGGCTAAAAAAACAGTACTCATTTTTAATTGTTAGTTCATACCCTTCTGCTCGGTTATGTTAGAACAAAAATAAAAACACAGAAAATTTAAAATTTATGTGCAATAAAATATTACAGATATGGATGTCACTGGAACTGGCTTATTGGGCCATTTCCAATGACATCCATATCTGTCTGGTTTTATTTATTAAGAAACTTACAAAGTATAAATTTTCTGTCAGTTTTTGCCCGCAATGTAGGTTAAAGTATTAAGTACACCAAAATTCTTGGAAATAAATCTGTTATCCTTGTGTTTTCCAGGGTGTATGGGAATTTACACCGGTTTGGGAACTCATACACCCTGAGGTGAAGCCTCAGGGTGTATGAATTCCCAAACCAGTGTAAATTCCCACACACCCTGGAAAACACAAGGATAACTAATATTATATCTTGTTTAACAGCACTCATGGAGCTCTGTAAAACAACATAAAATAGATTAAATACCAATATTTGAAGTACCGAGGTCTATAAATGTCGGGAATTTCATAGATGTCAAGAATATTTCTTCGTTAGCTCACAAGATTTTTTATTCAGTAAACAGGAGTTTATTTTAGATCCTACAACCAATTAACAGTTAATTAGAACCAACTGGATGCAAAGTGATGGGAACCAACACTGTGGGACCTGCATTTGAAATGGAATCAAACAGTATATATACAGTATAGTAAAACCTCCCTTGACAGACCACCTATCTTAAGAGGCCAGTGAAATGATGTACCGAATAGCTGTTTTGGGTTCCAGGGTATTCACATTATTATTATATTATTAAACATCAATGTAATAATAGAATACATATAATAAGATAATATTACTATTATATTATTATATAAAAGAGATATTTATAATGAAAATGCTTGTTTTCCAGTCAAATTTTACATAACATCAGTCTGTAAGATAGGTGAGACGCTATAACTGTAGCTCATATGTGGAATTTCCAAGTTCAAGGGCAATTACTCTTCGATAAAAGAAAGGATTACAATGAAATTAAAACTTGATGTGGAGGTACCCATCAGGAAGTCACATACAAAAACGTATTTCAATATTTCCATCCATAACTGAAAAAGTGTGAAAAACTTGTTATAATTATCAAATTTCCAAGTTCAAGGGCAATAACTCTGTAACTGCATGAAAAATTTAGTGAAGGGAGCAAAAACAGAACTCCATCTGTCATTTGCAACAGGGAAGGAACATACCAAAAATTGTTCATATGTCGCTAACATTAATGAAGAAAGGTGCGAAAATAACTGAATAACTGTCAAATTTCTAAGTTCAAAGTCAATAACTCTGTAATAAAATTTAGGAGTAGAATGGAATTGAGAAAGTTACATAGAAAATAATCATTTCAATATTTCCATCCATATCTGAAAAAAGTGCAGAAAATATGTTATAACTGAGGAATTTCCAAGTTCAATGCTCTGCAATAAACCAACGGAGCGAAGTGGAATTGAAACTTGATCTGTAACTACCCATCAGGAAGCTATATACAAAAACTCATTTCAATATTTGAATTCATAGCTAAAAAAGTGCAACATTATTTAGTCAAGAAAACTGCAGATAGTCTATTATAACTGTCAAATTTCTGAATTCAAGGTCCATAACTTTGTAATAAACCATATGAGTATAAATGAATTGAAACTTGATCTGTACTTATTTTGGTGGCAAGAGATTTCTGTCCTGGCCAGGCATATCTGCCAGCACCATATAAGGAGTTAAACTAAATTACTCATGATGTTTAATAGGAAAAAAGACAAATATGAATATACTAGATCTCATGCTTTGAATACATGCTCATACAGAGTTCCCCAGTGAAAATTAATCTGCCTCATCAGTGTCATTTGTATATTGCATACATCAGGAAATTTATTATATTTACTTATTGTTGTTTAAGGTCACATACTTCTATACAATGGCTAATCATGACCACAACATGGAGATAAAGTCAAGGTCAGTCAATCGTTTATACACCATGTTGCCTATTTTAGAGGACTCGCACCCCAAGCATTAGTGACTGGGTCCTATTTTTCCAGTGAAACAGAGCTTGTTTACCACAGTAAAATACATCAGGAAAACTTGACCAAACTACATATATATATCACCAGAAAACTTTTCTAAGAATTATTTCAACACTGCATAACTTGAGCACAATTATATTATTTGGGAACAGCATTTACAGTCACTATTTGGGGAAATTTAAAGTCATGACTCCAGCTGTTCATAACCATCGACATGATGAATTTTTGACTAGTTTGAAAAACCTAAAGCAAGGAAATGCCATTTTATAATTCATCGTCTGAGAAAGAGTATTCTACAAGACGTTTTTCTTTTCTTTTTTGACAATGACAAAGTTACGAAGACAGTTGTTTCTAGGTATATCTTGGCTGTAGATACAGGCAGCCAAGGCCAAGGCTTGAAGATAATGCATTGCCAGGCCACCTGACCAAAAGGTTTTGGTACAGCAGACTTTCTAGAAGATTGCCCTCTCCTAAGAGTGCCAATGTTTATTGCATGTTCGAAAATTAGTGGCTGATGACTAAAATAAAGTAGACTAAAAACAGGCTTACTGCAGGCAAGGACTGATAAAATTCAAGGCTATTCAAGACTGTTTCTCAACTTTGTTTTAGCATTTTCAAGGCCCTGCAATTGTCAAATTCAAGGATTTTCAAGGTCCCATCACAACTAATCCTAACTATGCCCCTCCAGTCATTACCCCCTCCTCCCACTTCCCTTGAAGGGAAGTGGGAGGAGAGGGCAATGGCCACAGGATCCTAGTTGGGACTACACATTCATGAACTCTAGCATATAAAATATAGAGTTATAATTACAAGCTCCGGCAGTATTTTTATTTGATGAGTTTTCCAGGATTTCAAAGCCTTGAATGGCCCTAAATCAAATTCAAGGCCAATGCCCTATATGTAAACCCTCACCTGAACCTTACAAATACTGAATTGTTTATTGATCTAGGATGAGGCTACTTATAGGCATAGCCTGTTTGCAAAACCCTTTTCTATTTACAGAAATAAAATATTTATTAAAAAAAATGTAAACCCTAAAAAATGCATTGGGAAACGGACCCATAACCAGACCATGTAGACCAAGCTCCCAAGATACCAGTAAACTTCTGATGTGGGTAGTTTATTTACCCACTTTTCATGGAGTTGGCATGCAGACTACTGCTGATGTAACAGTTATAGATATTTCAAGCAAAAATTATTTAATTCACCTTGAAAATTTCAACATATTAGCTTGATTAGTGGAACTTTGTGGCATATAACCATTGAGCTGTGGTGAGTTATCATTCATAATATTTAGTAAGGAAGAATGTCTAATATGCTTGTCAACAAAGATTCAATCAAATTAAGTCTCAACTGTCAATTGAGAAACATTTCTTGCATCTCTAGCAGTCGAGGTATAAATATAGAACATACCCATAGTAGCTTGGTGTACCAAATGTTCACCATGAGTGGTGAAGTGATGTTAATTGCGATCCTTTGGTGCATGGTTAATACCACATCATCACGAGTTGTGAACATTTGATACACCAAGCTACTTAGGGTATATTTTATTTATACCATGATCGTCAGATTGTCGTTATTAATTTTTCTTCATTTTACTGAACAGCAGATGTGCATATATGCATATCTGTTTTGGTTCACATGAGCATCGGTGGGTGGTACTTCCACTGTCAATTTTATCGCCAAAATTAAATGGAATAAGAAGTATAAATTTTATAGTAAATTTCCTTTCTTATTATACCTACCGCAATTGTTTACTACAGGCTTGTACTACAATGGAAGAACCTAACTCAGATAAAATACTCTCTATTTTAATCTTTCCCAAGATTTGGGAAAGAAAAGTGGTGTAAAAACACCACGAAAAAATAAGCCAAAACTGGGTCGAGCGCCATCGGTGCACACCCAGTATGGGATGCTCTTCCATAGTACAAATCCACGACTACCGTAAAACAGTGCGCAATGCATCAATTCGTCATTCTTTTGATTTTGAACAACACAGGAGTTATGTGATCAGGGGGGAGGAAAGATTCTTACCCGAATAAGAAGACAGGAGGGCCTCCATGTAAACAATTTTGGTAGGTATAATAAGAAAGGAAATTTACTATAAAATTTATACTTCTTATCAACCTACCTCAATTGTTTACTATAGGCTGAATAGACAAAAAGATGGAGGGAATCACATAACCAACCCACACATAACTCAATAGCACTGGGACAGTGGACACAGGAAGAGATCCCTAGGCCTATCAAACCATAGCATCACAAACATTAGAAAAGACAATGAAAGATGAGGTGTATGGTGAAGTGCGATGCACAGACAGAAAGGGCAGTAACAGCACAAAGCTGGAACTGACCCTGAAAAAAGCTGAAAGGCTGGGATAGACAACAGCCTGAGCCAAAGAAAGAGGGCCCCAATGTTCTCTGTCGGCTCCTGCAACTGTCGCAGATAAAAGGAGAATGTAGCATTTCTCCAGAAGGCTGCCAGTATAATATCCGTCATCCGACTACATGACAGAGTTATTAAAAGAGGAAGACAATAATGCACGCACCTCGTGGCAGAAAAAACAATTGGTAATACAATCACCAGTAGCTAGACAAGTGGAAGCTGCATGAATAGCAAGACAAATCCATCAAGAAATGGATGCAGGAGAGATCTGGCATGTGAGAAAATGCATATTCATCCAGGATAAAGGCGCGAATGCCCCCCCCCCCCCCACCCCCAAGCAGAGCAGCGCCCAAGAAAGTGACCATCTTGGAGTAAACTGCAACGTCCTAGGTCTTTTCAAGGAAAAGAGCTGAACAAGCTTGGAGAGGCAAGGATGACTGTCGAAACAATGCGGTATCACATATGAAAAAAATGTCTCCAAAGCATGGACATGTACCCATTGCTGGAGACCCCCAGAAACAAACATATACCAGAAACTCTGCAAGCGGTGTGATCGAAGGAGTGACAGAAGCAACAGAGTGATCGCACACCATCGACAGAAGAACCTTCCACTTAGCCACAGAGGCTAAACCAGTGGAGTGAGTGCCTCCTTGAAGAAGAAAAGCAACTCCACTGCGTGTCTGGAAAAACCACTACGGAGGAAACAGGACCCGATAAAAGACATGTACGAAGGCACAATGAAGTCGGGTCAACGTGAAACATCCTCGGGCGACTTTGGCAAAGAAAGTCGCGAGGTAGAGGGAGACATGCCGGAACCGCCGCTAACAGAGAGCGGAGCAGATTGATCCACACCCACCGAGGCGACGGGTGTGATTGAAAGGATTCGACGACTGCAGGTTCATATCTGGGCAAGAACCTGAGGCGGAATCGGAACCGGTAGGAAGGCGTAGCCAACAAGGCCAACCCAAAGGAAGGCCAGAGCATCCATGGTGAAAGCCAGAGCATCTGGACACGGGGACATGAAAGTGTCCACTGGATGGTTCCAACGAGTCGCAAGAGATCGATGAAACCGGCCATGTGGAGCATCCACCTGGTAGAAATGACCCTGCCCCGACGGGACAGGGAGTCAGCTAGGACATTCAGATGACCGGGAATGTGACGAACAGCCACCCCGGCATGGACATCCTGAGCGAGCAATAGAAGATCCCCAGGCAATTCGTACATTGGAACAGAGTGCATGCTGCCCTGGTTCCGAATGTAAGCAACCACCGTTGAATGGTCGGACAACAGAAGGACCTGGCGATTCGACAGGTGAGGGATCCACTGCCTGAAACTCAGAAGAGCAAGAAGCTCCTTCTGGTTGATGTGTAGAGCTGCATGATCCTGGTCCCACATCCCATGAATGGAAAGACCTAGAGGATCCAACGTCGCACCCCATCCGAGATCGCTGGCATCTGCCGTCAGAATGCGATCGGACGTGGGTAAGTCCAACTGAACACCCTGCGAAAGCCACTGGACATCCGCCCAGAGGAGAAGGTGAGGATAAAGATATTCTGGAAACTGAAGCACAAGATCCAGAAAATCTACATTCGGCCTCCAGCGACTGAAAGTGTTGGAGAGGTCTGACACGCAGCCGACCAAGAGGAATGAGATTCGTCACCGAACAGCAGAGACTGATAAGCCGGAGAATACTCCGAGCTGTCGCGGATGTGGACTGGGACAGAGTCAGAGCAAAAGCTGAGAGAATCACAGCCTTCGCCTGGGGAACCGCCACCAAATTAAATTGGGTGTGGAAAGCCATCCCCAGATGATAAAACGACTGAGAAGGGACCAGGTGCGACTTCTCCTCATTGACTCTGAAACCTAGCGACGTGAGCAAGCTCAACAGAGTGGTGACATCCGACTCCAGTAAGGCAGCATTGGAATGCCCCTGGAGGATATCGTCCAGATATGCCGAAGTAGCCACCCTGGACTGTGTGCGATGGAAAGCTATCACATGCGACATCAGTCTGGTGAAGGCCCAAGGAGCCAGGTTGAGGCCGAATGGCATGGCCTTGAACTGGTAAACTTGCCCCAGAAAAACAAACCTGAGATACTTCCGTAACGCCCAATGAATCGGACTGTGAAAGTAAGCGTCTTGCAGGTCGAGGCTGGAAGCGAAATCTCCCTGGTGAATTGAACGGAGGACCGACTTGAAAGTCTCCATGCTGAACTTGGGAGCAATGATATACTGGTTCAGGAAACTCAGATTGATAACCGGTCGGAGTCGGCCGTCCTTCTTCGGCACCAAGAACAGGCGGGAATAGAAACCCACTGACCTAATGTCCTTGATGACCTCAATCGCCCCCTTTGTCAGGAGACTGTCTATCTCCGTGGACAAAAGTTCCCGACGTAAAATGTCTGAAGGAACTGTGGTTGGAAGAGGCACCCTGGACAGAGTGGGGTGCCTTCGGAAGGATATTCGCAGCCCGGACCGAACAACATCTAACACCCAAGGATCGGATGTGATGGTCTGCGAACTCTGCTATCCTTCCTCCAACCTGGGACGAGTCGAGGTGAGGACCTTCATTTCGAACCCCAACAAGGCTAGCGAGAGGAGAAAACACCTCTACTGAATGAATAATCCTGGGACTTCCCTCAAGACTACCGATGCTTACCCTTACCCCTTGAGTAAGAAGTAGAAGCGTGGTAGAAGGAACTTCCCCTTTGCTTCGCAGAGGAAGCAGAAGGTACTTGTTAGGCTTGGTATGGCCCCTGCCTACCCTAGAAGGCTGATCAAGCTGAAAAAACAGCAGCTGATCTTTGGAATGACGTAGGACGTCATCCCGGACCGTCAACACAGAACCATGGAAAAGTTGTGGACCTGCCAAAGAAGCAGATCGAAGAGTAGCGCACTGCTCCTCAGGAAGGGATCGGCCTGTGTCCAGCACAGAGTCCCTTCGAACTAATTCCAGATTAGCCGTGTTACAGGCATGCGTGTGAGTAAGATGCATGAGTGCCTTGGACAGCACACGCAAAGGAGCCTATACCTCGTCAAACTTATCTGGAGGCAGATAAGCAGCTAAAGCTGAGACGACGTGATTGGAGAGAGAAAGCATACCAAGCATCTCTCTCGATAAGCCCAATGTGGACTCCAGAGTCATCATCGGAATGACGGCAGACTTGGACTTGGAAAGCCCGATGGAATTGGAGTCCTGATCCAAAACTGTCAAAGTCTGGTAGACCGATGGATTGGCAGAATCGTAGGAACGATAACGCGCTGGAGGCAAAAAGGTGTCAACCCTGGTGAAGAACGGAGCCTTCATAGCCTTGGAATTTAGCTTAGAGTCCAAGGCTGAAAATGCTTCAACCAAATGTACCAACTGCCACAGTTGAAGATGCCCAGAAGCGGGTTGCTCCATAGGCTGTTGGCGCGCGACCGATGATCGCAGCCTGGCTGACACTTTCAACTGGTTAGATGGTTTGAGATCCGGAAGGAACCCAAACACGAAATCAAGAGCTGCCCCCAAGTCCGAAGACTGCTGGCTCTCGACATCAAGCATGTTTGACTCTTCCCCTGAGTCGGAAGACACATAGCCCATCGTGGGCAAACCAGCCGACGCCTCCCATGGTGTCGGAACACCAGGGGGATCAGAAAGTGGCCTGTTTCTAATCCCGGGAGGCGGCGCCATAGGGGGCGCCTGGAAACCACTCGCTGCCTCGCTGGAAGCAACGGGAAGGCTCTTTGACAGAACCTGAGTAAGGAGAGGGCCTCCCTAAGCTCACTGCCCGTACTGGCTGGTTCGACAGGGGAACGAATCAGCAAAGTGGCCTCACCTCTGACCCTCTTAACCAGCGAAGGGTCATGATCCTCCAAAACACCCGACGTGGGACAACGGGCGGCAGCCGAAACATCTGAAGGCAGATGTGTATAGGGGTGTGACACACCCCGAGGATCAACATAGCGGGAACTCATGAGAGTCACCGCGGACCTCTGCAGGGCAGAAGGTCCAGGCTGCACAAAAGACGTTGGTCCCCCAAAACAGGTCGTGTGGCCAGAATGAGTGGATGGAAAACGCCACGGAGTTCATAGTGTCCCACTAAGAACATCCGAATCCAATGACAACTGTGGTGCTCGACGGCACAGAGACCACAGTAGAGGGTTCGGTCGGCAGCCACTTCCAACTTCGCCGAGTTGAAGTCAGGGAAGGCTGAGGCCGATACCCCCACGTCTACACAACCGCAGCAGACCACTGCAGGTATAAAACTACTGTGCTCAATGGCTGAGAGGACACAGTAGGGGGTTCAGTCGGCAGCCCCATCTGACTTTGCCGAGTGGAAGTCAGGGAAGGCTGAGGCCGATACCCCACAACAGACATCCCTGCAGACCCTTGCAGGGATAAGCCGAGGCCGGCTAAAAATGGTGCCCAATGACGTTGTAGACAGAACAGCAGTAGCAGCAGATACGACGGGAGCTGTTGGAACTGGCGGATTAGCGGAGAGAGCCACCAAGCTCGGCCTCCAAAGGAGGAGTCACAACCCTAGTGACAGCCTCAGTATAGACTGGAGAGGGCACATAATCCGGAACCAGGCATCTCGTCACCAGAAATCCAACAGCTCCCACAGTATCCACCATGGTAAAAAACTGCACATTCCCCATGGAAGGGGAATAACTCTCACCAGACATGGTCGAGTTGGGAAGCCCCAAAACGACAGCGTTCCCCACCCCCCGCTGGTGCGGGAGGAGCTGCACATTCCCCACGGAGGAGGATCAATTCTCACCAGACGTGGTCGAATCGGGCAAACCCAAAACGATAGCGTTCCCCACCCCCCGCAGGAGTGGGAGGAGCTGCACATCCCCCACGGAGGGGGTCAAACTCACACCAGATGTGGTTGAGTCGGGAGGCTCCCAAAACGACAGCGTTCCACACCATCCGCGGGGGGTCACAAGAACGCACCAAGGCGAGGGCAAAAGGAATTGCCCTAAAGGAACCGAACTGGAAATAACAGAGGTGAGAGCAGTAGAAGAAAAAGGTGAACTCAACAGAAACAGAAAGTAGAAGAACACCCTCAACTACGAGAGAAGGTGGCAGAAAAAAAACGGTGGGTACATGACAGAACCCAGACGGTCGACAGGGACCAAAAAAACAGAAATTCCGCCCTCAATAGAGTGAAGAAATCCTGTCCAGACAGTCCCAGATTGACACCTAACTCCAAAAACAATTAATTCAACCGAAAAATTCATTGTCGAATCGCGTGATGTCGAAAACAAAACATTCGCAAAAACGGAATAGTAAATAATATACAATGAGAATGTGGTTGAAAATATAAACGAGAATATATAAAACACAGCCCTGTTATTATACGATCTTCATATCCATAATTCCAGTCACAGGAAAACCATTATCGACGAGTTAAAATATCACTGTTACTGAGCAAAGATGGCACACATCCACCACGTGTGTGGATAATCAAAAGAATGACAAATTGATGCATTGCGCACTGTTTTACGGTAGTCGTGGATTTGTACTATGGAAGAGCGTCCCATACTGGGTGTGCGCCGATGGCACTCGACCCAGTTTTGGCTTATTTTTTCGTGGTGTTTTTACACCACTTTTCTTTCCCAAATTTTGGGAAAGATTAAAATAGAGAGTATTTTATCCAAGTTAGGTTCTTCCACTGTAGTGCAAGCCTGTAGTAAACAATTGAGGTAGGTTGATAAGAAACAGAGCCTCTTTCATTTTAATAATATATTATTTTGAGTTATGGATGCTTTATTAATATGAGACAATGCATGTTTATTAATTTTTGGCATCTGATGAGGTAAACTTATTTGAAATCGTAATAATTACCACTTTATTTCACTCTTTGCAAGGCGATGTGCGATAAATTTATACAAATTTATATATATAAATTTACATTCAGGTCGACGTCACCAAAGGTCAACTTGGATGTAATTCTACTGTAGGTGTAAAATTTAACTACTGAAATCCCATTGCTAGTGTGTTCACCAGGGTTAGTGTGTAAAGCTAAAATTTATGTCATAAGGATTTTTATATATAGTGGAATAGGATATCATGGTATAAAGGCCATTTACAGATCATCCTGGTTGGTCTGGGTCCTTAGTCTCCTGGTACATCGGTTACGCTAGAGGTCGACCGTTCAAGCCTTGGTCCCACACTTTTCACTCAATCTGCTACACATTTGATTCAAACAAAATTCATACTTATGGTATTTTAAGATTCAGTCAGACAGAATATTTTAGTTTTTAGTTGGTTGGAAAAGGGAACCAATTAGCTTTGCTTTCTCGACCAACTGAAATATTTATCAGATTGCATCTAACCAGACACTCAAGTGAGCCTTCAAATGCTCTCCTGGATCAAGTTGTCTACAAGGAATAAGGTGTTATGGCCCTCTATTTTAATATAAGAATTTATATGTCCTTGGTTAATAATTTTACACAAATAATATTTTCTAAAATTATTTTTTAATTAGAATAAGCAGACCCTGGCTTGTGTGACCACTTATTTGCAGTGAGTGGCCTTTGAATGTAGCTACAGTACAAATCAAAATAAGTTGTAGGATAACCACTATAAACTACGTATCTTTCTCTTCCTACACCGATAAGACCAGAAGCTGACATCATTTTCTGGAAAGCTCTCACTGATAGCTTTTCAGAAAATGATGTCAGATTCTGATCTTGTCAGCACAGAAGCAGCCATATACTTAGTTTATTGCGGTTATGCTACAACTTTTTTTGACTTGTACTGTATCAACATGTTTAAAAATACTCCTAAACAGGATCTATTTTTAGCTTACTAATTGTTTATTTGGGTCACACTTGTTAACTTGAAATTAAACAGAATCTAGAAACATAATGAGGTGACCTAATTCAGTCAATCAGAAATGAATGGAACAACAGAACACTGGAGAAATGTTTCATTCTAGAACTTTCTATTTGATGACTATATACGTCTCTGTCAACAGACTTTTAAGACTCTTTCATCAGAGACACAACTTTAAAAAGTAAATGTTTATTGTTTATACATTCAGCATTGGAGATTATTATTACTGGACAGTGCATTACTAGTAGCTGAGTTTAATATTCAAAATTCTACAAAATATTATTTTGTGATCTGAGCACCTTTTGTATTGGAAAAGTGTTTCCAAAATTTGAAGAGAATTTATTCTTGTGTGAACTATGATTTATTCTTTTGAAAACCCAAGTTCAACTGGGTAATTTTCAAGCTACCTGAGGAGCAAATATTTGTTGGATATTCATTTATTTGAATTTTGCCGAGTGCTTTATTGTTATTATTATGGAAATTATTGCAAGCTGCAGAATTTTGAGTGAACATTTCATTACAATTTATTGGAGACTGTTTCTCAAGACACCTTATTGGACATTATAACATCAGCTGTTTTTTCATCACTGGATTACTGGATTCTATTGAACTTTATTTTGGACTAACTGAAAAGTATTTCTGTTTCATTTTTAGTCGTACAGTGTAGAAGATATTGTAGCATTTTCTTTTCATATTACATTTTTTTATTCAATTTCAGAATAGTTAAATTGGAGTTGTTACCGATTCTCAGATTTTTTCTGTTACCATTATTGTTATTACACACCGTAACAGAAATGAAAGGATCAGAAAGACAGTGGCAAAAGGGAAGTGTCTCCTTGTACATGTGTGCATACTACAATGACTGTCACCTGAAAGGCTCTGAATAATTATGCATGTTTTTCCATCCCAACTCTACACTCCCAGCACACATGCTATGCTAGGCTTGAGATTATGTTGAAAAATGGCAAAAGGGCTTCCTTCTGTAAAGACTGCCTGGGTTGGTTAAAATTTTGGATTGAATTTCAATGTTCAATGCAGTTTGAGAAATATGCATTAGATTTCTTTTCTATTCTCAGCTCCTGAGGTTCCCACAGGGTGCAGAAACTTTTTGGGGTACTATTGCATACCAAATTTGGTTCCGAAAAAGAGAAATTTTGGGCAAGGCCAAATCTATTAACCCCCCCCCCCCCCCACCCCCACCCCCTCTAGCAGGACATTGCATACCAAATTGCAAAGCATTTTGACTGGAAGTTTATGAAACAATATTTTTGAAGAGTTTGAAGAGTTTCAGGTTTTTAACACACTGCCCCAGCCCAGCAGGCTTTCCTACTTCTATTGAAGAGAATTGGAAGGGTATGTCCCAAATATAATTTATACCAAGTTTGGTTGGGTTTGATCCAGTGGTTCCAAAGAAGAGGACAGGTATGTAAAGTTGATGGACAAGCCAGGTGATCGACCAAGGACGACAGTTGCCAAATGATGGCAATAGCTCATGCTGACTTTTAGCCACCATCTGCGAGCTAAAAGTAGATGGTGAGCTATTTCAGGGCTAGGCTGGCTATAGTCCATAACAGAGCAAGATTTGTTTCAGAATGTGGCTGGTGGGTTAAGAACTTGCCATTCTGACCACTTGATAAACTCTTTAACCCTTTACCTAACACAGCAGCAAAAACGGTCAGAAAATTAACCAGAATAAGCCTACTACAGCCTAAAATATCTCAGTAGTTTCTCAATAAAACCATACATATGGTTTTATTGAAAAATTGTGAAATTTATTTTCGACAAATGTGAAATTTAATTTATATTTTAAAAATACTGTGTTAGGTAAAGGGTTAAAATAGTATATTTACAATCATGATCATTTTTTAAAATTGCTGATACAGCTGTGTATCTGATAGGAGAGTACCTCTACATTAACATTCAGGTTTGTGTCAATGACCTTTAAAATATACACAGAATGTCATGATGTGTGAATGCATTCTTTAATACAGCATGATTGTCAGCACAGAAAGATTGAGAGAGGTGCAGCTTCGAGTTCAATCCTTCCACAATAGCATGAATGCTGTATTGCTGAATGCATTCACACATTGTCACATTCTATGTTTATTACATGCCTCTATGACATAGAATCCATTAATTTAAAAATTCAAACATCACACAGAAAATTTCAAACTTTAAAAAACTCTTTGTAAAATTTGGCAGTTCCGACATCTGCTTGAAATAAAAACAAAAACAGAACTCATATGTGATTGGCAAACACATGTGACAGATTGATACGTAAACAGAAGAATATAACTGAAAATTGCATCCAAATAGGTTATTTGTTCATATCTTCAAGAAATTAGCTGCAGTTATCTGAGAGATATTCATTTCAAAGTCACAACTTGAGTGTTCAAAATAACTCCTCATTTACAGAAAAAGTTAATTTTGGTGGATTTGAACAAATACATTATCCAACTGACATTTTATTTATCAGTTGTCATCACAGTCTCCAATTTGATCTTGGTCAGAATGTGACATATCGATTGGCTGGTTATTAAAATGGGCATATGGATTTCTAACTATGGAAATGGAGGAAAAGTATTAGGTGTGTAATAATTTACGATATGTAATCAGGAAGGATATAACAAGGGGAAGTACCTGATGTGTTGATGTCAAATTGAGTCAGTTGTCCTGCCATCACCTCATATTTTCCATTCACAAGATTAGCTGTTGTACCTGCAACGATCTTTGGATACTCTGGTTTATACTTTATGGTACAGGTGAGTGGCGCTAATGGCACAAATACACCATTCTGAAATTAAAGAAACAAGTATTTGGTTTCAACTGATATTTATTTATTTATTTATTTATTGATGTTTAAGGTCACATATTTATGCACAATGGCTAATCGTGACCAGTTTCAACTGTTAATTGGCAGAGTGATAAATTATTTTTGGTCAGCAAAATTTGTTCACGTGTTTTTGCCTTGTTACAATAGAGTGCCTAACTGCATCAAAGCAAATCCTTACAGACTAATAATTTTACTTAAAAAATGATCTGAAGTACATCTATACAACATGAAAGCCTCATATCAACACTTCAGAGTCAGGCCTGAAAATAAGCAGTCTGACATTTGCAGAATGAGGATCCCAGAGGGTGAATCTGATGATGCTTTCCAAAACAGTGGGCTAATTTATCCTCTTGGTACCTCTTTCTGTTTAGTTTTGATACCCAGATTCAGATTGAGGTTTGCAGAAGGTAAATTTAATGATGCTACCCTGCTATGCAGGGTATCTTCACTAAATTTACCCTCTGGGGACCTCATTTTGCAGATGACAGTCTGCTTCTATCCTGGCTTGTTCAGAGTAAAACTCACATTTGAGCTTCCAGCACTCAACCAGTTAAGTGGTTGAGTGCTATAAGCCACAATCAAGGCTCTACTGAAAAATCCTGAAAGCCTCTTTGGTAGCTTTTTAACACTGCATACATTGGCTTATTTTATCCTCAGCAGTAGAAAAAAATTTACATGTAATTGTTTTCTTACACTTTTCTGAAAAGTGCCATATGGCACTCTCCAATAAATAGCAACAAAAATAATTATTTATGAACAAAATCTTGCTGAACTGCATAGCATATCATTGTATTTAACCTTTTACCTAAACAAAGGGCAGTTGATACTTGCAAACAAGATCTTGAATTACTCAATTTTTTCATTTTTTCATTAAAAACACAGCTTATGACCTCTCATTGGAACGGGTTCAATGAACTCGATCCAATAAGGGGTCATAAACTATGTTTTTAGGCAAAACAATGAAAAAAATAATGAAAAATGAAGGGTGATTTTTGTGAATAGCTTTGGCTGGTTTTGACCATTTTGTTGAGTAAATGTAAAATTACCATGTTAGAAATCATCTTAACAAAGTCACATAATACAGTTCTAATAGTAGAATTGCCCTATTAATTGCAAATAAGTTACAAACACAAACTCATTTACTATGTTTTCAGTACAACTTTAACCTATTAAATGCATAAAGGCCTAAGGCACTCACCTGAGAAAGTTGTTTAAAAAAGGATTTAAGGTGCTAAATAAGTAAGAGAAATTTGTTTACTTTGAAATTCCCACCTTTTGATGTTTCATAAATACAAATTAAATATACATCAAAATGAAGGTTGTGATGTATAGAACATGAAAAATATATGCAGTCAACTCACAGAGTTGACAGCATGCACCAATGGTTCCTGGAAGTCTGCTACCATATTCGTACCAGAACTGATAATAAAATAATATTTCTGGAGAACTCATGGGCTAATGGGTGGATTTGAAGAAGAACATTTTTAGAGAATATTCCTCACATTGCACAAAGTTAATATGAATCCAGGGACCTGAATTGAACATTTTTGTATCTCACTCCCTAAGGATGGTGCATACCAAATATCAAAATATACTGAGAGGAAAAACTGAAGAAGATTATTAAAGAATATTCTTCTATTGTACCAAGCAAGTTAATATGAACCAACGGACTTGAACAAACTTGATACCCAGATTCCAGTGTAGCCCCCAGGCAACATTTTGAACAAACTTGAATCTCACCCAACTAAGGATGATGTATACCAAATATCAAAAGCTTCTGGATATGAAGAAGATATTAAACAAAATTTCCACATATTGCACAAAGTGAAAATTCAGGCAACGAATAGAGACCAAATATGAACCCTGGGAATTGAGTTGAAAAATCACAAATTTGACCACACTGAGGCTATTGTATACCAATGTCAAAAGATTCTGATTGGTGGTTCTAGAGAATATTTTTTAAATTTAAATTTCCATGTTTATCCTATTACATAACTATGGACCAATCCACATAATTTACAAATTGAGCACTTGAATTTTATTTTTGTACTTAAATTTCAACAATACCATATCATGTGCCCCTCCCCAAAACTAGGACAAGCTTGTTCCAGTTGGGGGGGGGGGGGGGGGGTGTCACATGATATGGTGTTGTTGAAATGTTTTGAAAGTTTAAAAAATATTAAAAACATTGATATTGCGTGCATTAAGTAAAAGTTAAATTATGTACAGAAAATGTATTATAAATACTCCTATATCAGACTTCAACCCTTTGCCCAAAACAAACAGCATGTGGCATTTGCAAAACAAATTCTTGAATAACTGTGAATTACTAAAAAAATTTCATTCTTACACAACCATGTAAAAAGTATCTCACAACTCCTCAGTGGAATGAGCTCATTGAACAATGAGCAATCATAAGCTGTGTTTTTGAGGCAAAAATTAAAAAAATAATATCACTTGTGAATAGTGCTGGGTAGATATAACCATTATGTTAGGTTGGGCAGGCCTGCAAAGAACAGATGTTTGTCACAACCTAATATCTGCTTTTATACGATGCTCGCCTATGTTACTACCTGTGAAAAGCCTGTATGTTAAATTTTAGCTTTTAACCCCACTACCAGTGTAAAGCTTCTACTGTGGTTAAACAACTTATACCTATAGTCGGAAGTTCATTCAACTTGACCTTTGGCAATACACAATTTGCCTACTTCGATACATTAACACTTCATGATGTTTCATTCAAACCTACAATGTTTTGTGGTACCTGAGTTTAAAATACCTACAATTGAATATTTCAAATAAAATTTAGGAATTGTTAATAATAATTTGACTGAAAAAAATAAGGTAAATTCAATCAAATTTGACGATGTGTCCAGCTATCAATCAAGCATTCACATTCAGCCGGTAGTACTGCCCAATGGTGCAGACGTAAACAAAACCAAACCAAGTGTTTGAAATAGAAACTGTTGTTTTTTCTCCATTTTAAGTGACAAAGTCAATTATTTATTTAGAGCATGGTATAATTTAAACAAATAGGTACTAGGGCCGGTAATCAGATTCAAACCACTCATAGAATAAGGGTTTTAACCACTTGGCAAGTCAAGTGGTTAAAATCATTATCCTACTCATGGTTTAAATCAGTTTATCAGCCCTAGTCCTTATTTATACTATATATATCCTACAAAGCATGGCCGTAACCTGTAGGAAAAAAGTGTTCTGATGTTTTTCTGCCTTCCACGTACTTACTCTCTAACACATGCTGTTTCCATCTTTACTTAACCCTCTGCAGTCTGATGTCAAAATTTAAAAGTTTTCAACAGCAAATTTTTTCCACAATGCAACTCAGAATTTAAAAAAATAATATCTTGTTTGACAGAGCTCATTTAGCTCTGTCAAACAAGATTTAATTTGTTAATTTTTCATGCCAGATGGGCAATATGGAGTCCATGACAAATAAACAGCTGCACCATGAAGGCATATGTCCGTTATTAATTACAAGAGGGAAGCACACAATATGAGTATACATGTGTACTTGTCAGGTTTTTTTTATATTCTTGTACATTTGATGAATAAAGTCCCATAACTCTGGAATGACAAATCAGGCAGTGACACAAATTGAAAGGGAGATTCCTTCCATGAACATATACTTGCAACCAAAAAATCATGAAAATTGCTCTAAGCATTTTCAAGTTATTGTTCGACATGTGAAAAATTGCTTATATTTTGATGAATAAAGTCCCATAACTCTGGAACGACATATCGGACGGTGACACAAATAGAAAAGGAGATTCCTTCCATCAACATATACTTGCCACAAAAATATCATGAAAATTGCTTAAAGCATTTTCAAGTTATTGTCCGACATGTGGAAAATTGCCTATATTTTGACAAATAAAGTCCCATAACTCTGGAATGACAAATCAGACAGTGACACAAATCGAAAGGGAGCTTCCTTCCATCAACATATACTTTCCACCAAAAAATCACAGAAATTGCTTGAAGCATTTTCGAGTTATTGTACAACGTGTGGATGGACGGACAGCGGTATACCATAATACGACCCATTTTTTTCAAAATGGGCGTATAAAAATTTGAAATACAACCAGAGAGAAAGAAGTTAATGCTTTCCAAAATAAATAGCAATGATTTGGTGAGATCACATGTTAGTTTTTGCTATTTTATTTGGCAGGAATTCTGTTAAAGTGGAAAAATAGCATGTTACTCAATTCATATGTAAAAGCAACCCACAACATTTGAGTCCAGTTCGTTCCTAAAGATTGTTCAGTCGGATTGACAAACATGCAGGATAAGGAATTTAATTTATGTTGTATTATTTTGTCATAACCTGTAGCTTGATCATGTTTTAACCTCAAGTAACCTAACTGATCATTCACAGCAAGCCTGCAAATAAGCAGACTGTCATCTTCAAAATGAGGTCCCCAGAGAGTGAATTTGGTGATGCTACCCTGCACAGCAGGGTAGCATCACAAAATTTACCCTCTGTGAACATCAGTCTGAATCAAGGTCTCAGGCCAAAACAGAAAGATGTACCTAGAGGATAAATTGGTCCACTGTATGGGATAACATCAGCAAATTCTCCCTCTGGAGATCTCATTTTGCAAATGACAGGTTGCTTATATTCAGGCTTGATTCACAGGTTATTTCCTACTGGGTCTTGACCATGAGAACACTGTCCCTAATGGTAGAACAATATTTTGATTCACCTATTACCAATAGCTGAATCTTTAGTTATTCTTATTTTTTTCTTTTTTATTTTAGATTTACCTATTTTAAATAGGTGAATCTTCAGTTATTCTTATTGGTCTTTTTTTTAGATTCCCCTGTTTTCAATAGGCAAATGTTTAGTTGTTCTTAGTTTTCTTCTTTTTTTTATTTATTAAGTCATCCAACAAAGTTGGAATGATTTATAGTGATTATCAGCTTTTTCTTCTTTTCTTCCTTTTTGGGGTTTTTGTTTTTCTTCTTTAGACAAATCACAGCTACAGTTTTCAACCTACTCTCATGAAATTTGACACAATTTTGAATGCTCAAAGATGCTTGCCAATGGTGGAGTTTGATTTTTCATTTTCCTCCTTTATACAAAACAATTCTCAATTTATTTATTTCTCTTCATCTTTCTTTTAACCCTTTACCTCACATGAAAAGCAGACAACACTTGCCAAAAAATTTTTGAATAACTATTTTTTTCATTTTTTGTCTCAAAAACATAGGTTATGACCCCTCTTTGGAATGAGCTTGAAGTGCTTGTTCAAAAGAGGGGTCATAACCTATGTTTTTAAGACAAAAAAAACGAAAAAAAATAAAGAAAATTATTTGTTGATTTTTGTGAATATCGCTGGTCAGTTTTTGCCATTACGTTGGGTAAAGGGTTAATATCAGCACCTATATCAAGCCTCCCACTTTCAACTTTTGTAAATCCCATCTCTGACAAGAACCTTATCAAAAAATGTGGTACCAATCTGGAAAATTCTCAATGGTTACGGCTGAATTTTTGTCCGCCATAATTAATGTCTACATCACAAAAAATTAAATCACGTCCAATTTTAATGAAATTTTAGTATGTTATAGAGCTCGAAAAAATTATTATTATTATTTATTTAATGGTGTTTAAGGTCACATACTTATGCGCAATGGCTAATCATGACCGTGGCAGTTTTACAGGTGGAGGAAGCTGGAGTACCCGGAGAGAACTCTGCACTGTAGCACAGGAAGGGTTAGTCTGGCTGGAGACATGCGCACCATCGACGTGCAGTACACCTTAGTACACGGTGTCATCGTGCCCCCATGTGGACAATTGGGGTTAAGTGGCTTGGTCAAGGACACAACGCGGGAGTCCGAATCGCTCAAACAAATAAAAATATTTGTGTTTTTGGATTTTTTCACTTAATGTATTTTTGACATTTTGATGTTATTTTAAATTTAGGCCTCATTTTTGTCATTTTTTAGTGAAATGCTCATTTTCTCAAATGTACAGAACCATATCAATAATTTATACCATGCTCACCTATGTTACGACCTGCGAAAAGCCTGTATGTTAAATTTTTAAACTTTTAACCCCCACTGCCGGTGTGAAGCTTCTACTGTGGTTAAAAAGGATTTACACCTATAGTAAGAAGTACATCCAACTTGACCTTTGACATGACGCAATTTGCCAACTTTGATATATTCACACTTCACGATGTTCCATTTAAACATGCAATGTTTTGCAGTACTATCTACTACTACGTGCAATGACTTATTAAGTTTAAAATACCTACAATTAAATATTTAAAATAAAATTTAAGAATTGTTAATAATAATTTGACTGAAAAAGCATGGTAAATTCAATCAACTTTAACAATGTGTCAAGCTGTCAATCAAGCATTAGAAGTACTGCCCACCGGTGCAGAAGTAAACAAAACAAACCTGTGTGTTTGCGATAGAAAGTGTCGTTTTTTCTCCATTTTAAGGGACAAAGCTGATTGTTTCTTTAGAGCATGGTATAAATAAAACAAATAGGTACTAGGGCTGGTAATCAGATTTACACAACTTGTAGAATAAGGGTTTTAACCACTCAGTAAGAAGAGTGGTTAAAACCCTTATCCTACTCGTGGTTTAAATCTGATTGCTGGCCCTAGTACCTAGTTATTTTATATATAAACAGCCATGAAATCTCACCCACCATTATTTGCATTGTATAACTCTATTAAATGCAATTGTCAAATTTTCAAATATCAACCTTTATCCAAAACAGCATCAAATTGATGCCCTTCTTATAAACGTTTAACATCTGCTATGTTATTGAGCTCTCAGTCTTGAAATCTTACAAATTTGCACCCAGACAAAAGCCATATCTTAAAATGCAATCAGTTTCCAGCCAACAATAATTCATTTGGTGTTGCCAATCTGGTGACATTGGGATGTCAACATCGCAAAAATTAAACTTTGTCCGATATATATGAAATTTTAATATGATGTAAAGCTTGAAAAATAAAAAGATATGTGTTTTGGATTTCTTAATTTAATGTCATTTTCAACATTTTTATGCCACTTTAAGTTTTTATGTTGAAGTGGAACAGTTGAAGTGATGTCTCATCACATATGAATTCACATTGTTGGTCAACATTTAACTCTTCGACAAAATCCCACTGATGCCTAGAAAACGTCAAAATTAAATTCCACGGCACAGAAATGAAATTCTGGGCCACGATAGTACTTGTAGACCTAAACACGAAGTTTAAAAAATTTTGACAACCAGACATCAGATATCAGAGATATGACATAAACGTTGGGGTATACTCTCACATTTTGTGAGTGCTCCTGGATCAAAAACTATGGCACATACCACCTTAATATTTTCCATACTCTTACGGGAATGGTTAAAGTGACATCTCGTTGCATTTGAATCAGTCAACATTTAACCCTAAGATGGAATTCCCATCGATGGCCAAAATATGTCAAAATTAAATTTCAAGGAACGAAGTTGAAATTCTACACCATTATAGTACTCATGGTCCCAAATACTAAGTTGAAAATTTTGTGAAAATCAGATATCCGAGATATGATGTAAACAACGTCAGGGCTGTACCCTTCTATTTTGTGAGCACCCCTCCCTCCTGAATTCCAACACATACCACTATATTATTTTGGATACTCCCAGAGGAATATTTGAAGTGATATGTCTTCACTTATGTAACATGAAACTCCCATTTTTTAGATCGAAAAGGAAAAGAGAGTTTGCATGTGCACTTGGGATACCCACTGGGAACATGTGTGGTTTCAGCAGTTCCAAACAGCATGACCAAGTTCGACAGAGTTCATAGAATAAACACTAAAAACTTCGAGTGGCTTCTCCCAGTATGTTGACAACAGCTTACTCTAAATGGACGGTACTGTATTTCAAGTGCCAGATATGCACATGTTGAAAGCAATTAGAAGCCATAGCGGTAGAGTTAACAGGCAGCTTGGTACTTAAAAGGCAACAAACACCTCCATCTTGATGTTGGCCTAACTGTCATTGGCCATGCTTTGTTGGATGACTTCCAGAACAAACAGAGAGGATAACATGTTGCTATCGACAAAATAAATGGTATTAACCGCAGGGCTTAATTTAACTGGATTTGCATAGCATTTTTCGACTATAACTAATCAATTTCAAATGAAATCAGGTAAACAATAGGAAATGCTAATCCAAAATTGTCCAAGTTAGAAAACTGGTACCGATATTAAATTTAAAAAAATTAAATCAACTCCTGATTACGCACGTTTTGCCCTTTGCTGTCAAGAAATGCTGCTGTCAAGAATTGCTGCTTGCTCTCTTAACTTTGATATCCTGGCTATGTGCCTGGCTGTTGTAAGTTATCTTTTAAAGATAACCCAATGCCTGTGTTTGCTACATGAATGTGGGAAATAACTGAAAATGTTCATTTTTTGTGGTAAGTTTAAGTAACAATTTTCTTCACTGAGAAAAGGGAGAGATCTGAATGCTTTGTGGTGCTAGATTCCTCAATCCAGGTGAAATATGTTCCATTATATGTTATTATGAAAAACTGAACCATTGTGATAGCTTGAATAGGCATACTGTCAAACAATGGTGATTTTTCACAACATTTTCCAACTGTTGGTATTATTTCATGCCTTATGAAAAGGTAAATGCTGTGGATCTGTGTTTTTAGGATTACCTGTCAAAATATTTGCTGTTATAAGATTTCTTGTAAATTTTAATCCAATGCTTGTCCTGGTTGCATGAAGATGGTACGATTGGAAAAAAACACGTCTTTCTGAGACCTTTACAAGTTTGATTAATCATTTTTTTGAAGCACTTTTCATAAATGTGTGCAGGAACCATCTCCTAAAAACATTTTGCTTTTGTACCCCTGTCTTTGGAGTTAACTCTACACCATTAATACAAGCATGAATAACACAAAGATACTGTCAGAGAAGTTATTAGATATCATTTATGAATGGAATAACAGTTTGCTGGCTAAGTTTTCCAATGACAAAACATCATGGTGAAATACTTGAATTTCTCAATTTCTTGAAATAAAAAAATGTACTGGTTTTTTTTTTCCAATGATTTTTGTCTGATGGATTCTGGAAAAATGACGTGTACGATTTTGCTGAAATTTGGAACACTTATAGATCTCTACATGAACTTTCTCACCTGGGTCATGGTATTTCTGACATTTTTCATTTTCTGCCAAAATTCACCATTTTGACACATATCTCAAAATTGTGTTGTATGATGTTGCTCAAACCTTCAACATATATAGAGAATAAAGTGCTGCCACTGACTAAATAAGAGGTATTACCCATGTTAACTTCTGATGACCCCAAAATTCCAAACAAAATACATTTTTGTCAAAAATGTCCAACTTTCACATGTGATTTCCCAGCAACAGGACAAAATATTTTGAAAATGTTGATTTAGGCAAGATGGAGCAGTTGTAGAAGAACAAAGTTGCTGTTGTACATTTTGCTCTTTGAAAATTTGGAATCAAATCGAATTTCGAATAACAGAACTATATGACTGTGAATAATTAAGCCCATATCATATATGATGTACCTGCCTTTTGTAAAGACTTTTGACCTGCTAAGCCCCGTGGATTAACAGTAATTAGTCGATTTGTCTGTTATTATCTGAATGCAACAACCAAGCCAGAAAATAAGCAGACTGTCATCTGCAAAATGAGGTTCCCAGAGGGTGAATTTAGTGATACTAAATTTACCCTATGTGAACCTCAATCTGGATCAGGGTCTCAAAACTAAACAGAAAGAGGTGCCCAGAGGATAAATTGGCCCACTGTATGGGATAGCATCATCAAATTCACCCTCTGGGGACCTCATTTTGTGAAGTCAGACTGCTTATTTTCAGGCCTGGCAACAACAGGTTACGTACCAACATCATTTAGCTATTAATTAAATCAGTGGCATACATATAACTTAGGTAACTATCCTTTTCACCTACCAAGGATTCTGAGAGTTCTGTTGGATTTTAATTGTTAATTGTCAGTTCACTCTCAAAATAATTGCCATGATCAGTTATTTTTTCAAAACTTGATCAATTTGTTTGGATCTGATATCAAAAAACACCCCCTCCCTTGCCACTAGCATTTTGGCACCAACACACTTTGTTTGACACTAAAATAACCAGAATGGCTACAATTTTGGCACCAGAGAGTTTTAGGTCAGTATGAACACTGCTTGTTACATATTCCCTTTTTCAAGCTGTTGAGAACAATATTCGTAGTACAGTCTTTCGATTTTGAAAACGGCATGCGTGCTGCTGTATGTTACCATTTAAAGTGAAGCATGCTATTGTTGAGTCCCAGCATCAGGAAAATGTTTTCAAGAAAAACATCAATGAATATCTGCATACTGTTCACTTCGCCAGTGCACAGTAAGCACGCATTCCGAAAAATATTACCCGATTTTTCGAATAAGTTTTACATGCAATAATAAAATTTATTTGAGTTTGGAATAATACATGAATTACAAACTCAATGGAGCAATCGTAATTTAATCAGATGATTTTCCAATGAAAGGGGAGTTTGGTTAGTTTAAGCCTTTACCCAACGAATCGGTCGCATCCGCCCGCGTAATATGCAAATTCAGCAGTTGAAAAAAATACTATTTTTCAAAAAATTTCAACAAAACCATATCATGTGACCCTCATTGGAACAAGCTCGTCGAGCTCATTCCAACGAGAGGTCACATGATATGGTTTTGTTGCAATTTTTTTAAAAATTGGAAAAAATGATATTTAAAATAATAAATTTTTATATCGTCTGCATTGGGTAAAGGGTTAAAGTCTTGGAGTGCTACATCTTATAATTCATTGTGTATTTTGATGCTCACATTGCAATATTTGACCTATTTCCCATGAACAGGTCTTAACCCTTTAGAAAAAACACATATCAAAATTTGTTATTTCAATTCTTTCCCCAAACTGTTAAACAAAACTTCAACAAAACCATATCAAATGACACCTCATTGGTCCAGTCCAGCAACCTCATTTCCAGTGAGGGATCAGGTGATATGGTTTTGTTGAATTCTTTTGATTTTTTTGTACTACACAATTTGTACATTATGTAGTGGATGTAGAAGATTCATTAGTTAAGGTTCTATTGCTCGCTGGGAGGAAATGACGTGTGCTGTTGTCAACTCTTAAAAACTAAAAATTGCAAGTGCCATGTCATGGAAAAGCAATAGCTCACCACAAAATCAAAAGACTGCATAGTATAAGATAGGTTAAATGCACATACCGGAACCAACCAACTTTCCTTTGTGACCTCATTGTATATGGTTATGTTCACAAAGTACTGTCCAACTGTGTTGTACTGTGTATTAATGGTTAATGGATCTGTGAGGTCAAACTCATCAATCATGTTATTAGAATAGATGATTCGTACTTTAGCATTGTCTGGAAAATCAGTCCCCACAAAGTCAATTTGAAAGTTGTTGTCAGTTGGCAAATCACTCTCAGAAGCTGAAAAAAAAATAAAAGAACATCTCCCAGTTAGGATAAGAAACATCAAAAATAGAAGAACATAATCCTAGTAAGGATGAGAATGTGCGAAAGAAAAAATGTAAAAAAAAAACTCACATCTCTCAGTAAAGATGAGAAAATACAAAAAATGATAAAAAGATAAAAGAACTTATCGAAATAAAGTTGGTAAAGTGCAAACAGAGAAAAGAACATCTCCAAGTAAGGATGAGAAAGTGCAAAAAGAAAAAAAAATGAAAGAACATAATCCTAACAGAAATGAGAAATTGCAAAAAAAAATGATACAAAAACACATCTCTCAGTAAAGATGAGAAAATACAATGAGAAAAAGATAAAAGAACATATCCAAATAAGGACCAGAAGTTTAGAGAGAGAGAGAGAGAAAGAGAGAGAGAGAGAGTGAGAGAGAAAGAGAGAGAGAGAGAGAGAGAGAGAACATCTGCTATTAAGTATGAGAAAAAACAAAAAGGTAAATAGATAAAAGAAAATAATCTTAGCCGAGATGAAAAAGAGCAAAAAGGAAAAGATAAAAAAAAACCTACATGTCCTCCGTAAAGATGACAAAATACAACATAAGCAATAGTGAGCATTGCATAATACACATGTGGGCTATTTTACAAATTTTACAGATGTGCAGTGTTTTTTAAAAAATGAAATAAGCATACTTGGACCAAAGCAATGTGCTGATCTCACATAAGTCAGTGGAGTAGATTAATATTATTGTTGTGTAATTTTGAAACAAAATATCATCAACCCTTTACCCAATGAAATGGTCCAAACCGACCAGCATTATTCACAAAAATCGGCAATTAATTTTCATATTTTTTCATTTTTTGTCTCAAAAACGTATGCGACGAGCCCCTTTTTGGAATGAGCTCGTTCCAAAGAGGGGTCATAACCTATGTTTTTGAGTCAAAAAATTAAAACAAATAGTTATAAAAGAATTTTATTTGCATGTCATCTACTTTTCATGTTAGATAAAGGATTAAATGGGAGATATGTGAAGATGAATGAATTCACAGTTCCTGTAGTGCCAGATTGACAACCAAGTTAGTAGATTAGCTGTGTTGCCTTCAGAGATAAATTTACATGTAGCTGTATACTTCAGATACACCCACCCCTTACTAACCCATGTTTTTCTTAAAAAAAGAACCTTATTGGAATTTCATTTGTAAGTAGGCTGGCTGTTTTGTGTATACATAGTTCCTGCAGGCAAGAGCTGATAATATTCAAGGCTATTCAAGGCCATTTCTCTACAATTTGCAGAATTTTTCAAGGCCCAACAATAGCCAAATCCAAGGATTTTTAAGGTTCTCACCCTCATTGATTCTAACCATGACCCTCCAGTCAATACTTAAAAGTGAAGTGGGAGGAGGGGTAATGGCCAGAAACTCCTAGTACTACGCCTTCACAAATTCTTACATATAAAAATATATTGGTTATGATTAAGTGCTTTGTAAGCATTTTTTTCCTGAATACTCAAGGATTTTCAAGGCATTTTCCAGATTTTAAAGGCCTTGAACAGTCCTCAGCCAAATTCAACACTGTTCCTGGAATCCAAAGATCTGTGAGAACCATAGTATAGATGAAGTTATCAATCAGAAACCTAAAATTTTGAAAATTCTGACAGTTTTACGGGCAATACCACCACAATGGAATGTCTTAAACATATTAAAATATTTAAAATATTAAAGATTTTCTGCAGATAAGACCATATACCAAATATGTATAGGATGAGTCTAGTATGACAAGTTATTTTATTACATGCCTGTTTTATGAAATCCCCATCTACAGCAACACTAAACAATGTGGAAAATGGAAATCTGTACCGTATTTATGTGCGGAATAGAACTCATTGATGGACTAATTTTATAAAGAAGGGAAATTTTACTGGAATTTTCTACAAATCGGGCACTACAATTACAATTTGAATCGCTAACAATTGCTAAACATAGTAACACGGGTTCCCCTCGCAAATTTGGTTAGCAATAAAATGAATTCTTTTTGTAGATAGGTTATCTCTTGAGTTCCAATGTGTTCTATGTGCCTACTGGCACACAGAACACATTGGAACTCAGGAGATAAGTTGTCGAATGAATTGGCGAGTGTCCTAATAATTGTTTTCACAGATGTGGAGGCATGTAATAAACACAGAATGGCACACATGTGTGAATGGGTTAATCGATATGTCACTTGTGTTATCGCAGAAGGATAAAACTCAAGGCCTGTGGCCTCTCCTTTTATCCTTCCTCAGTAGCACTCGTGCCATATTGATTAACCCATTCACATGCGTTTGTCGTTCTGTGTATATCGAGAAACCTATAATTCTTTAAGTTTTGTGAGTTTTAAGAAAATAAAGGGCAATACCTCCACAATAGAAGGTCTCACAATCATCAAAATGGAACTTTAACTGCCATTTAATCAACTAAGTTTGTATGCTTAAAATGGATTGGCTATGTCGAATACAGCTGAAGTTATCGTCTGGAAATCATGAAGCATGATTTAAAATCATGGAAATTCTAAGAAAATAAAAGCCAATAAATACACTATAGAACATCATAAAAATGTCAAACTCGAACCAGATTTGCCTTTTACTTTCATATGAGAAATGGATTGGATATGATCTGTATTGTTGGAGTTATCAGACAGAAACCTAAAATAATGAAAATTCAAAGTAAATGAAAGGCCGCTCGGCCACAGTGTCCCCCGAAACAGTGACTTCATTTGGAGTGGGGGCTTTGTAGATATATCCTACATGAACGAAAAGAGAATCAATTTAACCAAACTGGAGTTATTATCTGAAAACCTCAAATCTTAAAATTTCAAGGTCATAAAAGGGGAATAACTCTAGTAAAAATGATTGGTCTGAACCCATATTCGAACTTGACATGTATTTTTACCCCAGAAAGTCACATACCAAAATTCGTTCCAATCAAATAATCCTAACTGGAGTTATCATCCGGACACCTCAAATCTTGAAATTTTTAACTCGAAAAAGGTGCATAACTCTAGTAAAAATGATCGGTTTGAACCCATATTTGAACTTAACCTGTATTTTTATCCCTGAAAGTCACATATCAAAATTCGTTCCAGTCAAATAATCCTAACTGGAGTTATCATCCGGACACCTCAAATCTTGAAATTTCTAAGTCGAAAAGGGGCATAACTCTAGTAAAAATGACAGTACTTTTGCCTGTATATTTACCACAGAAAGTCACATACCAAAATTCTTTCTGATCAAATAATCCTAACTAGTGTTATCATCCGGACAACGCAAATCTTGAAATTTCTAAGTCGAAAAAGGGGCATAACTCTAATAAAAATAATCTGCCTAAACCCATATTCGAACGTGACCTGTGGTTTGGGCTAAGAAGGTCACATACCAAAATTGGTTCCAATCAAATGATCCAAACTGGAGTTATCATGGGGACACCAAGTGGGACGAACGCACCTCATTTCTATAGTACCCCGAACATTTTTTTCGGGGGACAACCACTCATATTCGAACTTGACCTGTGGTTTGGGCTAAGAAGGTCACTTACCAAAATTGGTTCCAATCAAATGATCCAAACTGGTGTTTTCATGGGGACACAAAGTGGGACACATGGACGGATGGCCAGATGGAGGGATAGACGGATGCACGGACGGATGGACACCACTGATTTCTATAGTCCCCCCTACCCCCCCCCCCCCCCCCAAATTTTTCGGGGGACAAAAATGGTGATAACTCCACTGTATAATGTCACATAAATGTCAATATGGTTGTACTGGAGGTCCTCCTAAAGTATGTACATAGGCATCTGTTGGGTTAATGCATAGTTGTAATATATTATCTCCCTTGATGCATTCTTTGACGGACAATCTTCATAGGCGTCTGTTGGGTTAATGCATAGTTGTAGTATATTCTCACCCTTGATGTGCTACTGGCAGACAATCTCTCTGTGTTGTCATTCAGTTATGTAGCTTCAATGTGACAAGACGTCCAAAGAGTTAATCTTCTCTAGGATTGTAGTGTCACTGCTAACTTATTGAATCAGTTGTTCATATGGTTTTACACAATTTTACCATACTGGCGACAAGGATTTAAAATGGTTGCAAGGAGATTTGTTTGCGTACATTGATTTTATTCTCGCCATTTCAGTGTCTGGTTTGTAAAATTGTTTTGTCTTCTTTATGGAACGATATGACCTCATGCACGAACTGGGTGGATCTTAATTGCCGCCAGATTTTGCCATTGTTTCCATGGACATTGAGTTTAGTAATTTTCTGTTAAAACAATATTTTTTTTCAATGTTGAGTCTTTCTGTCACGGAATTTGAGCCATTTCATTTTAAAGTTCCCATTTGTAAATCTGACTGTGTGTAAATAATGTTTTTTTTTTCAAATTATCTTGTTTGGCACTTCCACAGAATAAAATTCTTAAGTTATTTAAATTTTGTATAAAATTTTATAGTAAATTTCCTTTTTTATTATACCTGCCACAATTGTTTACTACAGACTTGCACTACAGTGGAAGACCCTAACTAGGATAAAATACTCTCTATTTTAATCTTTCCCAAGAGATTTGGGAAAGAAAAGTGGTGTAAAAACAGCACGAAAAAATAAGCCAAAACTGGGTCGAGCGCCATCGGCGCACACCCAGTAGGGGACGCTTTTCTGTAAGTACAATTCCACGACTTCCGTTAACCAGTGTGCAAAGCAGTCATCAAATCATTCTTTTGAGTCCGCCAACATAGGAGTTATGTGATCAGTGGGGAGGAAGGATTTTTACCTGAATAAGAAGACGGGAGGGCCTCCATGTAAACAATTGCAGTAGGTATAATAAGAAAAGGGTCCGTAGAACAAAGGTCCTCTGTCTGCGCCTGCAACTGTCGCAGATAAATGGAGAAAGTAGTATTTCTCCAGTGGTCTGCCAGCATAACATCCGACAACATGACGGAGTTGGTATAAGCCTCAAGAGGTAGACAATGCATGCACCTCATGGCAGAAAAACGATTGGTAATACAATCGCCAGTCACTAGACGAGCAGAAGCTGCACAAATAGCAAGACAAATTCATTGAGAAATGGATTCAGGAGAGATCTTCTGTTGACCAGGAATAAGAGACAGAAAATCGATCCTACCCTTCCAAATGAACAGAGCAAAGGGTGTTTACCCTCAACAGAAGAGACCCGATACAGATAGGAGGCGGAGTAGTTTCCGGTATCTGATTCTTGGCCAGAAAAGAGCAATCACTGGTAAACATAACACTGGTGGGAGAGCTCCAGAAAAAAGGCTGGGTCAACCGAAAGGACATGAAGCTCACTAACCCATCTGGCTGAGGCAAAAGCCATCAGAAAAGCCATCTTGTATGTGAGAAAATGCATATCCTCCTGGGATAAGGGCTCGAAAGGTGCCCCCCCCCCCCCCCCCCCCCCCCAGCCAAGCAGCACCCAAGAAAGATTCCATCTTGGGGTAAGCTGCAAAGTCCAAGGCCTTTTCAAAGAAAAGTGCCGGACAAGCTGGAGAGGCATGGAGTAGTGCCGATACGACGCTTTCCCACATACGAAATAGTCTCCGAAGCATGGACCTGTACCCATTAGTGGAAATAGGCTGGAGACCCCCAGAATAAAACATATACCAGAAACTCTGCAATCTGTGTGATCAAAGGAGTGACAGAAGCAACAGAGTGATCCGCACACCATCGACAGAAGACCTTCCACTTAGCCGCAGAGGCTAAACCAGTGGAGTGCCTCCTTGAAGAAGAAAAGCAACTCCACGACTCATCTCGAAAAAAAAATGCTACAGAGGAGACAGGACCTGACAAAAGACATGCACGAAGGCACAATGAAGTTGAGTCGGCGTGAAACTTCCTCGGGCGACCTTGGCAAAGAAGGCTGCGATGTAGAGGGAGACGTTCCGGAACCGCCGCTAACAGAAAGCGGAGCAGGTTGATCCACACCCACTTAGGCGACAGGGGTGCGATCGAAAAGATTTGACAACTGCAGGTTCGTATCTGGACTACAAGCTAAGGCAGAATCGGAACCTACAGGAAGGCGTAGCCGACAAGACCGTTCCAAAGGAGGGACAGAGCATCCACGGCAAAAGCCAGAGCATCTGGACATGAAAGTGTCCACCTGATGGTTCCAACGAGTCTTAAAGAGATTGATGTGGAGAAGACACCAGAGATCGCAAAGAGACTGGAACACCGCCATGTGGAGCATCCACTCAGAAGAAAGAACCTGCTCCATCAGGACAGGGAGTCGGCTAGAACGTTCAGATGACCGGAAAAGTGACGAGCCACCACTCCGGCATTGACATTCTGAGCCAGTAGTAGAATATCCCGAACCAATTCGTACATGGGAACATAGTGCGTGCCACCCTGGTTCCGAATGTAAACAACCACTGTCGAATTGTCAGACAACAGAAGGACCTGACAATTCGAAAAGTGGAGGATCCACTGTCGAAAACACAGAAGAAGAGCAAGAAGGTCCTTCTGGTTGACGTGAAGAGCTGCTAGATCCTGGTCCCATGACCCATGAAGGAAAAGACCTAGAGGGTCCAACATCACACCCCATCCGAGATCGCTGGCGACTGCCGTCAGAAAACGATCGGACGTGGGGAAGTCCAACGGAACTCCCTGCATAATCCACTGAACATCTATCAGTCACACCCCATCCAGATCACTGGCGACTGCCGTCAGAACACGATTGGAACTCCGTCCATAATCCACTGAACATCTGTCAGGTGATGAGGAAAAGACTGGTAACTGAAGCACTAGATCCAGAGGAACGACATTCGGCCTCCAACGACTGAGCAGAAAGTGTTGGAGAGGTCAGACATGCAGCCGACCAAGAAGAATGAGATCCATCACCGACCGAGCAGCCGGATGTGGACTGGGACAGGGGCAGAGCAAAAAGCTGAGAAAAGCAAAGTCTTTGCCTGGGAAACCGTCACCGTATCCAACTGAGTATGGAAGCCCATCCCAGATGACAAAACAACGGAGAAGGGACCAGGTCCGACTTCTCCCCTCGACTCTGAACCCTAGTGACATGAGCAGGCTAAACGCGTGACGACATCCAACTCCAGAAAGGCAGCATAAGAATGCCTCTGGAGGATAATGAATAAATATGCTGAAGAAGACACCCTGGACTGTGTGCGATGTAAGACTAACACATGTGGCATCAGATGGGTGAAGACCCAAGGATACAGGTTGAGGCCAAATGGCATGGCCTTGAACTGGAAAACAACCTGGGGAATGGAGTGGCGAACCGACCTGAAAGCCTCCATGCTGAACTGAGGAGCAATCATAGACTGGGTCAGGATACTCAGACCGATAACCTGTCTGAGTCAGCCATCCTTCTTCGCGAACAGGCGGGAATAAAATCCCACTGAAAGAATGTTCTTGATGACCACGATCGCCCCCTTTGACAGGAGATTGCCTATCTTCGTGATCAAAAGTTCCTAATGTGTAATGTTCAAAGGAACTTATGTTGGAAGAGGCACTCTCGACTGAGTGGAATGCCTCAACCTGGGATGAATTCGAGGTGACTACTGCCAATGCCTACCCTTACCCTGTGAGTGAGTACATGTAGAAGTGGCAGCAGGAGGATCAGCCCTTAGCTTCACAGAGGAAGCAGAAGGGTACTTGTTAGGCTTTGGACGGCCCCTGCCTCCAACAGAAGGCTGATCAAGCTGACAAAGCAGCAGCTGATCTATGGAATGAAATAGGGAGTCATCCCGGACCGTCGCCACGGAATAGTTGCGGACCCGCCGATAGAGGCAGATCGAAGAGCAGTGCACTGCCCCTTGTTACAGTGTGTGAGAAGATGCATGAGCACCTTGGACAGCACACACAAAAAACCTGTTCGTCGTCAAATTTATCTGGGAGCAGATAAGCAGCAAAGCAGAGACGTCGTGATCGAAGAGAGAAAGCATTCCAGCATCTCTCCCGATAAGCCCTACATGGACTCAAGAATCTCTAATTGAAAAATGGCCGGCTTTGGAGTTGGAGTCCCGATCCAAGACCGTCAAAGTTTGGCAGACTGATGGATTAACGGAATCGTAGGAATGATAATGCACCAGAGGCACAGAGGTGTCAACCCTGATGAAGAACAACGTCTTCATAGCCTTGGAACTCAGCTTAAAGTCCAAAGCTATAAATGCTTCAACCACCTGTACCGACAGGCTCGGTCGAAGGCGCCCAGAAGCAGGTTGCTCCACAGACATAGGCTCGCGACCGGGCTGACATTGTTGGCTGGTTTGACAGTTTGAGATCTGGAATGAACCCAAACACAAAGTCAAGAGCTGCCCCCAAGTCAGAAGACTGTTGGCTCTCGACGTCAGGTATGTTGGACTCATCCCATGAGTTGGAAGAAACATAGCCCATCATGGGCAAACCAGCCAACGCCTCCCATGGTGTAGGCACACCAGGGGAATCAGAAAGTGGCCTGTTTCCAATCCCGGGAGGCGGCGCTACTGGGGGTGCCCCAAAACTACTTGTAGCCTCACTGGAAGCAATGGAAAAGGCTCTTGGACAGAACCTAAATAAGCAAGGAGAGGGCCTCCCTAAGCTCACTGGCTGTGTCGGAATGGTTCGACGTGGGAATGAACCGACAAAGTGGCTTCACTCCTGACCCATTTTACCAGCGAAGGGTCACGATCCTCAAATACACCCGATGCGGGGTGACAGGCTACAGCCGAAACATCTGAAGGCAGATGTGTATTGGGGTATAACATACCCCGAGGATGTACAGAGCGGAAACTCAGGAGAGGCGCCGCGGACCTCTGCGTAACAGAAGGTCCAGGCTGCACAAAAAGTGTTGACCAGAGTGCGTGGACGGAAACGCCACGGAGCTCATGGTGACCCCACCAAGAGCATCCGAATCCAATGAGAAAAACTGAGGTACTCGACGGCTGAGAGACCACAGTAGAGGGTTCGGAAGGCAGCCCCTTCTGACTTCGCCAAGTTGAAGTCAGGGAAGGCTGAGGTCGATACCCCACGTCTACACTACCAGACATCTCTGCAGACCCCTGCAAGGATAAAACTGCTGTGCTCAATGGCTGAGAGGACACAGCAGGGGTTCGGTCGGCAGCCACTTCTGACTTTGTTGAGTTGAAGTCAGGGAAGGCTGAGGCCGATACCCCATCCACACTACAGACATCGCTGCAGACTCCTGCAGGGATAAGCCGAGGCTGGCTGGAATGGTGACCGGTGACGTTGTAGACGTAACAGCAGTAGCAGCAGATACGATGGGAGCGGTTGAAACTGGCAGAAAAGGGGAGAGAGCAACCGATCTCGGCCTCCAAAGGAGGAGTCACAACCCTAGTGACAGCCTCAGATGTCGACTGCAGAGGGAGCATAGTCCCAGAACCAGGCGTCTCTTCACCAGACAACTCGACAGCTCCCGCAGTATCCACCACGGTAAAAAAAAATGCATATCCCCCATGGAGGGGGTATAACTCTCACCAGACGTGGTTGTGTTGGGAGGCCCGAAACAACAGCGTTTCCTGCCCCTTGCAAGTGCAGGAGGAGATGCACATCCCTCACAGAGGGGGTATAACTCTCACCAGATGTGGTCGTGTCGGGAGGCCCCAAAATGACAGTGTTTCCACCGCCCCCGCGGGTGCGGGAGGAATGGCCACGAGAACGCATCAAAAGCGAGGACAAAAGGATAACAGAGGTGAGAGCAGTAAAAGAAAAAGGTGAACTCAACAGATACAGAAAGAAGAACACCCCAACTACGAGAGAAAGGTGGCAGAAAAAGAACCGGCGGGAACACAACAGAACCCAGACGGCCGACAGGAACCCAAAAAACAGAAATTCAGCCCTCAACAGAGTGAAGAAATCCTGTCCATACAGTCCCTCATTGACACCTAACTCCAATAATAATAATAAAATTTATCAAGCGAAAAATTTTATGTCCAAACCGGAAGGTATGTGAAATTCGCGCGCGACACAGAAAATATATCAAATATGATGAAAATGTGGTTGAAAATAATAATGAGAATATATAAAACACAGTCCTGTTATTATACGATCCTCAGATCCATAATTCCAATCACAGGAAACCATTATCGACGAGTTGAATTATCACTGTTTCATAATACAAATGGCCGAAAGTCATGCCTCGATGTCGGAAGATAAAAGAATGGTTTGATGACTGCTTTGCGCACTGGTTAACGGAAGTCATGGAATTGTACTTAGAGAAGATCATCCCCTACTGGGTGTGTGCCGATGGCGCTCGACCCAGTTTTGGCTTATTTTTTCATAGTGTTTTTACACAACTTTTCTTTCCCAAATCTCTTGGGAAAAATTAAAATAGAGAGTATTTTATCCGAGTTAGAGTCTTCCACTGTAGTGCAAGCCTGTAGTAAACAATTGTAAGGTAGGTTGATAAGAAATTGTTTGTACACAGAACAATTCGTTGTTTGTAAATTTTATCCTTTTTGATGTGATTCTTGGCGATGTTCATTTGCACTATACCATTGTTTTGTCAGTCATATTTTGTAAAATTTGTCATTGTGAGGAATAATGAGTACAGCTTAATGCAAGCTGTGTTCAATGACTGTGTTTACTTTTGTGTAAATTTTTATCCTTTTTTTATCCCAGTTGCAGGCTGTCAGCTATCACATTTGGTACAGTTAACCCTGGAAATAGCTAATGTAAAATGTTTTCACCCATTTTAATTGTTTAAAATTTAATTTCGTCACTTTTACACAAGAAATATTGTCAAAGTTTTAGAATTTTTTTATTAGTCTCTTCTTGACATTGCAAGATTTATGTAACAGGAGGACAGATAAGTGCGGAAGCCGGGGTTCGAACCGTCGACCTCTAGCACACAAAGCAACCGATTTACAATGAGACAAAGAGATCCGGATCAACCAGGCTGGTTGGTAAATGGCTTTTATACCTCGACCGCTACACTACTCTCCCCTTCTTTTGAAATTCACCACATGTGAATCTCATCCAAGTTCCTTCCTCAGAGCAGTCAAAACACCCGCAGTGTCACCCACTGCTGAGGATTGGACGAGCCCCCAAATGTTACAGGAGGAGAGGTAAGTGCGGGAGCCGGGGTTCGAACTGTCAACCTCTAGCACACAAAGCGACCGATTTACCACGAGACTAAGAGATCCAGACTAACCAGGCTGGTTGATAAATGGCCTCTATACCTCGACCGCTCCATTTATAAAACATGAGGCAAATAAACATTCAAACTGCTACAGCTGAAGAGTTCCAGCAATTAAAGAATATTGATGAGCGAACGGCCTACAAGTTGTTAAAATGTAGGGAAAGAAAACATTGTCTGGAATTGAGTGATTTAGAGAGAAAAACCAGGCTACTGATTGAGTATCGGTCTCATCTGTTACTGAAAGGGTAAATAACTCTCATCCTCCCTTCACACGATGAAGCATCACAAAAGTACAAATCTGCACTTCAAAATGACTACAGGTGTGGTATAGTACAGCTTTTGAGGGACGAGCTGAAGCATTTAGAGGAGGAAATGGAAAACAAAGAAAAGTTATGTGAAGAGAATTACTGGATGGTGGTAGAAGCTACTAATAGCAAATTGGAATCATACATTACACAAAACTACACCCTTCAAGAAGCACATCTAAAGGAAGTAAAAGAAACATAGTGTAACCAGGAGGACAAATATATAAAGCCAGAAAGAGAGTGTCAAACCTCCAAGCATTACTTTCAAGAACACCTAAAACTAAATGAAAGAATGACAAGGACACTTGTAAATGAAAACCTTGAATCTTTGAATGAGATTCTTACATCTGCATGTGAACCATTCCCAGACAGTTTGGAAGAATGGGCCACCCAGATAACCATAGTAGATGGACAGCTGAGTGGCCATGTTGAAAATGATATTACAAAACCTCTCCATATCAAAACAACTGTTGATGTTGATAATGGTTCATTGAGTTCCGAGAAGCCAGTAGAAGAATTCAAAAGATTAACTTCTCTTCTCAGTTTACTTCATCTGCATGGTGAACAAAGCAAACAAGTATGTGATGAGATCAGCTTAAAATAATCAACAGCAATAAAGGAGACTGATGATGTTGTCAAGCTTGGTTTGTCACCTTGAACAAAAGCTATGCAGAAAATGAATCTGTCCTCCACAATTTCCCTTCCACGAATTTGAAAATGCAAAATCCTGCTCTGTCAATTGAGTAAATTCAAACAAAACTGAACAAGTTTCATTATATATTACATGTTTCTTGAGAAAATACCCGAAGTTAAAAGAGACAGTCACCCTGTCTGTCCTGTCAAAGAATGTGCAACAAACACAGTTGGAAAAAACATTCTAGAAAATCTGAGTCTCCTGTGATAGCAAAGTTATCAAAAAATGGCATGCCATGTCACCAGGAAGTGAAGCTGAACAAAGTCGACTTTCCAGCCAAATATCCCATGAGATGGTTATCAAGGACTGAAAAAGATCTTGAGCCATGTCTTCTTTGGGGTAGACATTGTAAGAACCAACCAGTTTAAATGATAACCAATGCGAGTGTGAGAAGCAGAGAACCTCTGCCTCCTGTATTGTGATCATCACAAAATGTATGTGGTTGTGGTGCACATGGTCCAGTAATTATCGGCAGCTTCTTCCAACCAGATAACCAGTTATCACAACATTATCTGCCACAGACATTTACAGCTCTGCCACAACTATTGCATGGTACTCTCCACCTCATTCCACCAAACTACACTGCAGTCAACTCTCATCATCAACTGAATAATGCATATCAACAGCGGAATTAAGCCTTCATACCATTCCAGTGATTCTCTTGCAATGAGGTTATAGAAAACAGAGACACACACATTACATAACTACAATACTCACACAACTGCATATATCGCACATGTCAGTGCTGGAAGGCTGTACATGCTTTCTCTTGCCTGTTGCATCCAATACATTTCAGAACATTCACAGATGCGGCATCATTGATACATCAACAAACAAATTTACACACAGTATATAACATACATCCACACACTGTTTTCCGTGGGGAGGTAATGATTCCTAGCTTGTAGGACAGTACTCACCTGCACATTACACAATGTCACTTTCACACAAACATACACACCGTTATTTTTAATGTTTATCTCCAGTATTATTAAAGTCTGCAGTATTATGTTAATAATCACAGAACCTTTTTACAACATCAAATCATTTAAACAAACTGTTCCAAGTTTTAAACCATTCTCTCAGTTTATTTTACATAGAGTGCATTATTTTATGAATAGTACATTTACTATCCAGTGTAAACTTCTCTTATGGTGGTAAACATTTTTGATGAGTGGTGACATTTTCGGGAAGGGCCTTTGTTGCTTTTTTTACCAAATCCACTCATCAGATTCATTAACATTTGAACATTTTCTATTCGGGAAGTACGAGAAGTTTTCAACTGAAAATCCATTTTATTTGCACTCTAATTTGAGGGGATGATTATTCTCTATTCGCCGACCACTGTATAAAATGTGAGCATTTTTGTCTCTAATGGCTATTCATGGCTCACTGATTATAATTGTCAACACTTTTAGTAACTCATGGATAGGTCTAACAGGGAGGTGATTTCTGCTACCTTTTTATGCTCCAGTTGATAAATCTGCTGAAGATTGCTCACATGTTTCATTGAACTTCCTTTTGGAGTATGCACTTTTGGGATTAACCATTTCTGACTATGCGATTGTTTCTAGACATGTTAGGGGATGATTGATGTCATTTCTCAACAGTTTTGTAAATAAGTTACCAGTACTACACTGACTTCTTGTAAATAATCCATTGTTTTTAGATAATTTGTATGTCTGTTTGATTCAAAATGTAAATAGCTCTAAACAGGCAGGAGAGGAGTGTTGTACTGGAGGTCCTCCTAGAGTATGTACATAGGTATCTGTTGGGTTAATGCATAGTTTAATATATTATCTCCTTTGATGCACTCATTGGCAGACAACCTCCCTTGTTGTCATTCAGTAATATAGCTTCAATGTGACAAGACATCCAAGCACTTAATCTTCTCCAGGATTGTATTGTCATTGATAACTTATTGAATCAGTTGTTCATCTGGTTTTACCCAATTTTACCATAATATTGAACTTGATCTGTAACTTACTCCAGGAAGTCTGCATGCCAAATATAGCCAAACTATGTCGAGTCCAGCTGGAGTTATCAACCATAAATCACAAATTCTAAGAAAATAAAAGTGAATAACTACAGAATAGAATGTCACATAAATGTCAAAATCAAACTTGATCTGCCGTTTACATGAGTGAGGTGGTATGCCAAAAATGGATTGGCTATGTCTGATATAGTTGGGGTTATCATCCTGAAACACTAAATCATGGAAATTCATGACAATAAAGGGAAATAAAAACTCCCCAAACATGTCAGACGAACTTGACCTGCATTTTTTTGAGTTAGGGTCACATACCAAATTTGGATTATAATTCAAATTATCATTTGGAAACCAAGAGAGATACCAGTATAAAAAAAAAATAATAAGAGAACATCTACTGGTAAAGAGGCGAAAATAAAAGAACATTTCCTGGTAAAGATGAGAAAATGCAAGAAAAAGATAGAAGAATACCTAGTGGGGAGGCAGTGGCGGCACCAGAGTTACAAAAGTGAGGGGGTGCAGTTGGGGATTGTGCAGCACCAAGCTGGGGTGGGTTTCAGGGGGGGGGGTCCTCTCCCTAAGTTGAGAAAATTTTTAACTGTTTTGCAATAAAATCATGCGAATATGGATATCACTGGAACCGGCTGAACAAGAGGGGGTGACAAACATAATTTCATAACTTCTCTGATTTAGTGCACTTGGGAATAAGGGATTGAGCATACCGGCCATTACACCGCAACGTTCAATACAACAAAAATTAAAATGATAGTATTGTTTTACTACGCTTGGCGAAAAAAGTGGAGGGGTAAGTACCCCCACATACTCCTCCATGGCACCGCCACTGTGGGGAGGAGAAAGTGAAAAATGGGATAAAAACTTTAAAAAAAAACATGTAGTAAAGATGAGACAGTGAAAAAAGAGTTAAAACTAAAAAAAGACTGTAGTAAGGATGAGGCACTTAAAAAGCTGAAAAAGGTGAGAGATCATCACCTACCAGAAGTTAGGATAATAAAGAGCAAAAAAAAAAAAGAGAAAAAGTTAACAGATGAGAAATTTCCAGAATATCTTTCCAATAATGCAACTGGAAATTTAACCAATTCAATCTCAATTGGCAAAGCACAATGAGCTCTATCAAACAATGATGAATTGCTTTAATGCAGATGGTATCAAAATTTAAGATATCAAATATTCAACAGAAGAAGATTTTTAAAGATTATACAGTGGAGCCCACTTAATTGGATATCTCTTAACTAAATAACCCTGTTAATTGAATATAATTTCCAAACACAAAACCATTTACGATATCTCCAGTACAAATTTCACCTGTTAATTGAATATAGGTTATAGAGTAAACTCCTGTTAATTGAATAAAAAATCTTGTATCCAGAAATTACCCCCGACTCTCCCCAGTTTTCCTTTGTTTATAGACTTGTTTGGCCTCAGTACAACCAATACAGGCATTTAATCTATTATATCTTGTTTGACAGAGCTCATGGAGCTCTGTCAAACAAGATATAGTAGAATAAATGCTAAATTTATCTTCAGAATACAGGAAAGTGACACAATACCTGTTAATTGATTAAGTTAATACTCCTGTTAATTGAATAATTTTCATTGACAAGGTGGCTGTTCAATTAACAGGGTTCCACTGCGCCCATATTGTACCAAGTTAAATTCGGGCTCCCATAGAGAGTCCTAATATTAACCGATGGACTTGCTTTGAATACACTTGAATGTGACCCACATAAGGATTTTGTATACCATATATTAAAAGATTTTGACTAGATATTCTGGAGAAGAAAAGTTTTAAAGATTATGCCTCGAATTGGACTAAGTTAACATTCAGGCTATTAACCCAGGGACTATGTTTGAACAAATTCAGATCTGACCTTCCTAAGGATACTGTATACCAAATATAAAAGATTCTGACTGGTGAATCTGAAGAAAGATTATTCCTCATATTGCACTAAGTTAAAATTTGGGCCCCCAAATATTATCAGGGTGACTTGATTTGAACAAACTTGAATCTAACCACTGCAGCGATGTTGTTTCGCAAATATCAAAAGATTCTGACTGGTGGTTCTGGAGAATAAAATTTTCAAACAGTACTTGTCATATTAAAATTTGGGCTCCTGTATTCAGCCCATATATGAACTGAGGGGCTTAGTTTTAACAAACGTGTATTTGACTCCCCCCCCTTCCCCCCCCCCCCCCCCCCCACACACACACATACACACCCTAAGAATATCAAAAGATTCTGATGTGTGGATCTGGAGAAGAATATTTTTTTAATTTATGCAAATATGTGGACTCATAAGTTTTTGAATTTCCCTCACCCCCACCTCCACAGTACACTATAACACAACCTGAATGAACATTTTTTTCACCACTCCATTCTACTGATCCCATGGTGGCTTCATTCCAAATAATAGTTCTCTGTTCCATGCGGTTTGGGAAATATTCTCATTCAAAAATATTTCTTTTACCTCTGAGGTTCCCACAGGAATGCAGGGAATTTGGGGGGCATAAATCAAGTACATATGACTCAATAATACCACCGTTTGGTTCAAATTGGCTCATCAGTTCAGAAAATAGAAATTTCAGGTGGGGACAAAAATCTGGCCCCCTCCTATTACAGAGGCAAATATTGCTCTATGAACTTCATTTGAACAAATTTGATTCTACACTCAAAAGGAAGCTCAGTACTTAATATCAAGTCATTGTACCTGTCGGTTCATGAGAAGATTTTTGTTTAATTTGGAAACATTTTCCCCCACCCTCTCCCTTTGGGACTGGGCAAGCCGATTTGAACAAAATCAAAATGCATCATTTTCAAATTAGCACTTCTATAGCACTTCTATGACCCTTGGGGACATGTCGATCCTCGTTGCAATACCCTAATACTACAGTTGACACTGCCATGTTACGACTAAGACTCATTTCAACAATCCAATAAATTGCAGTATTTTCCGTTCGACTATAGAATTAAAATAGATGATAAACCTCATCCCACGGCGGTTCTGAAACTTCAATGAAGGCCACTAATAATGCCTCCAAAAATGTATACAAGCATTTGATCGGTGCCGATAAACAGTTACTGACAGTTGTCCCGGCGCTAATCATCCCTCTGGCCTTGTACACCCATGTATTCTGTCCTGGTCTTTCTTTGCTCGCCTTCGGCTCGGTGAGTTGTTGAGGCCTCTTAAAATTCTAGCCCATCAGTACTGTCTCTTTTACCTGTTCTAACTTCTTCACTCTGTTCAACTCAAAAAACAAGGTAGTAATATTTGTTTCTAACATGACTGCATTCTTATATCTTATTGAATAGAACACACTCGACATAGCAGAAGCTATGTATGGTAAATGTTTGGGTTATTGAAGTCATTTAATTAACATCTCATGCCATAACATTTATAAATGTATCTATAGTGGAAATGACCTTTATAAGCTTCCAGCTTACTGTCGAATCCACACACATTTTATTGTTGTATGTCTTTTTCTCTGATAATTGGAAATAAATATTGTTTAAACTAAAATGCAATGTCAAAACAAACAATTATCATAACTTGACAGAAATCGATCCAATGTTTTTGGAGAAGAAATTGCGAACATCATGTTCACGGACAACAGACAATGCACAATGAGTGGTCACAAAAGCTCACCTTCACTTTCGGTCAGGTGAGCTAAAAAAAAAAAAAATTATGTAGCTGTGAACAACTTGTGTCAGGTGATGTGTATACACTGTTTTGAATCACACAGGTTACTTACCTATAGATTTGGGGATACTTCCAATACTAAAATCATCATTTTTAACTGGAAATGCACAAGTGAATGTATTAGAGACTGTCACATTTTGAACAGGAGTTTTAATATTCACGCTGATCGTAATAGGAGTAGCACAATCTGTTGGTGAGAAAGTATGTATCTTCTCATCTGTTCCATCCAACCATCTACCTGTAAACAGATGAACAATAAAAGAGCCTTAGTGATTGGGCTTGACTGGTAGAATGCTGAAAGCCCATATTTGGGCCTTATCCTGAAATCCATGTACCAAAACTTAAGGGCTTTATATTCTGTGGATGTGCTTTGTATTATCTTTGAAGTGAAATTATTCAGTATGTATGAATTTGCTTTGCTATAAGGCCCTCTCCCATAATTTGTAATAAGACAAAGACATGTGAACAATTTTTGATGACTAAAAATAATTTAGAACTCTACCAGTTAAAATAAAATATTTGAAACTGCAGTGTATTCTGTTAGACAGGATACAGGTTAATCCTTCATGTCACACAAGTAATGGTCAAAAAACGAATTCCCCCCCCCCCCAAAAAAAAAAAAAAAAAAAAAGAAAAGAAAAAGGATGAAAATTTAACTCAGAATTCAGATTCATATAATTTTATTCACAGTTTTGTAGAGATGAAGAAATCTGCTAACCCTTTACTTAATGAACTGTCCACACCCACCTGCATAATTTACAAACTGTGTAGTTTGAAAAATATTATTTTTCAAAATATTTCAACAAAGCCATATTATGTATGGAATGAGTTTCATGAGCTTGTTAAAATGAGAGGTAACATGATATGATTTTATTGGATTTCTTTTAGAAAATTAAAAAATATATAATAAAATAATAAATTTGGATGAAGTGTGCAGTGGGTATAAATAATAATAACACTTTGGCCGGCCGCTGATTTGTTCTCGTATGAGAAGGCCTTGGTTACCCCTGTTCTACCAACTGCATCCCTATTCCCATGCTTCTTCTCTCCTCCCAACACTCAGAGACGAACTGCTTGATGACATCCCTTGCCCCATTCTTCCCAATCTCTCTGATTAGCATATTAACCCTCTCCTTTGAGTCGCCCCCTAACCACATGTCCTTCATTCTCCCATCCCACTTCCCCATTATACTCCCCGTTAATCTTGTTCTTTTAGACTGGTATTTTGGGCATTCTAGAAGAAAGTGTTCCAGGGTCTCCACCACGCCCAAATTACACATCAGGCACTCCTTTTCACTGTTTTCCCCAATTTTTCCCCTCAGCTCCAGGGATCACGACCTCAGCTTGAACAACAGTGACCCCCCCAAAGGTGCCATCAAGGTACTCTTCAAAACCAGGCTTCTCTTTATCATGCAGGCCACCCAAAGATCTCTTTGATTTGACCCCTCTCACCAATTACGGTTACAATCCTCTATGACCCTTTCTCTGACGATCTCTTTACCCTGGTTTGCACCAAAGTCTAGGTCCGAGATCTCCAATGAGTAGTTGTCTACTAGCTCCCTTACTTGGACCATCCACCCCGTCTTGATATTTGAGTTGAAAGTTCTCAGGAACATTACCTCACACTATCAGCTATCGGGGAGATTTACCAAATAATTAAGATAACTGAGTTTCAATAAGTCTATCCTGTCCTTGATCCTCATCCATCCAAGCTCACCCCTGATTGCTTCTAGCGCTGCGGCATTACTCGACCCTGTTATCCATCGGCCTGCATCGTTCTGCAGGATTTCCAAGGGTAAAAGGTTAAATGCAGAGCAAACAATGTTAATTTTTCTCAGTTTAGAGATGCATTGGGCCCAACTGTAGCTTTGTGTATTGTATTCCTACAATGCTTCTTCCTACGCATACATATATGGCTACAAACATATAAACAGTTACAAATAAAGACATTTCACAAGTATAATAGACAGTATACTACAGGAGGGGGCATAGCCAGATTGGCTGTCTTCCAGTCACGCCCTGGAAGCAAGCAAAAAATAAGCGGACTGTCATCTACAAAATGAGGACCCCAGAGGGTGAATTTGGTGATGTTACCCTGCACAGCAGGATAGCATCACTAAATTTACTCTCTGTGCACCTCAATCTAAATCACAGTCTCAAACCTAAACAGAAAGAGGTACCCAGAGGATCAATTGGCCCACTCTATAGGAAAGCATCAGCAATTTCACCCTCTGAGTACCTCATTTTGCAAATGATGAATTGCTTATTTTCAGGCTTGCCTAGAAGGAAGTGGAGCTGCAAACAACCTGTGACCAAATGGGTCAGATTTAGAACAACTGACATGATGCTTGATGGGGTCTGGGGGCTTGAGTTATTTCATCATCAGGGACCAAGATGCTGACCAGCACAAAAGTTTGAGGGAGATCACTGGTTCTGGATTAATATGACACAAATTCTTCTTATGTCCACTCCGCTACTTTGTGCCAATTCCCAGTGATCACTTGATGTCATTCGGATATCAACAAAGCAACAAGTCAATATGCTTTGGGCATTGGATCTACATCAGACAGGACATTCAGAGGACATCCTGACGGGGTGATCAGCAAATGCTCCTGCACACAAGTCTTGCATCTTCATTGCGGTTGATTCAACCACAGAGAGTATAAATGTAATGTATTTCTCCACTTCTCTCTGGGCTTATTACGCTCAGGGTAGATCAATGACTTTAGAGCTATGTTTTCTTCAGATTAACAACATGGTTGTCAAGATTTCTGACAAAAGACTGCTATTTGCATGTTGAATTTATTTTATAGGATAATTGCTGGACAGTTGGAGTAAAAATTTGCTTTAAAAATATAGCTTATCACAGCATTGGAAAACCTCACAAGCCCATCCCAATGAGGAACATGACCTATGCTTTGAAAGCAAAAAGCAGAAAAAATTGGAATGGCAATGTTTCTGCACAGCACTGAATGAATTTCTCAGCTGTGACATTCATGATGAAACAAGTTATTCCAGATTATCACATGAATCAGAATGACCTTGAGAAAAGCAACTGAAATTTGAAGAGCACAAGAAATAAGGGGTAGACAAATAAATTCTGAAAAAAACAATCATTTGCTTCATCGCACATGTCTGCAAGCAAATCAAGATATGAGGCCAAAACAAACTACAATATGCAAGAGAGAAAGATTCAGCTAGGCCTTGAAATTTGTCTAATTTGGGCACAGCAGCAATTACAGATCCAGTGTATTGTTGCTGGGTGGAAGGAAAAAAAAGCACCAGCATTTTCTCCTTCTTGGCGTCAGTTGCAGGTATCAAGTTTTATAGTCTTGTCGATCTTCATCATTATTATAGGTCTGCCTCCTAAAATTAAAGTTTACTCAAGAAGTCTTCTTAACCTCCAGTGTCAAGTCAAAATCCTATTTAGTAATTAGTGTAATTTACACATGACATGTAACAGGAAATGCCACATACATGAGTATATTAGATCTCAACACTGTTGACGCAGTTTGTATTTAACTTGCAAACTCTGTGTTTTTTGAAAAAATAGTGGTACAACAGGTAGGTCCTAAGCAATAATGTATCAGGGAAACGTAAGTCGAAAAGCACTGCAAAATTTTGAAAAAAGCTTCAAACGCTGCACAATTTGGGCACAATTACCTTATTTGGGCACAGTATTTATCTTTGTTATTTGGAAGAATTTAAAGGCCTGATTCAGCAAAAACAACCATTGTGTTGTCAATACTGAACCACAAATATTGAACTGCTGAAACTGTGAAAAGAACACAGCTATTGGGTGTAACAGGAGGAGAGATAAGTGTGGGAGCCAGGGTTCGAACCATCGACCTCTAGCACACAAAGTGACCGATTTACCATGAGACTAAGAGATCTGGACCTACCAGGCTGGTTGGTAAAATGGTCTATATACCTTGATTGCCACACTACTCTCCCCTTCTTTTGAGATTCACCACATTTGAATCTCACCCAGGTTCCTCCCTCAGAGAGGTTAAAACACCCACAGTGCCACCTACTGCTGAGGATCAGTCAAACCCCCAAATGTAACAGGAGAGATGAGTGCGAGAGCTGGGGTTCAAATTGTCGACCTCTAGCACATAAAAGCGACCGATTTACCACAAGACTAAGAGATCGAAACCAACCAGGATGGTTAGTAAATGTTATACCTCGACCGCTTCAGGGGGAATGAACTGTATTTGGAAAAAATGCAATAACTGCCATAAAAATAATCATTTGGCCAAATATTGTTTCTTAAAAAGCCATCAAAACAGAAGCATCGCTGAGGGGTATTTAGTGGTGAACTGTCCTCTCCCTCCCCAGGTCTATAATACTATTGCAGGCCCAGCATGACCTATCTGGAGTACTGTTACAGTATGAGTGAATTAAATAAGTTGCTCATGACTACTTCGTGTATATTTTATTTATTCACTAATAAATTCTCAAGAAGTCTTGAGTTTTATAACTATAATCCCAACTGACTAATATTTCAACTACATCATCAAGACATGCCTTCGGCAAAAGCATGTCTTGATGATGTAGTTGGAATATTAATCAGTCAGTACTTGAGCTATCACAGTTGGGACAAATGAAATTGACACCCCTCAATTGGTCATCTTTGCAACACCCCCGTATCAAAACATGTACATATCATTGATGTACATTGTACATGCTAATTAACATTGAATTTTTATTTGCAAGTTTGTACCTTAATTTCAGAGAACCTGAAGAAAGCTGGACTGAAATGCTATTGACAAAAAATTTAAAGATCAACTTCAACTCCTTGCATGCTGCTGGTGGATATTCCTGCCCAGAACATGAGATCTGTTTCCTTTGAAATAAGAATAATTTGGGCACATTTAACAAAATTTTCACCTGCAAACTGAAAAGAATTCTTGACCAATGATTTCTAAAGTTAAATGATGATGAATTTTTTATCAAATCTAGTCATGGCTGCTACATAGCAGCCATGACTAAATTTGATGAAAAATATTTTAAAAATACTCAGTGGGTTAAGAACTGACCCTCTGCATACTGATGAAGTAAAAAAAATTAAATACAAATTGTTCCCATAATGCAACTAGACCACGGTTTTTAACCAATTCAATCATTGAGCTCTGTCAAACAATACTGAATTGGTTAAATTCCTAATGGCATTATGGGAGAAATTTTCCATTTGAACTTTCCATATTTTAGCATCAGTGTGCAGGCGGTTAAACTCAACATTGGGTCATTTGCCAAAGTATTTGTACTACACTCTGAAAATTTCAAAAACCTCGCAAGGTATTAACATAAAAAATGTGACCTAAAGTGGCTGTAAAATATATCCAGTTGGAACTGCAGTTTTAGAATGTAGTTTGTGAAACAAGTTACACAAACTTAATTCATATACAGTGACATTCAAGCAATCCTCAGTCAAAGTTCTTGAAGTAAAATGTAGAATTGGGTAATTCATTTGAGAGCAAAGGTGACTCAAAAATTCATAGCGACTTCATTTTTAATAAATATTCTGATATTTTATTCACAGTTTTAGAGTGTTGTTGATGTTGAGTCTGGTTTAAGAACACTTTCAAAAGCCAGGGTCACATTCTGTCAGACAAGTTTATAGTTGGAGGAATCAAGAGAAAACAACTGAGCAGTGGCGAGCAACTGTCAGACTCCCTAACCTACGATCTCCACACACAGGCCTGAAAATAAGCAGTCTGACATTTGCAGAATGAGGTACCCAGAGGGTGCATTTGATGATGCTACACTATACAGTGGGCCAATTTATCCTCTGGGTACCTCTTTCTGTTTAGTTTTGATACCCTGAATCAGATTGAGGTTAAGAGAGGGTAAATTTAGTGATGTTACCCTGCTGTGCAGGGTAGCATCACTAAATTCACCCTCCAGGTACCTCATTTTGCAGATGACAGTCTGCTTATTTTCAGGCTTGTCCACACATGCAGAGTTAGCAGCGACTGAAGGCAAGTGCACCTTCACAGTGCACAGTTCACAGCACCACCTTGCCCCCATGTAGCCAATCAAGATCAAATGTCCTGTCCAAGGAGAATTACTAAGGAAAATTATTGCTGCATCAAAATTAACCATCATTCTTCTGGTTTTGCATAACAGAAAAAATCAATCACAAAAATTGGTCTTGCATGACTAAAAAAATCACTCATGAAACATTATTTCAATTTTCAGAGGAATATTTGGTTAAAATTGCCTATATTATACTTGTTCTTTTGACAAGAGAATTTCTGTACTAGGTAGGAATATCGGCCATCAACAAAAAAGGTGTTAACCATTAGCTCACTGATGTAAAAAATACCGAAATTTCAAATCACAAATTTTTCCCATAATACAACTAGGAATTTATCCAATCCAGTCTTGTTTGACAGAGCTCATTGAGCTCTGAAAAACAAGACTGAATTGTTTAAATTTATACTTGCATTATAGAAAAAAAAATTGCTGATGAAAATTTAATATTTTGACATCAGTGTGCAGAATGTTAAACTGACCATTATGCAAATAATTGACTGAACTATACCAACCTTGTCGCTCCACTGCAGGGAATACACCTCCTGGTCCCATGTCCCAAGTAAGTAAGCAGTCAGAATCAGATGGACCACGGTATAAAGTTAACAAAAACTTGGTAGGTGTTCCTTTAGAAATAGCTCCATATTCAGCACTCACTCTTGCATTTTGAACAGGTTCAATAATTTTGACTTGAGTGTTCAAAACTTGAGAACTTAGTTTATTTGAGATAGTTGTCTCAACATTCTGTGTACCAGTATTCCTGAATGTCTGTTTGTATGTAGAGCTAAGCTGAAAGGCATGATTAGTTTCCTGATCAATATTACCATCATTGAATTTGAACCCAACCTCTGCCTCATTTGGTTCAAAAGTCACTGGTGACTGAGAGAATGTGAACACTATTTCTGCAGGTGGTCCGAAGAGAGCAGGGGAGCCAACTGTTGCTTGGTGATGAATATGAAGATTTTCAACCCTGGCCAGGACATGAACAATGTGATTCTGTATAACGGTATTAAAAGAGTTTGAAACCTTTATTTGGACATTATACACATTGGGAGTTGAATAGATATGGGTTCTGGACAGATCGCTGAATCTTATGCCTGGACTGCCAAGAATTGTATCATTAGTGTTATCACCATAATCAATGTACACATTAACACCAGAGCCTTTCTCTGCAGTAATGTTAAATATAACAGTGCTGCCTACTAAAACATATGTTGCATCAGTCTGTGAGACAACATCTTCCAAACTTTCTTCCACGGCAAAAGCAAGCAGAACCTCTTTTCTAGAAAGTACATTTGTGGCAGTCAAATTCAAGTTCAAAATTCTTGGAGAAGAATATGGGCCAAACGTATTTTCAGTTTCACCTTTGTTTCCTACAGCATCGTATGTGAAGTCATATGCTGTGTCATCAACTGTCAGAGAGAAATCAGGGCTTGTGCCAAGAATATGAATCCAGGATATTTTAAATGCAGTATTAATTGCAGCACCTTTTTCAACAAAATCCAAACCTTCAATTGTCTCCTGAATATCAAATATTATTGTCTTTGACATTGTACTGACAGAATTGGAACAATTAACAACGAATGTTTTTAAACCTTCAGAGGCATATCGATGAAAGTATGTATCTCCAACTTTATTTAAATCCAATTCAGTGGTAGTATTTTTTGAACCGTCTCCATGTTGCCAAATACAGATATAGTCCGATCCTGTTGCCAACATATATGTTACTTGGGTATCTTGATCTGTTCTTTGGGTAGACTGAACAACACTGATATCCAAACCAGTTACTGGTATTTGAATAATAATTTGGGTAAAGTTTGTTCTGTTACTGCAATAATTGAATCCAGTAACAGTTATGTTGTATGTTCCAGGAGCTGAATATGTATAACTGTAGGTTTTATCTGTGGTGTTGATCACTGTCCCATCTCCAAAATCACATGTATATGTTACATCAGTACCTGCAAAAACATAATTGCTAAATTAATCGTATATTTATTTATTGGGGTTTAACCTTTTACCCAACGAATCGCCCGCATCCGCCCACACTGCCACGCAATGTGCAAATTCAGCAGCTGAAGAAATATTATTTTTCGAAAAATGTCAACAAAACCATATCATGTGACCCCTCTTTGGAACGAGCTTGACGAGCTCGTTCCAAAGAGGGAGTCACATGATATGGTTTTGTTGACATTTTTTGAAAAAATTTTAAAAATATTTAAAATAATAAATTTTGAAATTGTCTGCGTTGGGTAAAGGGTTAACAGCACTTTGGGTAGCAAGGGTCACCTTGTGATGGACAGTTTTATGGGTAGAGGAGAGTACCCAGAGAGAACCACTGAGCAATGGCAAGCAACTGTTTTGTTACAGTTTATTGGAGAGTGCCTGTTGTTACTCTTCAATATATTGTAAAAAAAAAACAAACAATTTTTGTGTTAACATTCTTTTGTCTTTTGCTGAACAAACCGCATGCTAATACATAGAGAGGTAGCCCATGACTGGGAGCATGATATGGCCGTGCACTAAAGTAACTGCACTCGATGGTGCACTTGCCTTAACCCTTTACCCAATGTAATAGCCAAAACCGGCCAGCGCTATTTACAAAAATCACTGTTCAATTTTCATTATATTTTTATTTTTTGTCTCAAAAACATAGCTTATGGCCCCTCATTGGAAAGTGAGCACTGAGCTCGTTCCAGTGAGTGGTCATAAGGTATGTTTTTGATGCAAAAAATTAAACAAATTAGTTATTCAAGAATTTTGTTTCCAAGTGTCATCTGCCTTTCATGTTAGGTATAGGGTTAAACCTCTGCTAATTGGGCTCGTGCAGAGTTAGTAAGTTGGAGAATCTAACTGTTGCTTGCCACTACTCAGTGGTTCTCTCCAGGTGCTCCAGCTTCCTTCACTCGTAAACCTGTTATGAAGTTAACAGTTAATGAATGTATAGTTAAACCCCAATAAACAAAGAATAGATTTATTTATTTATTTATTTATTGGTGTTTAAGGTCATATATTTCTGCACAATGGCAAATCATGACCACAACAGTTTTCTGGGTGGAGAAAGCCGGAGTACCCAGAGAGAACTACCTTGCAACAAGCAATTCAATAGGTAAAGGGTTAAAAGAAGTGTCTTGGTATCATTTATTTATCTTAATTCTTTTCCTTAAGCTTAATTATATTACAATTTTATATTTCCAGCTCAGACAGGAAGAATACAAAGAAATTCAAAAACAATGTTGAATGCTATAAAATATTAAAACACTGCAAGACACAAGCAAGTAGCAACAGGTGAGGTACAGAGATGTGTCTCACCCCCTCCCCCCTCCTTTGAATGACCATCATAAGTTTCAATACAGTAGAACCCTGTTAATTGAAAAGTCACTTTGCCAATGAAAATTATTCAATTAACAGGGATTTTGTCACTTTCCTGTATTCTAGAGATAAACTTAGCATTTATTTTATTATATCTTGTTTGACAGAGCTCTGTCAAACAAGATATAATAGATTAAATGCCTGTATTGGATTACTGATGCCAAATAGGTCTATAAACAAAGGAAAACTGGGGAGATTCAGGGTAATTTATCAACAGGTTTCAATATTTTTCATTCAATTAACAGGAGTTTACTCTATAACCTATATTCAATTAACAGGTAATATTTTTACTGGAGGTATGGTAAATGGTTTTGTGTTAGGAAATTATATTCCATTAACAGCTAGGGTTATTCAATTAAGATATCCAGTTAAGTGGGCTCCACTAGTTGGAAATTCAAAGAAATCAATTTCTTTTGTATTTTCAAACTTTCAGCTGATTTGAAATTTCAACTTGTGATCACTGTTTTTCCAATTGTAATTGGTGATTGGTTGCAGTTACCAGCAGAATCAAAGCGGTTTTCCAATTTTCAATCAAATTCTCTGACTTTTCCATTCAGCTGAAATTTGCCGAAATTCCAACTCGAATCTGTGACCGGTCTGGATTTCTGAATTCATAGTTCCGTTGTTTCGCTTACAATAACCATGCTACAGAGACTATAGACTGATTACTATTCAGCCAGTACCTACTCCTTCCAACTGACTGGCAGTCAGTTGGAAAGAGTAGGTATTGGATGAATAGCTGTGAGTCTATAATCCTTGTGTAGCCTGGTCAGTGTAAGGAAAAACTCAAGGACCTACATGGTGAAAAGCATTTTTCTTGTATCATAAAATATCTACATTTAACCCTTTACCTAACATAAAAAGCAGACGACACTTGCAAAAAAAATTCTTGAACAACTAATTTTTTTCATTTTTTGTCTCAAAAACATAGGTTATGACCTCTCATTGGAACGAGGTCGACGAGCTCGTTCCAATGAGGGATCATAACCTATGTTTTTGAGACAAAAAAAATGAAAAAATAATGAAAATTAACTGACGATTTTTTAGAATTGCACTGGCCGGTTTTGGCCGTTACGTTGGGTAAAGGGTTAAGCAAGAGGGAGGCCTCAGGATCCATCAGAGACTGAACTGTTTAAGGTAAGCAGACTTCCTTCAGGAATACAGTGAAGCCCACTTAATTGGATATCTCTTAATTGTATATCCCTGTCAAATGAATATAATTTTCCAACACAAAACTATTTACCATACCTCCAGTACAAATTTCACCAGTTAATTGAATATAGGCTATAGAGTAAACTCCTGTTGATTGAATAAAAAATCTTGTTACCTGGCGAGAAATTACCCTGACTCTCCACAGTTTTCCTTTGTTTATTGACCTATTCGGCCGCAGTACATCCAATACAGGCATTTAATCTATTATATCCTGTTTGACAGAGCTCATAGAGCTCTGTCAAACAAGATATAATAGAATAAATGCTGAGTTTATCTCTAGAATACAGGAAAGTGTCAAAATCCCTGTTAATTGAATATTCCTGTTAATTGAATAATTTTCAGTGGCAAAATGGCTATTCAATTAACAGGGTTCCACTGTACTACATTTCCCAATAGTGCAACAATTAAATGAAAAATACTGCAGAAATGCATAGAGGATTCCTAGAGGAAAAAGGACTCCCATAAATTTCCTGCCGTACACTCATCATTTCTAGAGAAGTCCTGTATGATTCCTACGTTTTCCTATAGGAAGCCTATAGGATCCTACCTCACATTTCCGTACGGGTAAGTCTATTCAGGCAGAAGATTGCTTGGAATAAATAAACAAACATTAGAAAGATTTCAGAATATTCATCTTACCCATATGTGGCTCAGTTGTGAATGAAACAGCTTCATTTGTCTTGTAGTATGCTGGCAAGTCTGGTATCACTTGATTAACACCTTCACACACATCTATCTGAGTATTGTTCAATAATGTCACAGTGTTTCCCCAGTTTGTGATTTTAACTTGCAAGTCATAGGTTCCAGCTGCTGTGAACAAAATTGGTAAAGATACTGGCGAACCTGATGATATCACAGCCTGGACAAGATGTGCAACCCCTTGATCAGCATATCCTGCACTAGTAATACTACTTGGTAGTGGTGCGGTTATTGCTGTATTGCAGTCATCTGCCTTCTGTTGATCTGATTCAGTTATGTAACCAATAGCATCACCAAAGTATGCAATGATGTCGCCAGGGCTTACCATTTTGTCCAAATCTGTAAGTCTATAGAAACCAAGACCAGTTTGTGATATGGAGACGGCTACATCATGTTTTACTGCATACAAATTTTGGAAAGTGCTGTGATATCTATTTGTGGAAAAACAAGTAGCTCCACCAGTGCAGTTAGTTCCTTCAGAACATATTTTTAGAGTATTTGGAGGTACACAACTTCGCTTTGAGGCACTATCAATGTCACATGGTCCACTGCAGTCATTGGCTCCATAACAAAATGAACCAGAATTGCAAGGTGTTAGAATCTGAAAAGAAGAGAGTAATGTAAAACAATATCATACAGTGATCACAAAAGTGGCCAGAGAATTTCAACAGCATCATGACTGGGACATGAGCCTGTCAAAATTTCCTGTCTGCTTTCCTTCTCACCTTTCGATTAAGAAGTACAAGATCATGAATTTGAGGAACTGTTCTCATTTGTATCAGAAGATAGCAACACATAATTCTACATACAGTACAGCTGCCATGGACTGGTCACTTTCCACAGGTAGGTTATATTTCCACCGATGAATTGATGAAGCACTGGGTGCATGAACATCACTGCCCACACATGAATTACGACCAGTCCACGGCAACTGTACTATACTACTCTTCATGGAAATCCAAGAAAATGTCTATTTTTCAAATTTCCCTAGTGCCCCAGAATCAAAAAAAAAAGGATGCAGGTTATATTGCAAATAGCATAGCATGGGTTCAAACCCATGCAGAAAGAGTTTCCTTTGGCACCAACTGCCTAGTGATACTGTACTAAACACCACTCAGCCACCGATAGACTGTGATCACCACTCTGCCACCAACAGACCCTACTGTTGGTAGCAGACTGGTGTACATGGTTTAGTATGGTTTTGCTAGATGGTTGATGCTGAAGGAAACTCTTTCTGCATGGGTTAGCACCCTGCTATGCTATTCTCTTTTGTTTTTTTTATGATGTGGTTTTGATTTTGTAGCATTGTATTTAGGAAATATCGCCCCATTTGGTGTAAGTATGTTGCAATCCAATCTCAATCTTATCACACAATAAACCACTTTTGTAATCACGGTAATGTGAGTTAGTAACATTTTCACAGCTCTAGCTAAGATTTGTGATTGAGGGATAATTACCCCACCACTGGAATTTCAAGGCATCAGAATCTGAAAAGACAGTGATATAAGTGTATTAACCCTTTACCTAAAATGAAAAGAAGATGACACTTCCAAACAAAATTCTTGAATAACTAATTTATTTCAATTTTTGTCTTATAAACATAGGTTATGACCCCTCATTGGAATGAGCTCAATGAGCTCATTCCAAAGAGGGGTCATAATCTATGTTTTTGACACAAAAATTGAAAAAATAATAAAAATTAATCGGCGATTTTTGTGAATAGCGCTGGCTGGTTTCGGCTGTTATGTTGGGTAAAGGGTTAAAATACAATTTTAAAAATGGAGAAAGGTTTTGTTTTTTTTTCCAACCCTTAACCCTTTACCCAATGCATGTGATATCAAAATTGATTTTTTCAAGTTTTCCAACTAATGTCAACAAAACCATATCATGTGATCCCGTCAACAGAATGAACACACAAAATTTTTTAAAAACCCATATTAAGTGACTCCTTCATTGGAATGAGCTCACTGAGGTCATTCCAATGAGGGGTCACATGATATATATTTTTTTTTAGTATTCTTTTTCATCTGCTCTATTTGTAAATTATAAAGGTGGATGTGGCAGATTCATTAGATGAAAGGTTGAAAACCTGCAGATTTTTAAACATTTTGTTACAGTGTAGCAGACTACAATCCACCTATGTATGGGGCCACAATTTATGCAGAAACAACTGCCAAAGTACTCAGAATGTAACTTGCAAGTTTATCCAGAGAACCATGGCACCTGTTTTGTTGCAATAAAATGTGATCTGAAAATATTTGGAAATGTCTACAAAATTTAAAATGTTTACTCTCCTCAAGATTAACAGCAATTCAACAGTTGTTTACATGTTAAAGTTCCCATTATATTTATTGCACATCAAAGTTTGAAAAGAATGTGAATTTTTCAGTACAGACTTCACACTAATTCAAAATAAAATAGGTAATAAATTTTATTACACACCTGTTCTTTGAAATCCCCATTTACAGCAACATGAAACCATGCAGAAAATGAAAATCCGTCTCGCACACATGTGCGGAACATAAATCGTTGACAGACTATTTTTATAAAGAAGCAAAATTTCAGTGGAATTTTCTACAAATCGTGCACCATAATATTGTACAATTTGAATTGTTAGCAATAGCTAAAAAATTGTTCCCTGAGTACCAATGTGTTCTAGGCAAATAGAACACATTGGAACTCCGGGAACAAAATAGTAACATGGGTTTCAAAAGTGACTAAATGTGCTTTCTGTTCAAGCCGAGTGGTATGAGTGTTTTCAGTGTGTATATCCATTCTATTTCAAGTTTACACCTTTGTTTCACAGTATTAGGCACTTCCGAGTCGGAGTTAAGTACCTGTATAATGCGGAAACCTCGGAAATTTGGTGGGCAATAAAATGTGTTCTTTTTGTTGATAGTTGTCAAATGAATTGCTGAGTGTTCTTCTAATAATGTTTTTTTACAGACTGAAGGCATGTAATAAACACAGAATGACACAGGTGTGTGAATGGGGTAGTCAATATGGAACTGCTGCCTCTAGTTCTATCCTTCCACACTAACATTTGTGCCATATTGATTAACGTTTTCACACATGTGTGTCGCTCTGTGTATATATCACAAGAAATTAACAGCAAAGGAGTTATTTTGTAAAATTTAATGATAAAGGAGGGGGTCTAAGAAATAAGATTTTTTTTGTATGTATCCTCAGAAACATTTTCAGAGCTCCAGCCATGATTTTCAATGAAAGAGTATTACTATCTGTTTGTTTTACTGGGGTTTAATGACACTTCGAATTGAATATCGAATCAAATTGGTGAAAACAAATTGAATTTCAAATCGAATCACAGTTAATGGATACATCATCAAAAGAAAAGTTTTTTTCTAAAATAATACCCCCCTGCAGCAATAAACATTTTCAAATTAATCTGGCTGATAGTGCCAATTCCTCACTTTTATCATGTTTTCTCGAGAAAAAACTCCTTTTAAATCGGATCGATTCCATTCTGGTAGTGAAGCCATTTGTTTCAAATAAAACTGCAGAATTTCTAAACTGAAATAATTCAACGTCAATTGGAGTCGATCCACTAGTATATTAAAGCCTGCTCTACTTCTCTTTATATAATAATCAGGGGTATTCTTTTAGAAAACTGTTGCTTTTGACGATGTATCCAGTAAATGTGATCGAACAGAACAATACTCAACATAAAATAATGTGATTATGTTGTGGAACAAATCATTTATTGAAGTTGAACAGCTGAATAACTTTTTCAAAGTCTGAAACTTTAAATTTCCATAAATGGTTACTGGTCATAATGCACAATAAGTTGAAATGAACAGATGTAGCAGTAACAGCATTTTGTAGCGATGTAGCTACAACTGTATACAAGTAGGTTACATTTCTACTCTGAACTGTCACAAACTTATGACCAAAGTGTATTCGAAAATATTCAAATTTCCGATTTTGAATCAAATTGAATATTGACTTTTGAATTGAATTTTGAATCGAATTTTGATTTTTTGCAGGAGCTGACTTTCAACAGCCATGGTCACATCATGTCATGCAGTTATATCATATGGGTGAAGGAAGCTGAAGAGTATCACCAAGCAGTGGCATGCTACTGTCAAACTTCCCATCATACTAACTCTGCATGAGCAGGGTTAACATTGGTTGAAGGCAAGTGCCCCATCAATTTGAAGAAAGCCTTCCACCACCATGCCCTATGCAGGAAATCAGGATTAAGATTCTAAAGAATATTTATACTTCTCACTGTACCATCTACAGTGAAGCAGCTGAGACAAGAGCACCCCTTAACCCTTTACCCAACGTAACGGCCAAAACCGGCCAGCGCTATTCTCAAAAATCGTCAATTAATTTTCAAAATATTTTAATTTTTTGTCTCAAAAACATAGGTTATGACCCCTCGTTGGAACGAGCTCGTCAAGCTCCTTCCAATGAGTGGTCATAACCTATGTTTTTGAGACAAAAAATGAAAAAAATTAGTAATTCAAGAATTTTTTTTGCAAGTGTCGTCTGCTTTTCATGTTAGGTAAAGGGTTAATGAAAATTTGTGGTTTGGGATGGAGTGGGGCAGATGTTTGGGGTGGGTTGATGGCAACAAATGTCCAAGTCATATTGGACCTACCATTGTAAGGACCAGTGGGAAAAATTTTAAAAATAAATCTGCAGAAATGTCATTTCTTAATTCTAGGGTCTTAATGAATGTGACACAAGATGATAAGAGTGTGTGTGTGTGGGAAAGGAGGAAGGCTATTGGTTAATATACTGATTACACAACAGACTGACGCAGCAGCACTGACATACCCCCACCAATGTAAAGTCAACAGAAGGGACTGTGTCAGGGTGAGTAATAGCTCTCACCCAATGGACTTCACCAAGCATTTTTTTGCATGTAAAACTCATCTTGAAGCAAAGAAGTATATATATTCCAAATGCTCATAACAATTTCCTCTTTTAAAGCAAAGCAAAAAATGTTGTTTGCTGGGTGCAAACAATAACTCATGTATGAGAGGACATATGTCATCCTGAATATGTAATTATAAGAAAGAGATTCAAATACGACTGATGGTTTTGGAATAGGAATACAAAATGTTTGTCGAAGTGGACAATCTAAGTTGATCAAGGTCCATACCGCTTGTAACAAAATGAGAGGAGCAAACCTGCTGCAGGTGCATATCCTTTCCCCCATGTTGTTATTTCATCACATCAAAGGAGATTCATATATGACTTATAGTTATGGAATAACAATGCAAAAAGTTTCATGGATGAATGGATGGACACAGAATGACACTCGCATGTGAATGGTGTTAATTGATATAGAACGAGTGCAATCACAGAAGGATGAAACAAGAGGCCGCAGGCCTCAAGTTTTATCCTTCCAAGATGGCACAAGTGCCACATCGATTAACCAATTCACACATGCATGTCATTCTGTGTTTATTACATGCCTTCCTGTCTATAAAAACAATTATTAGATGGACACTCAACAATTCATTTAACAGCTATCAACAAAAAGAACATTTTATCACCAACCAAATTTGCGAGGGGAATCCATGTTACTGTTTTGTCCTCTGAGTTCCTACTGACACACATAACACATTTGAACTCAGAGGAAAATTTTTAGCTATTGCTGGTGATTCAAATTGTAATTGCAGTGCATTTTGTAGAAAATTCCAGTGAAATTTTGCTTCTATTTAAAAATAGTCTGTCAACGATTTACATTCCACACAAGTGTGTGGAATGAATTTTCATTTTCCGCATGCTTTAGTGTTGCTGTAGATGGGGATTTTCAAAGAACAAGTATGTAATAAAAATGAACTAATGAATGAACGGCCCAACAAATGAATGGATGGGCTGATGAAATCCAGCATATTCCCTATTTTATTCAATAGCCATGGTTTAATAATGTACCATTCCCTCAGCAGTTGACAATGTCTTTATTTATTTATTTATTTATTTATTTATTTATTTATTTATTGGTATAAATACTAGTAAGTAAATAAATAAATAAGATATTTGAACACAAGGTCACTACAGTGAAGCTCACTTAATTGGATATCTCTTTACTGAATAATCCTGTTAATTGAATATAATTTCCCAACACAAAACCATTTACCATACAAATTTGACCTGTTAATTGAATATAGGTTATAGAGTAAACTCCTGTTAATTGAATACAAAATCTTGTAACCTGTCAAGAAATTACCCTGACTCTCCCTAGTTTTACTTTGTTTATAGGCCTATTTGGCCTCAGTACATCCAATACAGACATTTAATCTATTATATCTTGTTTGACAGAGCTCATGGAGCTCTGTCAAACAAGATATTACAGAATAAATGCTAAGTTTATATCTAGAATACAGGAAAGTGACACAATCCCTCTTAATTGGATACTCCTGTTTATTGAATAATTTTCATTGGCAAAGTGGCTATTCAATTAACAGGGTTCCACTGTATAAGCATGAGGCATCTATGACTATATCGTGACCCCAACATGGGTATGAAGTCAAGTTTAGCCAGTTGTTTTATTTTTTGTATTCTGCAACATTTTATAATCTTGTATCAGCAAACAAGTAAATACTTGCTAGCCATTATTTTTTGGTTTGTTTCCATTGGTTTGGTCATGGTTTGCAGGATGTAAAATTCTACAGGACTCCAAGTAGATTTGCATTGTTATTTCTTTTGATTTGCTGCTTTGTATGCACTGTTTTTCAGGTAAGGTGCTGTCATGACATCAGCATGCTGATATGAACAACTATTATCTTTGAAATAACTGATAAAATATGGGGAATCTCGTGGGATTTCCAAAGCAAAACTTCCAAGTTGTAAATCCATAAAACAAAGCCATTGGTCAAAATGTACAATGTTACAAACTTTGCCTGCTTACAATAATACATTTTTCTCCCCCCACTTCCTGTGCAAGAGTTGTGTGTCTCATGTGAGAAGGCCATGTGAGATAGATATCTGTCTCACATGACCCACGTGACCGTATCTTATGTTTTGTTGGTGTTCAAAGTATTGTTATTTATTGTACTTGAAGTTAATAATTACAGTATATTGTATACACTACAGTTTGTTCAATTTCTTAACTTAATTCCTATCGATCACAACAGAGTCCATCGATCGATTGATGCACATGCCCAACTGACGCCACCGGAATGTGTCAATGTTCATTTCACTATAAATCTTTAACCCCTGTCTTGCCGGCTGTGGAATTTAATTTCGTGGTATATTCCTGTGATATATACTTAAGTTTTGTGCGCTCTTTCTGATAAGCAAATCAGTTTTTTCAGAAAAGGACAACAAAACTGTTTGAAAAAGCTGCACATGCCTCTGGATTACTTTTAATGATGTCAGAGTGTTTTGGTGGGCGGAGGGAGAAAAATTATCCCTGATTGGGGTGAGTGTGACATGGGGAAATCCCACCCTCGGGACAAGATATTTGGTCCAGACACTTGGCAAGCCTCGCCCACCTCTATCAGGGATAATAACAGTCTCCTCAGCTCAATACAGAACATGCAGTGTTTTGAAAGATACAAAGACTTTGGATGAAGCAGACTTATAGTGGTGACAATTTGGACCTTGTATGCAATGTTTCAGCTATATGCAAATTAATCCTATGGTGAGCCTAATGTGCACTAAAATGCACCATTTTCATGTCTATTTTGTCAAATTTTCAAGCCTTTGGAAGGGGAAACCTCTTCCCAACCCTATCCTCCCCACCCTCTCACTGCTTTCATGTTAAACAAAACTCAAACAGATTGATTCGTATTCATCTGATTGTATTTTTTCTACTTCAACTAACTTCCAACCTGCATTTTTAGCTTGCCTTCCAGTTGGAAGATAGAAGTTGAAGAAATAATCCAAACTGCATGGATCAAGGTGATCAGCCCCCAACCCCTCCCCCCCCCCCCCCCCAAGCCCACTCAGTATAAAAAACTCTATCTCCCCGTTTGAAATAGCTCTATGTCAAATAAGATATAATGGAGTAATAGAAAAACTGTTCAATTCATCATCAAAGTAAATTGAATATTCCTGTGAACTGAATATTTTTTTTCTGGCAAAACCGCTATACAAGTAACCAGTATTTTTCTAACTACTTTGGGAATGGGGCTCAGAACTACCCCACTCCCACCATCCTTAGGAAACTTACCCTCATTTGGAAGAAATTGGAAGAGTCATAGTATTATGAAAAGTTACTCTTAACACCTTGCATGCTGCTGGCAGATATACCGCACAGGACATAATTTTTCTTGCCACTGACATGAGGATAATTTGGGTTCATTTAATCTAATTTTCCTTTGGTAAATTGAATGGATCTTTTCACCAATGATTTCTCGAGTTAAATTTAGATTAATTTTTCATCAAATCTAGTGATGGCTGCTTTATAGCAGCCATGACTAGATTTGATGAAAAATATTTTGAAAATACTCAGCGGGTTAAGAGTTAAAGTCACTTTATCACCTACTATCATTCATAATTGTCTGCCGAGACAATTTAACTTGAGGAGCAAGACTGCAATTTTATTGTAGGCAGCCAAGATGTGATACCTTTCTCCAATAATTTTTCCAGTCAGTGACATTTTCATCTGGACTGGAGTCTAAACTATCAATTCTCTCTTTCTAGAAATCTATTTAATTATTTATTGGTGTTTAAGGTCACATATTTCTGCTCAGTGGCTAATCATGTCCGCAACATGAATATTAAGTCAAATCTAGCCAATCATTGAGCATTTTAGAGGACTTCCACCCCAGGCATTGGTTACCGGGTAATATTTTGCCAGTAAAACAGATCTTGTTTACCATAGTAAGCAAACACTACTTCACTTCCTGGGATTCCCACAGTGAAATACTTGCTTGTAATCATATACTTTCTTATAAGACTAAATTTGATACTTGGGACTTATGTCACACACACTGACAGTCAGTTGCAAATGGAGATCTGTGGCCTAGGGCGCCCAGCATCACCAATGTGGAGTACCGGTACAGTACATCTCAGTTAACCATTTACCCAATGAATCGGCCACATCCGTCTGCGTAATATGCAAATTCAACAGCGGAAAAAATATTATTTTTCAAAAAATTTCAACAAAACCATATCATGTGACCCCTCTTTGGAATGAACTAGTCAACCTCGTCCCAATGAGGGAGTCACATGGTATGGTTTGGTTGAAACTTTTTGAAAAATTTTTAAAAATGAAAATGAGATTTCAAATAATAAATTTTGATATTGTCTGTATTGGATAAAGGGTTAATGAGAAGTTGCATCACAACTGCTACATATATATATAAGTTATTCACTAACGAAATTCCAAGAAGTCTTGAGCATTTTTAATTATATTTCTGACTGACAAATATTCCAAGTACCGGTACATCATCAGGCATGCCTTCAAAGAAGGCATGCGCTTGATGATGTAGTTTGAATATTTGATCAAGACAAATCGGGTTACACCTCCCCCCCCCCCCCCCCCCCACACACCGAAATTGGTCATCTTCATGACGCTTTTGGGCACAGCAAAAAGCTAATTTTTCATGTAAGAGTTCTCAGGAAATCTTTTTTCATTCAATGGCATGTACACAGACTTTTCAGGTGTATGGCTGCCTGATCATTCTGATGTGCAGTGAGAATGTTTTTGGGGTTTTTTTGCAGTGGGGGGGGGGGGGGGGGGGGTGGGGGGCTTGGAGGGGAGGTTTGTGAGTTGGAAATTTGTGTATGGTGACAGGGAAGAAAGTAGACAAGATTGCATGCCAATAATGGGATCCAGAATGGAGAAAATGAAAAATCTTGAGGGGTTCACTGTTTTGCTTGACAGCATGTTTCTGTGATCCGGAAAAATAATAACAATGTGGAATAAATGTCTTTTATCTTCTAAACTCACCAGGAAGTTGACATCTCCAGTTGAAGAGGCATGGTATCTCCATCCAAGCAAAACTCCATCATTTGGAACATCTGCATGTGGCATCACATAAAGTTTCTTAGCACCATGAAGATTATTTGAATAGGAACCTTTTGATGGTACAGGGGTTCCAACAGCCTTGTAAACAGGATCTGGTGAGAGAAAATTCATTTTAATTTTTGTGATCTAATGAAAAAATTGATTTTACAACAAGAACAAGTGAAAATATTTAGATGAAATACAAATCTGTATTGAAGGTAGCAACCACATATGCAATCCTTCAATTCAGAAAGAGAATGTTTTTTTCTACCCGCACTCATCAAAAACTGATCACACATGTCGAGGCCATAACAGTAATTAAATGATAAATAAACCACCAACTCAAAGAAATACATCAGACTACATTGTTTTTTGCCATAATATTTTTATATAGGCCTACCATGCATTAAACCTGACAATAAAACAAAGACACATTACAAAGGCACACACAGCTGAAACACCACCATAAACTTCAGCGGTTATAGTATTAGATGTTCTGAGGCCAAACAGGTCTATAAACAAAGGAAAACTGGGGAGAGTCAGGGTAATTTCTCGACTTGTTACAAGATTTTTTATTCAATTAACAGGAGTTTACTCTATAACCTATATTCAATTAACAGGTCAAATTTGTACTGAAGGTATGGTAAATCATTTTGTGTTGGAAAATTATATTCAGTTAACATGATTATTCAGTTAACAGGATTATTCATTTAACCCTTTACCCACTGCACACAATATCAAAATTTCTTATTTTAATTATTATTTATTTTTAAGTTTAAAAAAAAAAAAAATCAATAAAACCATATGAAATGAAATGAGCTCATTCCACTGAGGGGTCACATGGTATGGTTTTGTTGAATTGTTTTGAAAAATAATATTTTTTCAGCTGCTTAATTTGTAAATTATGCAGGTGGATGTGGCCTATTCGTTAGGTAAAGGGTTAAGAGATATCCAATTAAGTGGACTCCACTGTACAACAGATTCTTGGGTTTGTTCTCACGACAACTAAAAATGTTCAGTTTATCATTCTTACAATGAGTTTTATGATAAGTATATATTCAGCTAACTTTACTGTATTTATCATCTTTCAATGAGTAGAGCTGGACATTTTTTTTTTGGAAAGGGGGGGTAGGGGGTGGGGAGGGGGGGTGTTCTGGTTTGGTTCCTGTTTTTTTGTGGCAAACTGGAAAACTTAACTCTACAAGACCTAACAAAAACTGGTCAAACAGTTTTAATGTGTTTGTACATAAAGTGATCAAATGATCTTACTGGCCAGGAAATGGACTTGTGGCCCTTTGGACTCTCATCACTCAGTTTATCTGGCAAAGCGAATAGGTGGGAGGCATGGTGACTCAGTAGGTAGAGGCAAGCCTGGAAATAAGCAGACTGTCATCTGCAGAATGAGGTTCCCAGAGGGCAAATTTGGTGATGCTACCCTGCACAGCAGGGTAGCATCACTAAATTTACCCTCTGTGAACCTCAATCTGAATCAAGGTCTCAGGTCTAAATGGAAAAAGGTACCCAGAGGGTAAATTGGCACACTGTGTGAGATAGCATCAGCAAATTCACCCTCTGGGGACCTCATTCTGCAAATGACAGACTGCTTATTTCCAGGCCTGGTAGAGGTGCAGACTGCAAGCTGAGAGGTCCTCAGTTTGAATCCCACTTGCAGCAACTGCTTTGTGTCCTTGGACAAGACACTTCACCCCCACTGCCCATGTGGGGGCATGGTGGCATTGCATACTAAGGCGTACTGCATGTCGATGGTACACCTGTCTTTTACCAATGCTTGTTAGGAGTTTATATGTTGGGGAGCTGACAGTTGCTCAACATTGTCCGGTGGTTCTCTCTGGGTCCTCTGGCTTCCTCCACCTGTAAAACTGTTGTGGTCATGATTAGCCATTGTGCAGAAATATGTGACCTTAAACACAAATAAATAAATAAATAAATAAATAAATAAATAAATAAATAAATAAATAAATAAATAAATAAATAAATAAATAAAGGGAATAGGTGTTTTCACTGACACATTTTCTCCCTTATTGTCTGCAGATGAGTAAATAAGGGAGAAAATGTGGCAATTGAGAACATAACATAGCAACTGATCCCATATAGCCCCTAAGAATGATCAAAAATAAGTCAGATTGAAGCCAATGGAGATATTTGCAGAGATGGCTTTTTGTGTGAATGGTATCATACAAAGATTTGCAGATTTTTTCCAAGTTAAGGAGTCTGAAGTGTCATTTATTATGTTTTATATCATGATTACCTACTCTGCTATATATAAAAAGCCTATGACATAAATTTTAGCTTTACACACTAACCATGGTGAACACACCAGCAATGAAATTTCAATAGTTAAAATTTACACCTACAGTGAAACTGCAAAAAAGTTGACCTTTGATAACCTTGCCTTGAATGCAAAGTTGTCTAAATTCATCACTCGTCGCATCGTGAAGAATGAAATGTAACACGCAATTATTATGTCTCCCCTTCACCGAAGGGAGACATATTGTTTTACCTCGAATTTTTCTCCTTCTCGTTGTTGTTGTTCTTCTTCTTCTTATTCTCATACAACCGTGTCCGGGTCAGAACGTATTGATCTTTTGACCTAGGCTTATGATATTTAACATGTGGGTGTATCACCATGAGACGATGTGTCGTGTACCATCATGACCCACATATGACCTTGACCTTTCACCTCAAGGTCAAATTACTGATTTTTTGGCAAGTAAGCTTGTCTTGGACAGAACTTATTTACCTTTTCACCTCGGCTTATATTTGGCATGTGGGTGTATCACCATCAGAAAATGTGTTGCCTACCATCATGACTCACATATGGCCTTGATCTTTAACCTCAAGGTCAAATTACTGATTTTTTGGCAAGTAAGCTTGTCCGGGCAAGAACTTATTTACCTTTTCACCTTGGCTTATTATATTAGGCATGTTGATGTATCACCATGAGACGATGTGTCACGTACTATCATGACTTACATATGAGCTTGACCTTTGGCCTCAAGGTCAAATTATTGATTTCTTTTTTATCTTTTGACCTAGGCTTAGGATATGTGGCATGTGGGTGTATCACCATGTGATGATGTACCATCATGACCCACATATGACACTGACCTTTGACCACGACCCACATATGACCTTGACCTTTGACCTCAAGGTCAAATTATTGATTTCTTTTGATCTTTTGATCTAGGCTTATGATATTTGGCATGTGGGTGTATCACCAAGAGACGATGTTTCGCGTACTATCATGACCCACATATGACCTTGACCTTTGACCTCAAGGTCAAATTATTGATTTTTTTCAATCTTTTGACCTAGGCTTATGATATTTAGCATGTGGGTATATCACCATGAGACGATGTACCATCATAACTCACATATGGCATTAACCTTTGACCTCGATCCACATATGACCTTGACCTTGGACCTCAAGGTCAAATTATTGATTATTTATCTTTTGACCTAGGCTTATGATATTTGGTATGTGGGTGCATCACCATGAGATGATGTACCATCATGACCCACGTATGACTTTGACCTCGACCCACATATGACCTTGACCTTTAACATCAAGGCCAAATTATTGAATTGTTCAGCTAAGTTTATGATATTTGGTATATGAATGCAACAGCCAGGCTGATGTGTCACATTCTATCTTGAACTTCCATAATCTTGACATTTGACTTTTAGTGTGATCTTTGTTAGTTGTAAGTTGGAAGCATGGAACTAATCGAAGGGGAGATATGCGTTTTAGTTCACTAAAACAGTTCTCTCTAGTTTATTACATTTTTAAATAAGTTTACCTCATAATGTACCAAAAATTAACAAACACACATTGTCTTATGTTAATAAAGCATCCATAACTCGAAATAGTATGTTATTATGTTATTAAAATGAAAAAGGCCTCATAATTTGCGGTTTGGTTTTCTATTTTGTTTTGGCGATAAAATTGTCAGTGGAAGTACTGCCCACTGGTGCTCATGTAAACAAAAACAGATTCGCAGGTGTGAATATTGATTCATTTAACATTTAAACTCTTATTAATCATTTTTTTTTTCCTGAAACCAAATTTGAAAAAGTTAAACCAGTCAGCTCTATTAACTCTTAACCTGCTGAGTATTTTCAAGATATTTTTAATTTAATCTAATCATGGCTTCAAAAAAGCAGCCATGACCAGATTTGATGAAAACTTCATGTAAATTTAACTCAAGAAATCATTGAAGAAAAATTCTATACAGTTTACAGGAGAAAATTAGATAAAATGTGCCCAAATTATATTTAATTCCAATGGCTTGGTGGGGGTTCGGTCACATGCCAAGAGAGTTTCCTTAGGCACCAACCACCTAGCAAAACAAAACTAAATCACCAACAGACCCTGTGGCCAAGTGGTGTGCATGGTTTGGTATAGTTCTGCTAAGCGGTTGGTACCAAAGGAAAGTCTTGGCATGTGTTTGAACCCTTGCCATTCCAGTGTGAATAATTCTAGCCTCCTTTGTTGAATCTATGGCACACAGGAAATTTGAAAAAGAGGCATTCTCGCTGATTTCCATGACTTGCAGTATGTAGAATTAATTGATCAGATGCGATCACAAGATACATTTATTTCATTGGCAAGAGAAATCCTGTCCTGGGCAGGAATATCCAACAGCAGCATGCAAGGAGTTAATGAGATTTTTGTTAAGTATATTATAGTCAGATCAATTTTCTGAGTTTAATATTTTTTCAATGAGATTATGGCAAGTATTAGATCAGACAAGAGACTGTCCTCTTTCAATGTGAAATATGGAAAGTATATAGTCAGATAAATTTGTTGAGTTTACCCTTTTTTATTACTTTCCAAAGTGTGATTATCTGGGATTTCCGGGTTTGATTATAAACAATAACTTCACAAGTGAATTACGCAATAAACAATTGTGTAATGTATCAGTGCGTGCAAACGAAGACGCTTTGCTGTGGGTGTAATGTGGACTTCATTGGGGTTTTTTTTTGTTTTTTTTTTTTAACCCTTTACCTAACATGAAAAGCAGATGACACTTGCAAAAAAATTTTTTGAATAACTATTATTTTTATTTGTTGTCTCAAAAACATAGGTTATGACCCTTCATTGGAACGAGCTCAACAAGCTCGTTCCAATGAGGGATCATAACCCATGTTTTAAAGACAAAAAATGAAAAAATAATGAAAATTAATTGGCAAGTTTTGAGAATAGCACTGGCTGTTTTTTGCCATTACGTTAGGTAAAGGGTTAAATAATATAATTATTGTTAATAATGAAAAGTAATAAACATAGTAATTGCTTGACTGGACTGGTTATGTGAAATAATTCATTCGAGGCGAGGGACTATATTGTAAAACACTTGTGGTCATTTGCACACTCGTGTTTGTACAACATCCCTCACCTCTCATGAATAATTTCACGTAACCAGTCCAGTCAAGCGATTATTCTCTATTCAATGAGAATTGTGGAAAGTATATAGTCAGCTAAATTTACTGATTTTATCATCTTTCAATGAGAAATATGGCAAGTATATAGTCAGATAAATTTGTAGTGTTTATCACCTTTCAGTGAGATTACGGAAAGTATACAGTCAGATGAATTTGCTGAGTTTTTTTTTTTGTAAAATTGTATGTGAGTGGACGTTTTTTATTTTATATTTTATTTTATAATTATTTCTTTGTTATCAAAAGTTCATATTCTTGGTTTGTTTTCTGTTTTAGGCCTCATATTCGTACAGAATAGCATGGTTGGTTGTGTATTTCATCCGTTGATAGAAGCAAGGCTTTACATGCTAAAGCATTGCAAAGCCTTGTTACACTCAAGGGACAAATTTATCAATTTTATTAACTTGGGTAAAATATCAGACATAAACCATTTAATTTTTATTTTTTTTAAGTTTGGTTATAAAAAGAGAGCACATGGCAGCCATAAGGGCCATGATGGAGGGTCTGAGAAACAGATTTTTAACTTTTTTTTTTAGGCATTATCATCTTTAAATGGAATTAAGGCAAGTATATAGTCAGATAAATTTGCTGAGAATATTATTTCTCAATGAGAATTACAGTAAGTATATGGTCAGATAAATTTGCTGAGGGTATCACCTTTAACCTTTTGAACTCGAGAGGCTGCTTTTCCAGCCAGGAACATGATATGTCGTAATGTCATTAAATAGGATGGCTGTTCAGCAAATATGTGGGGTAGACCAATCAATATTATCAATGTGCAGCTCCGAGGCTGCATGTTGAAACTATTAATTGGTCTACCCCAAATAATGAATATGGACTCTTCTAATTGCTGTGATTGAACAGGCATGGAAGATACCACCAGAGTTAAATAGAATTAAGGCAAGTATATAGTCAGATAAATTTGCTTTGAGATTATCATCTTTTAATGAGAATTGCAGTTAGTATATTGTCAGATAAATTTGTTCAGTTTATCATCCATCTTTCATAGAGAATTACAGCAAATATTTAGTCAGATAAATTTGCTGAGTTTATCATCTTTCAATGAGATTTATGCTAAGTGTATGGTTAGGTTGTATTCAGTGAGGTATATCCACATAATTGTTCACATTTTAATGGAACAGATTGTGGTGAAAAACAGGATATAATCTTTAGAGCAAGGGAGATTACTGAAATGTCTTCATGTTGTTGTGGAGAGCAGTCATTGTGTAATCATAATGTCAAGAATAAATGTTGCATTTGATAATAGAGATGAAGTACTGGTTATATTAACCCTGTCAACACTAGTGGTATCTTCCATGCCAGTTAACAGAAATTGGAAGGGTCCATATCCATTATTTGGGGGTTCTATCACACATGTTCACTTAGTAGCCATCCTACTTAATGAAATTATGATGTATCGTGCTCCTGGACTGGAAAAGCGGCCCCTCGTGTTGAAAGAGTTAAATTCATAAATTTTCTTACTTCTCTTTGGTGCCCAGATAGGCCACTTGACTGAACATCCAGGAGTGAAACTGACCACCCCCCCCCCCCTCCACTCACACACATATGCACATGCACATGCATGCACATAACCATAAAGATACTGTATACCAAATATCAAAAGATTCTGACTGGTGGTTCAGAAGAAAATGTTTAAAGAAAATTCCCCATATTGCACTGTGTTAATTTTCAGGCTTTCATATCGAGCTCAAACTCTGGGACTAAGGAGGCACAGTTGCTCAGTAGGTAGAGGTGCAGGCTGCAAGCTGAGAGGTCTTTGGTTCGAATCCCACCTGTGGCAACTGCGGTGTGTCCTTGGGCAAGAAACTTCACCCCCATTGCCCATGTGGGGCATGGGGACGTTATGTACTAAGGCTTACTGCACATTGATGATGCACCTGTCTTCAACCAATGCTAACCCTGCTTGTGTGGTTGGGGAGCTTACTGCATGTCGATGGTGCACCTGTCTTCTTCAACCTGTCTTCAACCAATGCTAACCCTGCTTGTGTGGAGTTAGTATGTTGGGGAGCTGACAGTTGCTCGCAATTCCTCGGTGGTTAAAATTCAGTCTTCCATAGAAAGCCCAAATATTAACCCAGAGACTTGATTTTCACAACTTGAATCTGACTCTCCTAAGGATGGTGTATACCATACAAAAGATTCTGACCAGTGGTTCTGGAGAAAAAGATTTTTACAGATTATTTCTCATAATGGACTAAGTTCAAGATTAGGCTCCAATAGGGAGCCTAAATATTAACCAAGGGACCTCTTTTTTACAAACTCGAATATGATTGGGCATTCATGAGATGAAAGTTTTTAAAGAATATTCCTCATATTGCACCAAGTTAAAATAATAGGGATACCAGATATTAATTGAGTGACTTGATTTGAACAAACTTGAATCCAACCTGTGTAAGGATCTTAAAAACCATATATCAAAATATTCTGACTAGTGGTTCTGAAGAAAAAGATTTTTAAAGATTATTCCTCATATTCGACTAAGTTAAAATTCAAAAGGAAGGCCAAATATAAACCCATGGACTACATATTTACAAACTTGAATCAGATTGTGCATTTATGAGAAGAAGAATATTCCTCATATTGCACCAAGTTAAAATTTGGGCCCCAGCATCCTAGATATTAATCTAGTGACTTGATTTGAACAAACATGAATCTGGCCCCTGTAAGGATGTTGTATATCAAACATCAAAAGATTCTGGCTGGTGAATCTGAAGAAGATTTTTCAAGATTATTCCCCATATTGCACTAAGTTAAAGTTCATTCTTCCATAGAGAGCCCAATTATGAACCGGTGGGCCTGATTTGAACAAACTGACCCCATCAGGATTTTGTATACTATATATTAAAATATTCCGACTAGTGGTTCTGGAGACTCATATAGAATATGTTAAAATTTGGGCTCCAATAGGGATTCCAAATATTAACCCAGGTATTCCCCATTTTGCACTAAGTTAAAAATTTGGGCTCCCAATAGAATGCCCACATATTAACCAAGAGACCTGATTTGAACAAACTGGAATCCAACTCCTGTAATGATGCTGTATACCATATATCAAAAGACTCTGAATAGTGATTCAGGAGACGATCTTTAGAGAATATTCCTCATATTGGACTATGTTAAAATACAGGCTCCAATAGGGAACTCAAATATTAATCCAGTGACTGGATTTTATAAACTTTATTCTCCCCCCCCCCTCCCCTCTTATTGGAATGTGCTCAATGAGCTTGTTCCAATGAGGGGTAACAATATAGTTTTGTTAGAATTTTTTTTAAATCATTTTTTTCTGAATTTGTAAATTATGCTGGAGGATGCAGCCAATTTGTCAGATAAAAGGTAAAAAAAAATTGTTGTCTATGGTTGTCTTCCATTCATGTTGGATAAAATGGATAAATACTGTCTTTTATACCATGATTACCTATTCTACTATATATGAAAAGCCTATGACATAAATTTTAGCTTCATACACCAACCGCGGTGAAAATGCCAGCAATGGGATTTCAGTAGTTAAAATTTACATTTTTTTCATTTCATTTATTTATTCACTTTTAACCATTTACATGGTGTAAAGCTAGGTGTCGATAACAAAAATATAATACACTGCATGTCCGGGGTAGTCAGTATATACATTACATGCAACCCCTCCAGCGCTGTATGTCAATCATTCAGCATACTGACATTACGACCGCAATCCTAAGATTAAAGAGAATCAAGGAGTGTTGTCAACAGTACCGCCCCACAACCTATTGGGGTTATGGGACCGCACTGCTGCCAAACCTCCCCACCTTGAAAGTACATGGTCTTATTTATTTTTATTTGTTGTCTCAAAAACATAGGTTATGACCCTTCATTGGAACGAGCTCAACAAGCTCGTTCCAATGAGGGATCATAACCCATGTTTTAAAGACAAAAAATGAAAAAATAATGAAAATTAATTGGCAAGTTTTGAGAATAGCACTGGCTGTTTTTTGCCATTACGTTAGGTAAAGGGTTAAATAATATAATTATTGTTAATAATGAAAAGTAATAAACATAGTAATTGCTTGACTGGACTGGTTATGTGAAATAATTCATTCGAGGCGAGGGACTATATTGTAAAACACTTGTGGTCATTTGCACACTCGTGTTTGTACAACATCCCTCACCTCTCATGAATAATTTCACGTAACCAGTCCAGTCAAGCGATTATTCTCTATTCAATGAGAATTGTGGAAAGTATATAGTCAGCTAAATTTACTGATTTTATCATCTTTAAATGAGAAATATGGCAAGTATATAGTCAGATAAATTTGTAGAGTTTATCACCTTTCAGTGAGATTACGGAAAGTATACAGTCAGATAAATTTGCTGAGTTTTTTTTTTTGTAAAATTGTATGTGAGTGGACGTTTTTTATTTTATATTTTATTTTATAATTATTTCTTTGTTATCAAAAGTTCATATTCTTGGTTTGTTTTCTGTTTTAGGCCTCATATTCGTACAGAATAGCATGGTTGGTTGTGTATTTCATCCGTTGATAGAAGCAAGGCTTTACATGCTAAAGCATTGCAAAGCCTTGTTACACTCAAGGGACAAATTTATCAATTTTATTAACTTGGGTAAAATATCAGACATAAACCATTTAATTTTTATTTTTTTTAAGTTTGGTTATAAAAAGAGAGCACATGGCAGCCATAAGGGCCATGATGGAGGGTCTGAGAAACAGATTTTTAACTTTTTTTTTTAGGCATTATCATCTTTAAATGGAATTAAGGCAAGTATATAGTCAGATAAATTTGCTGAGAATATTATTTCTCAATGAGAATTACAGTAAGTATATGGTCAGATAAATTTGCTGAGGGTATCACCTTTAACCTTTTGAACTCGAGAGGCTGCTTTTCCAGCCAGGAACATGATATGTCGTAACGTCATTAAATAGGATGGCTGTTCAGCAAATATGTGGGGTAGACCAATCAATATTATCAATGTGCAGCTCCGAGGCTGCATGTTGAAACTATTAATTGGTCTACCCCAAATAATGAATATGGACTCTTCTAATTGCTGTGATTGAACAGGCATGGAAGATACCACCAGAGTTAAATAGAATTAAGGCAAGTATATAGTCAGATAAATTTGCTTTGAGATTATCATCTTTTAATGAGAATTGCAGTTAGTATATTGTCAGATAAATTTGTTCAGTTTATCATCCATCTTTCAAAGAGAATTACAGCAAATATTTAGTCAGATAAATTTGCTGAGTTTATCATCTTTCAATGAGATTTATGCTAAGTGTATGGTTAGGTTGTATTCAGTGAGGTATATCCACATAATTGTTCACATTTTAATGGAACAGATTGTGGTGAAAAACAGGATATAATCTTTAGAGCAAGGGAGATTACTGAAATGTCTTCATGTTGTTGTGGAGAGCAGTCATTGTGTAATCATAATGTCAAGAATAAATGTTGCATTTGATAATAGAGATGAAGTACTGGTTATATTAACCCTGTCAACACTAGTGGTATCTTCCATGCCAGTTAACAGAAATTGGAAGGGTCCATATCCATTATTTGGGGGTTCTATCACACATGTTCACTTAGTAGCCATCCTACTTAATGAAATTATGATGTATCGTGCTCCTGGACTGGAAAAGCGGCCCCTCGTGTTGAAAGAGTTAAATTCATAAATTTTCTTACTTCTCTTTGGTGCCCAGATAGGCCACTTGACTGAACATCCAGGAGTGAAACTGACCACCCCCCCCCTCCACTCACACACATATGCACATGCACATGCATGCACATAACCATAAAGATACTGTATACCAAATATCAAAAGATTCTGACTGGTGGTTCAGAAGAAAATGTTTAAAGAAAATTCCCCATATTGCACTGTGTTAATTTTCAGGCTTTCATATCGAGCTCAAACTCTGGGACTAAGGAGGCACAGTTGCTCAGTAGGTAGAGGTGCAGGCTGCAAGCTGAGAGGTCTTTGGTTCGAATCCCACCTGTGGCAACTGCGGTGTGTCCTTGGGCAAGAAACTTCACCCCCATTGCCCATGTGGGGCATGGGGACGTTATGTACTAAGGCTTACTGCACATTGATGATGCACCTGTCTTCAACCAATGCTAACCCTGCTTGTGTGGTTGGGGAGCTTACTGCATGTCGATGGTGCACCTGTCTTCTTCAACCTGTCTTCAACCAATGCTAACCCTGCTTGTGTGGAGTTAGTATGTTGGGGAGCTGACAGTTGCTCGCAATTCCTCGGTGGTTAAAATTCAGTCTTCCATAGAAAGCCCAAATATTAACCCAGAGACTTGATTTTCACAACTTGAATCTGACTCTCCTAAGGATGGTGTATACCATACAAAAGATTCTGACCAGTGGTTCTGGAGAAAAAGATTTTTACAGATTATTTCTCATAATGGACTAAGTTCAAGATTAGGCTCCAATAGGGAGCCTAAATATTAACCAAGGGACCTCTTTTTTACAAACTCGAATATGATTGGGCATTCATGAGATGAAAGTTTTTAAAGAATATTCCTCATATTGCACCAAGTTAAAATAATAGGGATACCAGATATTAATTGAGTGACTTGATTTGAACAAACTTGAATCCAACCTGTGTAAGGATCTTAAAAACCATATATCAAAATATTCTGACTAGTGGTTCTGAAGAAAAAGATTTTTAAAGATTATTCCTCATATTCGACTAAGTTAAAATTCAAAAGGAAGGCCAAATATAAACCCATGGACTACATATTTACAAACTTGAATCAGATTGTGCATTTATGAGAAGAAGAATATTCCTCATATTGCACCAAGTTAAAATTTGGGCCCCAGCATCCTAGATATTAATCTAGTGACTTGATTTGAACAAACATGAATCTGGCCCCTGTAAGGATGTTGCATATCAAACATCAAAAGATTCTGGCTGGTGAATCTGAAGAAGATTTTTCAAGATTATTCCCCATATTGCACTAAGTTAAAGTTCATTCTTCCATAGAGAGCCCAATTATGAACCGGTGGGCCTGATTTGAACAAACTGACCCCATCAGGATTTTGTATACTATATATTAAAATATTCCGACTAGTGGTTCTGGAGACTCATATAGAATATGTTAAAATTTGGGCTCCAATAGGGATTCCAAATATTAACCCAGGTATTCCCCATTTTGCACTAAGTTAAAAATTTGGGCTCCCAATAGAATGCCCACATATTAACCAAGAGACCTGATTTGAACAAACTGGAATCCAACTCCTGTAATGATGCTGTATACCATATATCAAAAGACTCTGAATAGTGATTCAGGAGACGATCTTTAGAGAATATTCCTCATATTGGACTATGTTAAAATACAGGCTCCAATAGGGAACTCAAATATTAATCCAGTGACTGGATTTTATAAACTTTATTCTCCCCCCCCCCTCCCCTCTTATTGGAATGTGCTCAATGAGCTTGTTCCAATGAGGGGTAACAATATAGTTTTGTTAGAATTTTTTTTAAATCATTTTTTTCTGAATTTGTAAATTATGCTGGAGGATGCAGCCAATTTGTCAGATAAAAGGTAAAAAAAAATTGTTGTCTATGGTTGTCTTCCATTCATGTTGGATAAAATGGATAAATACTGTCTTTTATACCATGATTACCTATTCTACTATATATGAAAAGCCTATGACATAAATTTTAGCTTCATACACCAACCGCGGTGAAAATGCCAGCAATGGGATTTCAGTAGTTAAAATTTACATTTTTTTCATTTCATTTATTTATTCACTTTTAACCATTTACATGGTGTAAAGCTAGGTGTCGATAACAAAAATATAATACACTGCATGTCCGGGGTAGTCAGTATATACATTACATGCAACCCCTCCAGCGCTGTATGTCAATCATTCAGCATACTGACATTACGACCGCAATCCTAAGATTAAAGAGAATCAAGGAGTGTTGTCAACAGTACCGCCCCACAACCTATTGGGGTTATGGGACCGCACTGCTGCCAAACCTCCCCACCTTGAAAGTACATGGTCTTATTTGTCAGTACAAGCTGCTGGGGGGGGGGGGGGGGGGGGCACTTGAATGAAGTCTGCCGGAGAAGGTATATAAACTCTAATTGCCTAATAAATCGGGTTATAATGTGTTTGGTGTGTGGGGGTTTAGGCAGTGATTATATATATTATGCATGACAGGCCTCAATGAGCTCCCTCGTACATGATACAATCGACAGAGTTCCATCCCTTCTAATTATATTTAATTTTATTTATGGGCGTTATCGGAAATGGTCTACTGAGATAAGTAAAACAGGCATAATGTTGCATGCAGGTCAATGCATCGAAATCAAAATTCATTTTAAAATTTCTTCCATTACATTTCAGTATGCAAGATATGTCCAATCTAAATTGTAGGCACACAACATTTACCAGAGATCTCACCCTCCTGCACAACATTCTTTTTGCGAAACATGACCAGGAGAGTTCTCCTTGTCACCAAAGGGTTGGGTGTGTGCACATTTGCAGGAGGGTGAGCTCAGGGATGCTAGGCGTTTGATAGTTGATACCTTATATCATTAAAATTGAGTAGTGTACAATGCACACAAAGACAAACACACATCCACAACCAAACATACATGCACACATGCGGACACTTACACATGGATGTACATGCCCGCGTACATGCACGTGGATACTTATATATTATTATCTGTGTATGCATGATTGTGCACCTTGGCATACACCCATATCACATTATGTACCATACACACACCTATACACTATATATGGGTTCTAGATCTAGATCTCTTTGTGCATATATGCTCATGATGGGGTGGGAGGGAGGGGTGGGGTGGGGGTCTGTTATTTTTTATAAATTTGGAGAGGTTACATATTTGCTTGATGTTTGTACTAGCAAATAGAGATTGGGCTTTATAGATACTCGGGTGTCATCTATAGTATGGTTTAATGTATTTATTCCTTAATTCCTTTAACTTGTCACAGACAAGGATATAATGATATTCGTCACCAATATCGGACTGACATAGGTTACATTTTCTTTGTGACATTTCTACCGCTGTCCAACTCCACCTATAGTGGAACTACATCCAAGCGGACCTTTGGTGACGTCAACCTGAATGTGAACTTGTTTAAATTTATCGCATGTCGCCTCGCGAAGAGTGAAATGAAACCGGCAATTATTTATTATGTTTTTAAATGACTTTACCTCATAAGGTGCCAAAAATTAACAAACATGCATTGTCTCATGTTAATAAAGCATCCATAACTCGAAACAGTATGTTATGATGTTATTAAAACGAAAAAGGCTCCGTTTCTTTTTCAATTTCTTTTTGGTGATAAAACTGACAGCGGAAGTGCCATCCACCTATGTTCATGCAAACAAAAACAGACTCGCACATATGTACGTCTGCTGTTCAGTAAAATCGACTAAATATAATAGCAACTCTTGATAATCTGATGATCATGGTATAAATAAAATATACCCATAGTAGCTTGTTGTGTCGAATGTTCACCACTCGTGGTGAACATTTGGTACACCAAGCTACTATGGGTATATTCTGTATTACCACCAGAGTCATGAGAATTCACAACATGAATTTCCCTGTTACCAGTATCTGATTTTATGACCATATGGGACCCTGTTATTAATAACATCAAAAATGATGTGGGTCATATTATTCTTGGTTAATAATAATAAAATTAATGTTTTCTCTTCTTATTTTGAATTAGAGTAAACAGACTTTGGATGGGCTTGTAGCTTCTTTGCATTGAGTAACCTTTGACTGTAGTACCTACTAAAATGTTTACTTTTCTGTTATGCAGGATCAGGATGAAGAGAATCAAATGTTCTTAGTGGATCTTCATTATCAGGGGAACCTGAGGAGTTCACTTCTACTTCTATTTGTATAATTTAGTACCCACCATTAGCACAGTGATTATTCTATTTTATAAAGACAGCTTGTCAACAAAAAAAGGAAAGAAAAAAAACAAGAGGCCCCAAGAGGCCTTAATCGCTCACCTGCCAAAGTGGTTCAAAGAACTATTTGGGGTCACATTCAGTTAGACATGGTTCATCAACACTACAAAGGAATGAAGTCATGAAAGGCAAATTTTATGGAAAAACACTAAGGAATGGATTTGAACAAACCTGAACTGAACATGCCCCCCCTGCCACACCCCTGCCCATAGAGCCCAAATATTAAGCCAGGGACTCAAACTGAACAAATTTGAATCTGATCCCTCTTGAGATGTCATACACCAAATATGAAAGAATTCTGACTGGTGGATCTGAAGAAGGCTTTTAAAGAAATCACCTCATATTGCACTAAGTTAACCTTTGGGCTCAAATAGGGAGCCAAAATATTAATCCAAGAACCCAATTTGAACAAACTTGACCCTGACCCACCTAGAGATGTTGTATACCAAATATGAAAGGATTCTGATAGGTGGATCTGAAGAAGAAGATTTTAAAAGAAATTCCCTCATATTGCACTTAGTAAAAATTCAGCCTCTCAGAGGTAGCCCAAATTAATAATCCAGGGACCAGATTTGAACAAACGTGAGTCTTACCCTCCAAGAGATGTTGTATACCAAATATGAAAGGATTCTGACTGGTGGATCGGAAGAAGATTTTTAAAGAAATTCCCTTATATTGCCTCAAGTTAAAATTTTGGCTCCCATAGGGAGCCCAAAGATCAACCCAGGGACTAGGATTGAACATTGAACAGACTTGAATCTAACCCTCCTAGAGGTGTTGTATACCAAATATGAAAGCATTCTGACTACAGGGTCTAAAGAAGATTTTAAAAACAAGACGGAACCGGACACCAAGTTTTCAGGGTATAAATTTTTTTTTTTTTGTCTCCAAATTGAACAAACCACATAAGAAATCAAAAACAAAATTTCTGAATTTTGGTCCAAAATTTCCAAGTCTGAAATGGACCCAAAATTTTCTGGCAAAATTTTGTCTTCTCAAAATTGAACAAAATGATAAAAAATTGAAAAATCCGAATTTTCAACCTAGGGACCCAATTTGAACAAACTTGAATCTGACCCCCCCCCCCCCCCCCCCCCCCCCCCCCCCCCCCCATCACCAGAGATGATGTGTACCAATGTTAAAGGATTCTGTGTGGTGGATCTGAAGAAGAAGATTTTTAAAGAAATTTCCTAATATTGCACTGAGTTAAAATTTGGGCTTCCATAGGGAGCCCAAATATTAATCGAGGAACTCGATTTGAACAAACTTGAATCTGGCCCCCCTTAGAGATGATGTATACCAAATATGAGAGGATTCTGACTGGTGAATCTGAAGAAGAAAATTTTTAAAGAAAATTCCACGTATTGCACAAAGTTAAAATTTGGGCTCTCATTGGGAGCCCAAATATTAACACAGCATCTCGATTTGAACAAACTTGAATCTGACTCCCCATAGATGTTGTATACCAAACATGAAAGGATTCTGACTGGTGGATCTGAAGAAGATTTTAAAAAACAATTTCCTCAAGTTAAACTTTGGGCTCCAATAGAGAGCCCAAATACTAACTCAGGGATCCGATTTGAACAAACTGGAATTTGCCCCCCCCCCCCCCCCCCACCTCCCCACCGAGATGTTGTATACCAAATATGAAAGCATTCTGACTCGTGAATCTAAAGAAATTTCCTCATATTTCACCAAGTTAAAATTTGGGCTCCTATAGGGAGCCCAATTATTAACACAGGAACTCGATTTGAACAAACTTAAATCTGACCCCTCCCTCCCCCCCCCCCCCCCCCCCCGCCCCGTACAGATGTTGGATACCAAACATGAAAGGATTCGGACTGCTGGATCTGAAGTAGAAGATTTTTAAAGAAATGTCCTCAAATTACACCAAGTTAAACTTTGGGCTCCAATAGAGAGCCCAAATACTAACTCAGGGACCCGATTTGAACAAACTTGAATCTGACCGCCTCAGAGATGTTGTATACCAAATATTAAAAGATTTCAACTGGTGGATCTGAAGGAGATTTTAAAAGAATATTCCACATATTGCACTAAGTTAAAATGCGAGCTCCAATAGAGAGCCCAAATCACAACCCAGGGACTCGATTTGAACAAACTTGAATCTGACCTCCCTAGATATGTTGCATAACAAATATGAAAAGATTCTGACTGGTGGATCTGAAGAAGAAGATTTTTTGAATTTTTGAAAACATTTATGGGTGCTATCAGAGTTATGCCCCTTGTGGTGCCCCCTGTTGGCGCGGAGAGTTTATTTGAACAAACTTGAAATGACATGATAAGGAACATGCACACCAAATTTGGTTCAATTTGGTCCAGTAGTTTGTGAGAAGTCGATAATGTAAAGTTCACGATGGACGACGGACGACGACGGACGGCAAGTGATAAGTTAAGTCCCCTTCGGTGAGCTAAAAATGGAACCAAAAATATTGGCCTTGAAGCAGAAACACTGATGCTGAAATTTGAAATCAGTGATGAATGACAAAAATTAAATTTGCAGTTCCCTCCCTTAGACCAGAGGTGCAAAACATAGCCTTATAATTTCAGATATTTCTAAATTGCATGCACTTAGTCAGGTAAAATACTTTGGAAACGAATACTTGGGAGTTTCTGAGTTACAGTTCTCGGAAAGTAAAGTCTTTTCCACTAGGACATTTCTGGCAAGGGGGCATGCGCTGCCCCCTTGCACTCCCACCCCTAGACTTGTGGTAAGAAAGATTACATCCTCTGCCCCAAAGTTCCGCCATCCCTTCATCTGCGTAACCATGCACCAGCAGAAGGGCGGCTTGAAAACGAAAAAAAAAATCTAGAAAAAATTCCAGCTTTCCAAATACTCAATCTGCGAAGATTGTCTTCTAGATTAAAAGAATGGCAATGTTGAAGACTTACCTGGCATATTGAAGACTGCCTTGGAAGTGCCGTCAATTAAATATTTCATTTGCATATCAGTTCCTTCCCACACGTTCACATCACATTTATTCTCCTCGAGGGTTACAAACAATGGACATGTAACTTCAAGTCCGCTTGCCTTGGCTCCAACTTTAACTGTAACAGCGTCCATCTTTTCCTACAGAACAAAGAATTTCAATATAATGAACAGTGGCGGATCCAGGATTCTGGATTTGGGAGGGGGAGTGGCGCCACATTTTAATCGTTTGCCATCCTGCGAGGCATTATACGACACGAAGAAAATGGAAGGGTCAGGATGACGCAGTGATGGCTTCTCTACAAATCACCAGAATATTTTTGCAGCCAATATATATTACCGGAAATTTATAGCACTCATTCAAAACTTCATTTTTGGAAAAAGAAGCCATTTTATAACGGCTTAACCCTTTGAACCGCAGCGGCCGTTTTTCCGGCCAGGAACATGATACGTCATAACGCCAATATATAGGATGGCTGTTCAGTAAACATTGTGGGGTAAGTAGTATATCTCGCGCGTTTCAGGGATCATTGGCAGGATCCCGGTGCAGGACCCCGGAAGTGACGTCATGTCAGGTGACGTAGTGGCGCCATATTTGGTTGTCATGGTAACCCGCGTGAGCGGCCATGTTGTGACGTCATCCCCATAGTGATACGTGGTGTTAGTGCGCATGCGCAGCGCGTGTTGTTAGTGTGATACGTGTTTCCGTCGTCCATTTTGTATACTGGAGGCCGCCATCTTGGTTTCTATGGTAGCACGTGATTGCTATGTTACCCAATTTTTCTGCAATAAGACGGGGTATGTTTGAGGGTGTGTTCGATTGAATCGGAGTAAATCTAATTACCACAAACAACCCGACAATCCTTCCAAATCACCAAAATCCACCCGAAATCACCGAAATTGACTTTATTTCCCCAATTTAGCGGCTTAGCACGTAGTGCTATAGTACTAAGGGGGTACCGGAGGTGCGTTCGATTGAACAGGAGTAATGTTCTGGCTTAGAATTCTCCCGGAATCCCTTTTTGGATCCCTATCCCATGACGTTTTTCCCATTAAAAAACACGTTCCTTTGGTCATTACCCAGAATTCTCTGCTTCTATCTATATATGCAATAGTTTACGTCTCTCTGGCCATGTTCCGTTGTTCTAGAGTATACTCCAGTAACGTAGAAGAGCCTATTAGTTGGAACAGCTTTGCTTATTATCACTATATTTAGCTATTCTAGTCTATTCTTGTTAGTTCTGACCCTATTCCGTGTACTCTTGTTGTTTCATTTATCTAGATCATTTATATAATTTATAACTAACCAATCAGATTGCTTGATTTCCCATAACCTGTACTTAATCGTATAGAGTTATCTCCCCTTATTACAACGAAGTTGTATCAGATTCTCATCACATCTATATCCAATGGTAATATCCCCGGGCACCCCAATTTCGGCACCCCTTTTTTGAAAAACATATGACCTTCGTTACCCCCTTTTTGTCATATGTGCTTATGTGAAAAAGCACAATGCGACACAATGTGCCCTAGCACACAGGCACATGATTTATGTGCCGATATGTGCTTATGTGAAAAGGCACAATGTGACACAATGTGCCCTAGCACATAGGCACATACGGGTATTTGAGGATACCTATTGCCTGGTATTGTATTATTCGAGGATACCTACTAGAGAATCCCTTTTTTGTCATATGTGCTTATGTGAAAAAGCACAATGTGACACAATGTGTCCTAGCACAAAGGTACATGCTTTATGTGCTGATATGTGCTTATGTGAAAAGGCACAATGTGACACAATGTGCCCTATCACATAGTCCTATACGGGTATTTGAGGATACCTATAGCCTAGTATTGTATTATTTGAGGATACCTATCTAGGATACCTTCTGGAGAATCCCTTTTTGTCATATGTGCTTATGTGAAAAAGCACAATGTGACACAATGTGACCTAGCACATAAGCACATGCTTTATGTGCCGATATGTGCTTATGTGAAAAGGCACAATGTGACACAATGTGCCCTATCACATAGGCACATACGACCAAAATGGGATTCCATAGCCACAGGTGTTTTCCAAAAGGGATTCTTTAAAAAGGATTCCATAAAATGGAATTCCTATCCGACTCCGTAAAATGGGATTCCATGTTTTATCATCGACACTCGAGGGTATGGAAAGGGACTAATAAAGCCTAATTCATAAACTACAACAAGGTCGAAGAGAACACAACATCGATCTTGGCTGTATTGGATCTTTGTTCATTTTTTTATGGTCAATGCACTTCGAGTTTGATTATATTCGATCAGATCAGTTCGATTTTCTTCAATTTGTTCTGTTCACTTCGATCTTGGCTGTGTTGGATCTTCGTTCTGTACCTTTATTGTTTTGTAGTGGTTGGTTGTTTCTGTTCAGTTGTTTCCAACTAGTTCGATCTTCGTTCATGTTGCGTCTGTTTAGCTAGGTTGTTGCATGTAGTATTTAGGGGTTACAGCCCATTCAGGTTAAAAAATTGATTGTATATATTGGGTATTAAGATTAAGTCAAAGTTTATGTTGTGTTCCCTTCGACCTTGTTGTAGTTGATGAATTAGGCTTTATTAGTCCCTTTCCATACCCTCGAGTGTCGATGATAAAACACGAAATCCCATTTTACGGAGTCGGATAGGAATTCCATTTTATGGAATCCTTTTTAAAGAATCCCTTTTGGAAAACACCTGTGGCTATGGAATCCCATTTTGGTCGTATGTGCCTATGTGATAGGGCACATTGTGTCACATTGTGCCTTTTCACATAAGCACATATCGGCACATAAAGCATGTGCTTATGTGCTAGGTCACATTGTGTCCCATTGTGCTTTTTCACATAAGCACATATGACAAAAAGGGATTCTCCAGAAGGTACCCTAGATAGGTATCCTCAAATAATACAATACTAGGCTATAGGTATCCTCAAATACCCGTATGTGACTATGTGCTAGGACACATTGTGTCACATTGTGCTTTTTCACATAAGCACATATGACAAAAAAGGGATTCTCTAGTAGGTATCCTCGAATAATACAATACCAGGCAATAGGTATCCTCAAATACCCGTATGTGCCTATGTGCTAGGGCATATTGTGTCACATTGTGCCTTTTCACATAAGCACATATCGGCACATAAATCATGTGCCTATGTGCTAGGGCACATCGTGTCACATTGTGCTTTTTCACATAAGCACATATGACAAAAAGGGGTGACGAAGGTCATATGTTTTTCAAAAAAGGGGTGCCGAAATTGGGGTGCCCGGGGATATTACCATTGGATATAGATGTGATGAGAATCTGATACAATTTCGTTGTAATAAGGGGAGATAACTCTATACGATTAAGTACAGGTTATGGGAAATCAAGCAATCTGATTGGTTAGTAATAAATTATATAAATGATCTAGATAAATGAAACAACAAGAGTACACGGAATAGGGTCAGAACTAACAAGAATAGACTAGAATAGCTAAATATAGTGATAATAAGCAAAGCTGTTCCAACTAATAGGCTCTTCTACGTTACTGGAGTATACTCTAGAACAAAGGAACATGGCCAGAGAGACGTAAACTATTGCATATATAGATAGAAGCAGAGAATTCTGGGTAATGACCAAAGGAACGTGTCTTTTAATGGGAAAAACGTCATGGGATAGGGATCCAAAAAGGGATTCCGGGAGAATTCTAAGCCAGAACATTACTCCTGTTCAATCGAACGCACCCCCGGTACCCCCCCCCCCCCCTTAGTACTATAGCACTACGTGCTAAGCCGCTAAATTGGGGAAATAAAGTCAATTTCGGTGATTTCGGGTGGATTTTGGTGATTTGGAAGGATTGTCGGGTTGTTTGTGGTAATTAGATTTACTCCGATTCAATCGAACACACCCTCAAAACATACCCCGTCTTATTGTAGAAAAATTGGGTAACATAGCAATCACGTGCTACCATAGAAACCAAGATGGCGGCCTGCAGTACACAAAATGGACGACGGAAACACGTATCACCCTAACAACACGCGCTGCGCATGCGCACTAACACCACGTATCACTATGGGGATGGCGTCATAACATGGTCGCTCACGCGGGTTACCATGACAACCAAACATGACGCCACTACGTCACGTGTCATGACGTCACTTCCGGGGTCCTGCACCGGGGTCCTGCCAATGATCCCTGAAACGTGCGAGCACTACTACTGGGGTAGACCAATCAGTATTTTTAACGTGCAGCCTGAGGCTGCACGTTGAAAATACTGATTGATCTGCCCCAAATAATGAATATGGACTTTTCTAATTGCTGACAATGAACTGGCATGGAAGATACCACTAGAGTTCAAAGGGTTAAGGGAGACCCACAAAGGAGCAAAATATCCTAACAAATAAAATGTTGTCAGCATATTAATACTCAGGTCACTTTTTTGTGCAACAATATTGAAGGTGAAGAAAAATGTTCACACATGAAGTTTAAACCGAATGATAGTTGCGCATGCAAAAGATGTCTTGAAAGAACTCATTAAATTATGAAAACTTGTTCATGTCATATATTAATGACAAATATAAAATTTGGATCCAAAATAGCGTGTTTCGAACTAATCATTTGAAAATCTAGCAGGGTAGCCTGTAAGTAAAAATGAGATGAAGTGCAAGTTACGAAGAAGATATGTGTAATACGACTAATAATTAGAGGTGGTTGAGTGTAAAGCGACTGTAAAGTAAACTTTGCCCGTTCAAAAACACGTGGAAGGAAAATGTTAGGAAAAATAGGAACAACTTCCATGTTACAAACTCTGATAGGTCAAAACGTCATGTTTATTCAAAAGTTTTTCTAGGAGAGGCCCAGGTTCGGACATTTTAAAAAAAAAAAAATACCCCCACTCCCTCCGGTCCCACCAACGCCATGCATTTCCCCAAACTAAAGATTTTGTATACTCGGGATATGCCTGCAGCATAAATAAGCTTGGACAGTTCAAAAGATCCCTGTGCTCCCCCCCCCCCCCCCCCCCCTCGAACACACACATTCTAATATAGAAACATGGCTACGCGCATGTCCCGTTCCCTCATTGTCTTATTCGGGAAGACAATGTGACTCGTCTCCGTTTATGGAAATAAATCCACATCAATGAGATAAATGAAACGTTATTTGATTTGTACGTTTACATAATACATGCTGAACAAATTACAGACATGTATTCAATAAGCACCATCCCGTTAGTTGTCTTCTCATGTTCTCGTCAATACTTGAACAATTAATGTATTCTCGCTTATCCAATTTCTTCGATGAGAAGAGGCCTGTATCCCAATATCAATTCGACTTTAGGAAATAGTAGTCAAACGTAACCCTATCTTTCACCCGATAAATAACGATGCACGGAGCGTAGATAAGGGGATTTAAGGGGTGTGACCCTAACCCCAACACTCACACGCGCGCAAATAGCCCCAGTAATTTTTTTCCAGTCGGGACATTTTATCTACCTTAAATACCGATTCGCTTTTGCCCGTAGTCATACACCTTCACGCGAGACTTTAAAACTTGTGCTTTTGTCACACGAACACCCGGTCATGCAAATGGGGATTTTTGCATGCGCGTATACCAAGTTCGGGCTGTTGGGAGACTCAGCATGACCGCTTTGGACTACCGGTATGGTACATTTTAATTAACCCTTTACCCAACGTAGCGGCCAAAACCGGCCAGCAGTATTCTCAAAAATCGCCAATTAATTTTCATTATTTTTTTTTTCATTTTTTGTCTCAAATACACAGGTTATGATCCCTTGTTGCAACGAGCTCGTCGAGCTCGTTCCAATGAGGGTCATAACCTATGTTTTTGAGACAAAAAATGAAAAAAATAGTTATTCAAGAATTTTTTTTTTTTTGCAAGTGTCGTCTGCTTTTCATGTAAGGTAAAGGGTTAAACAAGATGTTGTGAAAAGACTTCTATACTCGTATATTCTATACTGAGCCAAAAAAGAAATTATAATAAACTTTGAGGGGCAATTTTTTTAGTATTATTGACTTTAATCGCAAACAAATGATTGTAAATTCATATTTCGAGTCTTGCTGTATGAATTTGCATAACTTCATGTTCTTACTGTTGCCATTCACACATGCAGTCAATAGCGTGTATGTCCACCGTTTGCCGCTTGGATGGCAAGACATCGACGGCGCATGGACCTGCTAAATCTCTGGATGTCACCCTGTGGTATTACGTTCCACTCCTGCCTTAGAACATTTCGTAAATCGCCTAACGTTCTGAAGATAATGAAGTCGTTCCCGATGGTCCAGTTGATCCCAAAGATGCTCGATTGGCAACAAATCTGGCGAAAGTGGGGACCAGGGAAGAAGTTCGATGCTCTGCTCCTCAAGAAAGTCACGACAGATACGCGCCACGTGACACCGGGCATTGACTTGCTGGAATAACTGCAATCTAACGTTAGCGTTGAACAACGGGACAACAACAGCGTTAAGAATTTCGTCCCTATCGCTGTCCATTCAGATTACCATCTATGAAGATCAACTGCGTTCGATGGTGCAAGGACATTTCTGCCCAAACCATTACACTACCCCCGCCGAAACGGTCGCATTCCTGCTCGCAAGCATCAGAAAACCGTTCTCCTTGTCGGTGATTCACTCTTGCCCTACCACCAACGCGCCGCAGACAAAATCGTGATTCACCACTAAGAAGAACTGTGCCCCAACGCTGCTGAGTCCAGCGAACACGCTGATGTACCCATTCGATTCTGACGGTATGATGACGTTGGGTAAGGATTGGTACGTGGTATGGACGCCTACTTCGGATGCCGTGTTCAGCGAGTCTGTTGCGGACAGTTTGTGCACTAATTCTATTGTTAGTTCTACCAGGAGTAATTGCTGCTGACCTCGTCGCCGGAAGGAAGCGATCCCGCAAGTGAGATGTCCTGATGTGTCGGTCTTGTGCAAAGGTCATAACTCTTGGTCGACCTTAATGCGGTGGGTCAGCAGTAGATTCAGTGGTGCTATACCTTCCAATGAGATGGTAAATAGTGGCCACAGTGACTCCGAACTCAGCAGCAAGCTGATCTGGAGGTATCCCAGCCTCGTGCATACCAAGGGCACGCAGCCTCTAATTTTCGGTTAACCTTGGCATTTTTTAAAATGTCGGAAGACAAAAATTAGCGTGTTTTCTCAATAACACAGGCTGTCTAGCACAATATAACACAAAGAAAATCGTCGGTCACCCCCCCCCCCCCCCCCCCCCCCCCCCCATTCAATTTGACATTCTCGTGTAGCACGTGCTATTTTGAAATCCGTAGCAAAATTGTATGTGGTTGGGTGGACAACAACAACAGGTCATTAAACTCTTTGCACGACTTCTTGTCCACAAACATGCAACATTAGAACTATTATATTTCATCCTTTATGCCATTTTTTCACATTTGTTTCTATTATACTTTCTTTTTTGACTCAGGAAATATTAGTCCAGGCACATTAGACATAAAAATGAGAAAGTAAGGAAAAAAATCGGAGAAAGCTGATTTTTTTATATGTTTCCCGGGACACACATTGCGGATAAAGTGTGAAAAGTCCCCGCGAATCCGAGTTGAGCTTTTTTAGTTATAGCGTTTTTTTTTATGAAAGAAATTTTTTTAAAAAAAATTCGACCCAGCTCCATATTTCTCATTCTTATTCGCCTTAGTAGGGTGAGAATCATAAATATCGTGCTGAATTATATTGAGAATACATATCCCCAACAGAAAATGCCAACTTTGTACCAATCCTCACACTCAATGGTGAAATATTCACGAAAATGTACAAAATTACGAAAAAAAATTTATTGTTTTCATACACACAACGGTACACAACGTCCATTAAATCAAATCTACGACTACTTTGGGAGTTAAATTATATATCAAAAATTGCAGAAAAGCAGTGGCTTTATAATGATATATAACAATAGTCATTTATTCCATAAGATTCAGATCAGATTCTTTATTCACGGTACACATACATGTAAAATGGTTACAAATAAACATATTGCACAAATGTAATGTGAAGTATACCGTAGGAAGTGGCATAGCCAGATTGGCTGTCTACCTGCCACCCCCTGGAAGAAGATGGGGTGATTGCAAACAGACTGTGACTGAAAGAATGAACTGAGAGCCAATTATGTGACACATGATGGAGAATGACGATCGAATCATTACTTTTCTGATATGAGAGTATTAGTGTTTCATTTTCGCCAGCGGAAAGACGGTGATTGAAGGTAGGCAAGAAGCAACCTGCCTATAGGACTCCCTCCACTACTTATCATAACACATGAGGGCGGCAACAAGTCCCATCGTGAAGTTCGTATCGTTTAGACTGCGACAAGGAGGTTGGTCATGATGTTTGGGTGTGGTGTCTACGTTAGCTGCATCATCATCGTAGGATGACGAATGTTATTGATTTATTTGTGTAGACTTTTATTTGCAAGTTCTTACTTATATCCATATAGTATTTTACATAGCACCACTGTAAGGAGGAAGCGCGACAGGTTGCACAAGACGAGGATTCCAGATTTAGACGCGGACCACGACTTTGACAATTTACGAAGTATACGAAGTGCAATCAGGGCAGTAGGGATTGTTGCAGCTGACATAACTGGAATATGAGGAAATGAATGTGGAAGTTAGCTTGTTCTTAAGCATGCTGGTGAAACGTGTGAAATATTAACCATACCCCCTAAACTCAAATTCAAACGGCATCGACTTTTCTCATTCAAATACCGTATTATAGCATCATTGTTTCAATTTCCATGTTCGATTAAATCACATAATGTGGTGTTCGCCTACACTCAAGATGCATTGGCATGTAATGTGTGCACGCCCTTGATGTGTACTCATAATAGACTGCACAGAAGTCAATGAAATATTCTGTGGACTTGCCAGAGGTGACTGTACAACAGCTGACGCTGTCAATCAAGAAAGTGTCAACCATCTACTGTCAAAATTACACGAACTGCTCCAGAATGCGTCCGTAGGACGCGCAGGAAAGCTTTGGGTACAATACTACGAGCAAATAGGTCTTCTCCAGTTGTTCTTGAGAGCAGAGCGCACAGGCGACTGGGAACTCCACACATTGTGTTCGCAATATGATTCCAGTATTTCACGCAGGTGGTCATTTTGCATACGCAAAAAGTTCTCATCTCTATTTGCAGCAGATGAATGAGCTAACAGAAATAATGCAACAGGATGATTTGAAGTTGTTTACTGAGAAAGGTTACTTTACCATAAGGCGCTCAGATAAATTCTGGGACGGGATATATTCTGATCAGACCATAGAGCAGTGTTTAATGAGAATGTTCAAGCTCCCTGGTGGTCTCACACATGGCAGGGGAATAACCGATAGCACTGTTGAGAAATGGGTACATGGACTACCTCTTTACTTTCCGATATGTAATGCTCTCGAAAATTTTGTTCATGTTCACACTGGTCATGGCGAACAACATCGGGATCTCCGTCAAAGTTCACAATTGACTGATGCCAATGATATCACCAAATTATTGAACTGGCTCAGAGTGCATTCCCCCTTTCAGAATAGAGATCCACTACAATTAGTCTCTATAGCGACTGGGCTTGTGGCCGACGAAACTGTGAACTGTGACCAAGTTCGCAAAATTGGTGAATGTTGCGTATCGAATGTTGTAAGCAAAACGTTCAACAGCATCAAACTACGACGTGTTGACACTGTGAAGTCTTTCGCATCGATGGCAAATAGCATCAAAGTCCGTGGAAGTAAGGTAGTGATTGACCCCACAATTCTGTTCAACCGCATCACATGTGTTATTCAGTCACAAGCAGAGATGGAAGAGTATCTCAAATATGAACTCGCCCCGAAACCACCAGCATTGTTTGATTCTACTGGAATGAGGAAGACACAGAAAAGCACGCTCGGTAAGATCCTCAAAACATACGGTTCCGAGCAAACTAAAATCCCAGAACATTCTCTGTTTGTTGTAGATGGTGGATTTTTATTGAGGGCAGTTGTGTGGCCTAAACAGTCGTCATATAAGGACATATGTTCATCATATTCCAATTATCTAGTGAGACATTTTGGGGCGAACGTCGTGGTTGTTTTTGATGGTTATGCTTGTACAATGTCGACAAAGGGCATGGAACAAGCCCGTAGATCTAAAGACAGGTATTCCATTGATATCAATATCTCACCCGAGTTACCAGCCACCACACCCCAATCCGATTTCCTTTCAAATGCCAAGAACAAAACCCAACTGATCGATCTTCTAATGCAGGAGCTATCTGCTATCAATATTCAGTCCAAGCAGGCCGAGGTTGATGCTGATGTACTGATAGCCGAAACTGCACTTGACATCGCTCAAGATGACAACAATGTTGTCGTTGTGGGAACAGACACAGACTTGTTAGTCATTCTTACCTCTCGAGTTCAATCGGGATGTAATATTCACATGATGTATTCCATTACCCCAAACTTACTAGTTTCAGTTAGTGAAATAGCAACCAAAATGGGTGACCATAGAAGCAACCTCCTTGTAGCACATTCTATAAGTGGTTGTGACACTACTTCTGCACTCTTTCGAGTTGGTAAGAAGAAAGTATTCAGTACAATTGTCTCCGATGTTACTAGCGACTCACAACAGTAAGTCAACACAATTTTGGCGGATGACAGTACACCAAGTGCAGTAGCCGCTGCCGGGGAACAACTTCTCCTGATCTTATACAGGAGTAAAACTGTTTCCTCTCTCGACCAATATAGATATGTCACTTACAAGCGTTATGTAGCAAAATCTAAACTGAATAAACCCATCGACCTAGCCTCACTCCCACCAAGCAGCGATGCTGCACAACAACATGTCTACAGATGTTATCTCCAGGTCCAACAATGGCTGGGCACTTCCTTTCCTCCGACGGATTGGGGGTGGTCGCTAGACAGTGGACTTCTTGTACCGACTGCAGCCACAAAGCCATGTGCTCCCGATAACCTACTGAATCTGATCAGTTGTGGTTGCAAGAGTGCTTGTACAAAAAGGTGTGGGTGTAAGAAGGCAGGACTCTCTTGCTCAGGTTTGTGTAATTGCAGTTCGGATTCTTGTAACAACCACAGAAACACTGTCCTGTCGGAAATTTCTGAGTTCGATGAATAATATGTATATCGGTCATGTCATTTCTGTATATAGCGTTGATAATAGTCAATGTAACTTAATCCATGTTGATTGATTTGTACATTCTGTAAATATTATTTATTGATTTTTGTACATTCTGTAAATATTATTTATTGATCTAATGCTGCCAGACACAGACGTGTCTGTTCGGTCCCAAGCCCGAAAATAGTTGAGTTCTCATGCTGATGAATTTTATGCCAAAAGGGGAACTCGGCCAGAAGCAGAGGGGGTCTTCCATAATGTCTATTTTGTAAGCAATGATAAAAGTCTTCAAATGGTGGTGGATTTTTTATCGTCTGTCCAACTAACATCCCGTTCTGTACTACGACCCTTTGGGCAAATCCGTTAGGAAAATCGTCATTTTTTGCGTAAATCCGACACTTTTTTGTGAATTTTCAATAATTTTTCGCAGAAATTGTCACAGAATGCACATTTTCCTCTAGGTAAATGTATATTAGACATTATGTAGCTCGAAATACGCGTAAACAAAAAATACAGTTGGATCAATTCGAGGTTACAAAGTTCGTGCGATTTTTTTCAAACGCGTTTTCGAAAAAAGGCTGTAGAAAAAAAAGCTCAACTGGGATTTTAGGGGACTTTTGTCTAATCGTTCAGTGACATGTACTCGACATTCCCTGAAAAAATCAGCTTTCTCCGATTTTTTTCCCTAGTGAAACCTAATGTTCTTGGGCTTTTTATCCAAACATAAATTTCAAAGAAGTCATCAGTTTTTTTAATTACAATCCCAGCTGATTAATATTCTAACTAGATCATCAAGGCATGCCTTGATGATGTAGTTGGAATAATTGATCAGTGGGGACATGAGCTATCACAATCGGGACAACACGGGTTTACACCCAACACTTGAGCATCTTCGCGACGTACCTAGTGCTGTCATTCAGAATGATAAAAACACGAAAGATTGCTCCCTCCAAGATTTTTCAAAAGCCTTCGACAGCTTTGATCACGATATTTTGCTCAAGAATTTGTCGAATTAGTCTTTTATGTGCAAATATGGGGAGCACGGTGGCTCAATGGTAGACTGTTGGACTTCTATGCTAGAGGTCCTGAGTTCGATCCCCGTCCTGGACGATCCGCATTGTATCATTGGGCAAGGCACTTTATCCCGGTTGCCTACATGGGGGCACGATGACGCCGTGTATTAAGGCGTACTGCACGTCGATGGTGCACATGTCTTCAACCGCTGTAACCCTGAATGAGCGGAGTTCGAATGTTGAGGAGCTGACAGTTGCTCGTCGTTGCTCGGTGGTTCTCTTCGGGTACTCAGGCTTCCTCCACCCGTAAAACTGTCACGGTCACGATTAGCCATTGTGCATAAGTATGTGACCTTAAACCCCAATCAATAAATAAATAAAAAATAATATGTGCAAATATGTCGAAATTTTAAGTAGTATATATGTCGGTCCGCTCATAATTCTTGATTACGAAGTTTGACATACCCGTTACAAATGGTACGAGTGAATATGCAATTTCAGTTCAGGTCTTCCTGATCAATGCCTTTGTGGTAACGACAGTGACGCGGTGACGGGTGAGAGTGGGGTGTCCCGGTCAAAAATTTCAATATTAAGAAATTTTAAGACTCAAACCACCAACGGCTTGAAATTCCATGTCCATGGTAGTAGAATTTGTGGCACTTTTATATGTGGCTGTGACCGTGTCTAACAGGCACTTTTTTAGTGACGTTTGAACCACATTTCGTGGGATTTTCCAACTGGGCTTAACCCTTTGAACCCTGGTGGTATCTTCCATGCCAGTTCAATGGCAGCAATTAGAAGAGTCCATATTCATTATTTGGGGTAGACCAATCAATATTTTCAACGTGCAGCTTCGTGGCTGCACGTTGAAAATATTGATTGGTCTACCCCACATATTTACTGAACAGCCATCCTATTTACTGACGTTATGACGTATCATGATCCTGGTCGGAAAAACGGCCACTCGGGCTCAAAGGGTTAATATTTTCCAACTCTAGAACCCAAAAGTCATATATTTCGAACACAGGGGGAGGGGCGGGGGGTGGGCGGGGATCTGCGGGGGGGGGGGGGTACATATGTATTTCTTTTGCAGTTGGAAATTCACAGGAGGCAGTAGGAAATTCTCACTCGGGGGGGGGGGGGGTGCAAACGTTGTTTTTTTCAAAAGATGGATGTTCGGCAAACCTGGGAGGGGAGAGGCATATTTGGAAATTCAGAGCCCCACCCCCTCCGAATGAAGACCCCCCCCCCCCCCCAGCCACGTCCCTAGGTAATGGAATGTCCACTTTTCTGTCCGCAATGGTATAAACGGGGTGGGTGGGTGGTGGTGGGCAGTAACCATGAACGTATTTTTCAGATCATACATTTTGTCCTCCTCCCATTTTTTGATTGATAAATTACCAATGGATATTTTTCAGTTTTTATCGGCATTTAACCAGTGGCCTACAGACTCGAACGCACCCGCCCTCGTTATATACAAACTGAGTGGTAAAAAAAATAAAAAATGTTTAACAAAATAATATTAAGTGACCCCTTATTGGAACGAGCTCGTTCACAATAATATGGTTTTGTTAAAATTTTGTGAAAACTTTGAAAAAAAAAAATAAGTAATTAAAATAACAAATTTTGATGTCGTTTGCATTGGGTAAATGGTTAATAATTAATTAAGAAATGTGGAATAACTAAAATGTTCCATTTTTGTTTTGCCTCAAAAACGTAGATCATGCCCCTCAATGAGCTTATTCATTGAGAGCTCATAAACTAAGTTTTTTTAGGCAAAAACTGAAGAAAAAAATATTAGTTCTTCTACCCACACACCCACATAGACCCATTTTGAGGCGCCACTGTTTTCATTCATTCTAGTCCTGTGCTCGAAAAGCTTCTGGTGGGAAATTTGAAGAACCAAAAAGCGGTAAATTACGGTTATGTAAATCGGTACCTGCTAGATATCGGTACCCGTACCGGACTGAATTTTTGGTATACTCAACTCTGCATTTGTTCACGTATAAATCTGAAGAAAGAAACAACTACTCACATCTGTTGTGTTTTCAACGGTGGCGTGCACAGTAACAGAATAGTCCCCCGGCATGTTGAATTTGCGCCACAACATGTCTGTAGCATTTTTTTCCATTTTGCCTGCCCCATCTTTGTAATCGAAGGAAAACACTGGGTTGATACCTTCACCGATACTAATGCTGAACGATGCAGTGTCTACTCCTGCCTCTAGTGTGGTAGTTGCGTCAGTCGTCAGCGCCAGATCTTTAATTGGTTGAATGGCGTCGAAGACAGTGTAGTGCATAGAACCGCCACAGATTTGGCTGGGTTCTCCACTACAAGTGTGTGTGCAACCTGCTGAATTTCGTCTGCTCTCTGATGGTAAGGTATCGGTGCAAAAACAAAATTGCCCCATGGTGATCAATGCATATTGGCTCTTTATGGCTCCACAGAGTATTCGACATTTGGAGGATGTAAGAACACTTCGTTTGTATCCTGAAGGCTGTTTCCTCATGATTAGATTGTTTGGGTCTTCTCTGAAACATCCTCTTTCCCCTGAAAGAATAAAGAAACGAATGATAATAACAGTGGCAGACCCCGGAGTCGAGCTTTTTTTTTTTTTTGGGGGGGGGGGGGGGGGGCGCTACATTTCAATCATGGGTCGTGATGCTAAGCATCACTCGATGATCGTAGCGGTGAGTTGGAGACGAACACGAGAGGGGGTATCCACACTGTCAGTCTGTCAGCGGGGTCTGGAAGTCTCGTGGGAAAATGTTGGAACACTGAGACCCGCGTAGGAGCTAGGTCTACAGCTTTATGCATGGGGTACGATATTATCGGCGCTAACACATGGACATCCACATCCAAAGGTAGTGGCTGTCCATGTGTTATCGCCAATAATTTTGTGTTCCTTGTTTTTTGGTTTTTGTGCTTGTTAAAAAATAAATTACAAAGATAGGAGAAGCGTGTGCCGGGTGCGCTCCCAATTTAAATCCGTCCATGAATCAAGTCCCAAAGCGAAGCATGTGCGTACGTTAATATTTTCTAAGTCTGACAAGAGACAGAACTCACTCATGCAAGAAAGGATAGATAGTCATGTGTGGAGATCCTTCCCGTGTACTACGGGTACAACCAAAAGTTCATTACCCCTTTACCCATCAGTAAAAATGTCGCACAGCTTGTGAAGGTCACCCTACAACTGATCTTCTTAGTGTAGGCCCTACACGAAGAAAAGTATCACTCACGCTCGAACTGGCTAACGTTAACTGGAAGGCTGGTCGTAAATTTGTCGGGGTTCAATACATTCCTCTGATAACATTTGTTATTAAATTTCTGAATTTGTCCTTCCATGACGAATCAAGCACAGGGAAGATCCACTGAAGGTTATCATCATGTCACCAAGGACGGCGGAGCTTGGGGTGCATTAGTTAGGGGGCTTCAGCCCCTTCTCTTTCTGGGCAACAATGCTCAAAATATTTTAAAATAGTAAACAAAATGATTTAATCGATTGTTATTCTACTTGCATTATTACTTTTGAGTCAGCGATCATCCAAGTCGCGGTCGGTGGTGGGAGTAGTCACAATCCCGATAGCACGTCATGGTACACATTGTAGGCCTATTGTGCGATTCGGGCGACTGTAGGGATTCAGTGGACTACATCCCAACTTTCAAAGTCGCTCTGCAGCCCTGTTAGATTAGTTAGATGGTTTAATGACAATAACGTCCACATGAGACAGATGCCAGTAAATAATATTTATTTATAGGGTTTAACCACACTATTAACAGCCAAGGTCATATCGTGTCGTTGACAGTTGTATGGGTGGAGGAAGCCGGAGTACCCGGAGAGAACTACCGAGCAACGACGAGCAGCTGCCAGCTCTCCAACATCGTAACTCAACACTGCAGCACAGGCAGGGTTAGATTGGTTGAAGACATGCGCGCCATCGACGTGCGGTACGCCTTAATACACGGCGTCAGTGTGCCCCCATGTGGACAATCGGGGTTAAGTGCCTTGCCCGAGGCCACAATGCGGGGGCCCGAATCGATCGCTCAGACGGTCACCCATCTATGGGCAAACCGGGTTCAACGTTGCTTAACTTCGGTGATCTGACGAGAACCGGTTACCACAACACCACCGCATCCCAGTAATAAATAACAGTAAACAATAAATAATAGACAATATAAAGATAACCATACATTTCAATATCTATTACTCTGTACATGTATATAATCAACACTTATTTGGCGAATCATTTCTTTTCCGAAAAAGCTGTCATCCTGATGTTCGATTCGTCGGAGCCCAGGTGTATGATAATTACTACAATATGTACCTTTACCCAACTATACTCTATAATCAGTTGGGTTCAAAATCAACCAAATCAACTGGGTTGGGTGAATATGAACCCAATGGGGTTCATATTCACCCAACCCAGTTGATTTGGGTTAATTTTTTAACCCAACTGATGTTAGAGTGTATACTTTAGGATTCAACTTTTATTACAGGCCTACTTTATGTATAGTTCGAAAACACATCATGCCACGTTGGGGAAACAAAGTGTGCAATATGGAACGTCACAGCTGCTTATATACTCTATAGCCATTTTTTATTAGTATGGTGTGCTTTCGTCATTATTTGATGTGATTTTGCCATTGTATTATGTGGCCTTTTCGTTTTTGATGAGTTTCCATCATAAAATGATTGTGCATCATCCGTAGCCTGACTGTGGGCATTGTGCACTCAACTATGGGGGTTTTAACGTGATGGGGGTATTCTTTCTGAACAGACGAGTGAAGATAATACTAATTATCTACAGAACAATTTAGAGTCATATTGCAGGTGACATTCAACAAGAATCGCCAGGAATAAGACGTGACAAAATAAACCATGTATCTAATGTACTGCTCAAAGTTGGCTTAGCACCAAATATTTGACCCATCATTGTGAAATTTGGTTGTGACATATTTGCGATATTTTTGGTGGATATGATTGAGAAATGTATTGAGATGGTCCCCAGTGTTCACATTAGCTCTCTTGATAGGCAGACTTTCGTGACAGTCATGGAAAGCATGTACCCCTTGATTTTCATGACGTTTTCGTGTACTGTCTACATGTACATGCCATGTGTAGGGTATTCAATCTTCATTTCAACACAAACCCTTGTGATTTAATGATTGAATATGGAAAATGCAAATGTAAGAAGGCATTTGTCTGAAGCAGACATGTGGCGGGGTTGTAGGGATGGTGGAGTAAGGGGCTACCCATCGTCAGGTTGGTGAAGCCCTTGGTGTGCACCATACGGTGATCATCAGAGCTGGGCAAGATTTCAGCAGTATGGCACACCAGTAAGACGGCATGGTGGTGCAGAAACAGGGCAACGTCTGCAGCTGAAGACCGGTTTTTTGATCATTCAGGCCCGCAGGAACCGCTTTTGCCACAGTAACCTAGCTTCGCAGTGACCTTCAGAATGCATCCGGGGTAAATGTTTCGACGTAGACTATCCGGGCAAGGTTGCACGAAGGTGGTCTCCGATCAAGAAGACCATGTACCCGCATTCCGCTGTCCCAGAAACACCGCAGGTACGATATGAATGGGCCGTGGATCACGTTGGATGGACCAGAGAAGATTGGCAACCTGTCCTTTTTTACAGATGAGTCAAGGTACTGCCTGAACCACACAAATAGGCGTTCTAGGGTATGGAGTAGACCAGGAGAGCGATTCCATGCAACCGCTCCCCTGGTCTACTCCATACCCTAGAACGCCTATTTGTGTGTTCTAGGGTATGGATGCCCGTCTTCATGTTGCCCATGCTGTCGGGGAGTACCGACAGAGGGAGGGGATTGAGCGTGTGGACTGGCCAGCAAGCTCCCCTGACTTCAATCCAATCGAACATGTCTGGAATGAGTTGCAGCTTGCAATTTCAGCCCAGCCAGTCCAGCCAAGAAGTGTCCAGGAGCTTGGTGTATGCTGGTTCAAGAATGGAACAACATCCCACAAAGGACCACCAGGAACCTGATTGGGAGCATGAGGAGGCGTTGTCAAGCTGTAATTAACAGTAATGGGTCTCATACTAGATATTGAAGCCATACCAGTTCGCTCCGTCAACTTTTTGGCATATTGAAAAATTTCCTCTTTTACCAACAATATCCATTTTTCATTCAAAAGCTAAAAAATAATGTCAAACACAAATAAAATCTTAATTTCTGTACTTAAATCATTAAAGATATAAATAAATAAAAAATATATACTCTTTTCATTACAATATTTCAATTAAAACGTAAAACAGGTAGTTGGATGTACTTGGTGCTTAGCAAACTTTGAATTGTACAGTTCTTAACAATCTCGCCCAAACACTATTTATTGTCAATAAGACTGCGGATGTCTGCCGGTGGTGATGGGGGGGGGGGGGGGGGGGGGGGTGTCTCTTTCCTCTTCTTCCCTTCTCCCCATCCCTTTGTTTTTCCTCCTTCCATCCATTTACTTTGCCATTCCTGTCTCCCTTTTTACTTGATATCTTTTTAGCTCACCTGACGGCAAGTCAGTGTGAGGTGTTGCCATCACTTGGAGTTTGTCGTCCGTCGTCCGTTACCTTTTGCAAACCTGGCTTCTTCTCCACAGCCATTCAGCCAAATTCAAACATATATTGCACAAACCATCCCTGGGGTATACCCTTTCTATTTTGTTCAAATGGAGCGGCTGCCTTCTTCGGGATCTGGGCAACGATGCCAAAGACTAAAAATCTTTAAAAATCTTCTTCTCATGAACCACCAGAGAGATTGCCTTGATATATGGTATGTAACACTATTTGGTGTTGCAGATTAAAGTTTGTTCAAGAGAAGTTGGTAGATTAATATTTGGGCTCTCTGTGGGCACATACCCAATTTGGGCTCTGCCCAAAATTTCTACTTCATGAAAACCGATGGGCCGATTTGAACCAAATTTGGCATGTAGCATAAGTGGGTCGAAAGTACTTGATTGATGCCCGAAATTTTTTTTCGTTGCCCCGTGGGTACCCCAGGGGCTAAAAATAAAAAAAAATTCAAATGCCCATATTTTCCAAACTACACGGAACAGAGAACTGTTATTTGGTATGAAGCATCCTTTTGACAGGTAGAATGGATTAAAAAATGGTTATCGGTTGTGTTACGCGCGTTCTGTAGGGGCGTTTGAAAAAATGCTGAGTCAGCATATTTGCAAAAATTTAAAAAAAATATTTTCTTCAGAACCGCTGATCAGAATTTTTTGATATTTGGTATACAACATCCATAGGACGGTCAAATATAAGTGTGTTTAAATCCCCCCCCCCCCCCCTCGGTTCATATTTGGGCTCATCAGAGGAGCCCAAATACTTACCTTAGGGCGCTATGGGGAATAAGCTTTAAAAATCTTCTTCTTCAGATCAAACAGTCAGATTCTTTTGATACTTGGTATATAACATCTCTACAGGGGTCAGATTGAGGTTTGTTCAAATTGAGACCCTGGGTTAATATTTGGGCTTCCTATCGAAGCCCGAAAATTAACTTGGTGCAATATGGGGAATAATCTTTAAAAATTTTCTTCTTCAGATCCACCAGTCAGATTTTTTTTGATATTTGGTATGCAGCATCTCTAGGGGGTGGGGGGTGGGGGTGGGTGGGTATATTCAAGTTTGTTCAAATGGGATCCCTGGATGAATATTTGGGCTCTTTATTGGAGCTCAAATTTTAACTTGGTGCAATATGAGAAAATTTCTTTAAAAATCTTCTTTTTTCAGAGCCACTAGTGGGAATCCTTTCATATTCGGTATGTAACATCTCGGGAGGTGTAAGATTTGAATTTGTTCAAATCGACTCCCTGAGTTAATATTTCGGCTTCCAATGGGAGCCTGATTATTAACTTGGTGGAATATGGGGGATATTCTTTAAAAATCTTCTTCTTCAGATCCACCAGTCAGATTCTTTTGATATTTGGTATGCAGCATCTTTAGGGGGGTTAGATTCAAGTTTGTTTAAATGGGATCCCTGGATGAATATTTGGGCTCTTTATTGAAGCCCAAATTTTAACTTAGTGAAATATGAGAAAATTTCTTTAAAAATCTTCTTTTTCAGACCTGCTATTGAGACTCCTTTCATATTAGGTATGTGACATCTCTAGAGGCATAAGATTCGAATTGTTCAAATCGAGTCCCTGGGTTAATATTTGGGCTTCCGGTGGGAGCCTGAATATTAACTTTGTGCAATATGGGTAATAATCTTTAAAAATCTTCTTTTTCAGATCCACGCGTCAGATTCTGTTGATATTTGGTATGCAGCATCTTTAGGGGGGGGGGGGGGTGCGGGTGGTGGGGGTGGGGGGGGGGGGGGGGGTGTTAGATCCAAGTTTGTTCAAACGGGATCCCTGGATGAATATTTGGGCTCTTTATTGGACCCCAAATTTTAACTTTGTGCAATATGAGAAAATTTCTCGAAAAATCTACTTTTTTAGACCCATCAGTGAGAACCCGTTCATATTTAGTATGTGACATCTCTAGAGGTGTAAGGTTCAAATTTGTTCAAATCGAGTTCCTGGGTTAATATTTGGGTTCCTCAAGTGCAATATGGGGAATTATCTTTTAAAATCATCTCCTTCAGATCCAGCAGTCAGATTCTTTTGACATTTGGTGTACAACACCTCTGGGAGGGTTAGATTGAAGGTTGTTCAAATCAGGTCCCTGGGGTAATATTTGCGCTTTTTATTGAAGCCCAAAGTTCAACTTAGAGCAATATGAGAAAATTTTATGAAAATTCTTCTTCTTCAGATCCACCAGTGAGAATCCGTTCATATTTGGTATGTAACATCTCTAGGGGTGTCGAATTCAAGTTTGTTCAAATCGATTCGCTTGTTTTTTCTTTAATTTTTTTTTAGGGAGGGGGGGGGGGGGGGGGCGCTAGAGAGAACCACAGTAGTTTAAAACAAAACAAAAATTTCGTTCGCTTGTTGTTTTTAATACTTCACAGAACAGAGTTTCCTAGGCAGCTTTCCTAGGACCAGCAGAAATGAATGGCCAAAAGGTTGCCTTTGGTTGTGTCAAAGCAAAACAAAAAATTGCTCTTGCTGCTGATCACATGCTGATATACTCATTTGTTTTGAAAATTTAAGCCAGGTGAGCGTTTCAGGTTCACTTGAGCCTCTGGTTCCCTTCTCCATTCCCTATTCTTCTTTTTTATTTTGACACGCCGTTGAAAAACGGGATGTATTATATCTGCCCGTCTGTCTGTCTGTCTGTCTGTCTGTCCGCCCGTCCGTCCGTCCGTCCGTCCGTCCGGACGTCCGTCCGTCCGTCCGTCCGCGCGTCCATTCCATCCATCCGTAAACATTTTTTTGTCCGGAAGTTTTCTCATTCGTGTTTCAACCAACCTTTTCCAAACTTGGCATGGGCAATAACCACAAGAGGAACCTGTGCACCTGCAATTTGGAGGGTGATCAGATTAATGCTACTAATGTTATGGCCCTATGGACTTAGAATTTTCACTTCTCTTTGAAGTCCGACAACATTTTTTTTAGTCTGGTGGTTTTCTCAGTCGTGTTATAACCAATCATCTCCAAACTTTGCACGAATAATAACCACAATAGGAACCCATGTATCTGCGCTTTGGGGGCTCATATGATTAACCCGTTCAAAGTTATAGCCAGGTGGACTTGGATTTTTCACTAATCTAGGAAGAAAAATTGCTACAATTCGATTGTTCAACGGGCGTATTTAGCCACGTCGGGCATTGCTCTTGTTTATGTATTTAACTGCCCAAACATCTATTATGTTTGATTGTTTATTTAGTCTTAACGGACAGTCCTATGGGTGCAGGAAGTCGGAGTACCCGGAGAGAACCATCGGCGAGCAAATGTCTGACTCTCTTACTAACTAACTCTGGACAAGCAGAGTTAGCAGATGTTGAAGTCAAGTGCACCATCGATGTGCAGTTAGTAGGCTACACAGTGTCATCGTGCCACACGTGGACAATCGGGATTAAGTGCCTTGCCCAAGGACGTAACGTAGTTAACTACGGTCAGGATCGTACCTTCGAACTTTCGATTTAACGTCCAATGCTCTGACCATTGAGCCACAATACACACATCATATATATATCGAATGTTTTTCTGATCGTTTCTCTTTTATGTAACTGATAAAGTCCACTGTGTGTTATGTACTCTAATAAACATTTTCGTCTGAATTATAACATTTTTTTATTATTTCTGTACAGAGAGAGTCAGGGGGTGGCGAAGATGACCAACTGGGGATTGTAAACCTGACTTTTCTGAGGTTTTCTCTACTGTAATGGCTCAAATCTCTAGTGTTAAAATATTCCGACTGCACCAACAAGGCATGCCTTGATGATGTAGTTGGAATATTAGTCAGTCAGGATTATAGTTAAAAAACTCAAGACTTCTTGAAAATTAATTTGGGATAAACAACAAATACTTGTGGTACTCGTGACGCAACTTCTTATTCATTCAGTTTAAACAATTGTATTTGAAATATTGCGAGCGCGGTGGCTCAGTGGTAGACTGTTGGTCTTCTATACTTGAAATTCCTGCCTCTGATATTCCTTAAATTCAAATTATACATCAAAATGAAGTTTGGGAGGTACAGAACACGTAAAATATATGAAATCAACTCATAGAGTTGACAGCAGGCATCACTGGTTCCTGAAAGTCTTGTACCGTATTCGTACCAGAACTGATAATACAATAATATTTCCCAAGGACAACTTGTGGCCAAATGTGTTTCACATATCCAAGAACAAAGCTTGGGCATCAAAATCCTTCAACATACAGCGGTTGCAGACCGGCCGACGGTCATTGACCATAGTTTTTATTAACCCTTTACCCAACGTAACGGCCAAAACCGGCCAGCGCTATTCTAAAAAAATCGCCAATTAATTTTCATTATTTTTTCATTTTTTGTCTCAAAAACATAGGTTATGACCCCTCGTTGGAACGAGCTCGTCGAGCTCGTTCCAACGAGGGGTCATAACCTATGTTTTTGAGACAAAAAAATGAAAAAAATTAGTTATTCAAGAATTTTTTTTGCAAGTGTCGTCTGCTTTTCATGTCAGGTAAAGGGTTAAGTGGGAAAAGCACTTTAGTTTCAGACTGTCGTCATCTTAACTTACATATTTATAAATTCGAATTCAGGTTTGAGGATGCACCCGGAGATTTTTTGTTCAAGTTCGTTTTGAAGTGTGCATACCATCACATTTCGATTTTCGAGAATCACTGTAAGTTTTTAGGCTTTCGGTGCCATTATAAGGGGACATCCCACTTGTTTACTTTCAATGTTTTACCTTTCGGAATCAACTAATGAATATATATACAACTCAAAGTTTGTTGAGCACCAAGTATATCCAACTACCTGTTTTACGTTTTAGTTGAAATATTGTTATGAACAGTGTATATATATTTTTATTTAATTATATCTTTAATGATTTAAGTACAGAAATTAAGATTTTATTTGTGTTTGACATTATTTTTTAGCATTTGAATACGATAACCATGGAAAATGGATATTATTGGTAAAAAGGGAATTTTTTCAATATGCCAAAAAGTTGACGGAGCGAACTGATATGGGTTCAATATCAAGTTTGAGACCCATTACTGTTAATTACAGACAGACAACGCCTTCTCATGCTCCGAATCAGGTTCCAGATGGTCCATTGTGGGATGTTGTTCCATTCTTGGACCAGCATGGCACCAAGATCCTGGACACTTCTTGGTTGGACTGGACGGACTGAAATTGCAAGCTGCAACTCATTCCAGACATGTCCGATTGGATTGAGGTCAGGGGATCTTGGTGGCCAGTCCATACGCTCAATCTCCTCCCTCTGTCGGTACTCCCGGACAGCATGGGCAACATGAGGACGGGCATTATCATCCATCAGATTGAATTTATCACTCACTGCACCTGCATACAATCTGACGTGGGCATCCAGGATCTCATCAATATACCGCTGTGGAGTCAATGTACCACGGTCAAGGACACAGAGCTCTGTACGTCCATCCCAGCTGATGCTGCCCCAGACCATTATTGACCCTCTACCATAGCGGTCATGCTCAGAAATGTTGGCTGCATGGTATCGCTCTCCTGGTCTTCTCCATACCATAGAACGCCTATCTGTGTTGTCGAGGCAGTAACTTGACTCATCTGTAAAAAGGACAGGTCGCCAATCTTCTCTGGTCCATCCAACGTGATCCATGGCCCATTCATATCGTGCCTCGTCGTGGTTCTGGGACAGCTGAATGCGAATACATGGTCTTCTCGATCGGAGACCACCTTCGTGCAACCTTGCCAGGATAGTCTGCCTCGAAACATTTACCCGGATGCATTCTGAAGGTCACTGCGAAGCTGGATTGCTGTGTCAAAGCGGTTCCTTACGGGCCTGAATGATCAAAAACCGGTCTTCAGCTGCAGATATTGTCCTGTCTCTGCCACCACCATGTCGTCTGACTGGTGTGCCATACTGCTGAAATCTTTCCCAGGCTCTGGTGATCACCGTATGGTACACACCAAGGGCTTCACCAACCTGATGATGGGTAGCCCCTTGTTCCCCCAGCCATACAGCCTGCCACATTTCTGCTTCAGACAAATGTCTTCTTACATTTATTAGATTATTAGGTTAAAAACATGAGCAGTGTATTTTGCATTCTGTCCTGAGCTTCCTGAGATTCCTCTGTTTTGTTGAGCAACGATAGGCCTACTTCTAGTTCGACAATTTCATCAGTCGGAGTGATACAGATTTCGAAATGTTGAGCCAAGGTGTGTATACAACATTCAATGATGCATCCCATGAAGGTTTCGATGGTTACATAGGCGGACTGGAAGATTCTGCGGTTTGGGGAACGTGGTCAGGAATCGAGTCTGGCAAACTCTCCACATAGAGAGATCTGGAGTCTCTGGATACACTCTAACCTCAGTTGGGTTAAAAATTAACCCAAATCAACTGGGTTGAGTGAATATGAACCCAAATGGGAAGTATTGTGCCTAATGGCAGCAGAAAGCCAGAATTGCAAAGCGTTGTATTACAAATATCTGATACCTGTAAATGGTGTGGATTGATTTGTGGGTCCCACGGGATATGAAACATCGCGTGGACGCTCTCAGCCGGTGTGTAGATAATGATGATTGGGGGTTGACAAAAGGGTGTTTGTGGGGTTATCTTGGATGTAGGGACTATACGAGGTTGATAGGTTTGGAAAAATTATAATGCTGAATGCGCAGTTTTCAGTTTCGGCTCCACTGCCATACATGCATTCGAACAGTCATGGGCGTATGTTGGTGCATCCACATGCGTTAATTCTTAAATGCATTAGAAAGTAAGTAAATGATAACGCCAAGGAACACTTGTCCCAAAGTGCAAATCGTCTCTATTTTTGCCACTGTTGTTTGATGGGAAAAATATTCGTCCCATAGTGAAGGGAGTTTTGAATTTGGGCAGATGCAATGCCATCTGTAAAGGGAGGGGTAAGCATGGGATTTTTGCTCTGACACTCCTTCATTTTGATATGTTTGCTTTCCAGTTAGAAGCATAATGTACAGTTTTGGTAAGAAGACTGGGTGACCTGGATGTGCACGTGAGTTTAGTGTTACAAGATGCGACTTTGTTTAACACATAAGATGCTAAATGTTTGGGGTCCAGGTCCTTTCCAAGGTGCACTTTCTGTGTGCTTGTGTTTCCCATAAAACGAAACTTATGTAAAACTTATAAAATTTAATTAAACTACTGATTAACCTGAAAGGAATTAATATATTGAATAATGTAACAAACAAAACAACTCCCAAACATTCATGGAACTCACATTCCTTGTTTGAATAAAATCCTAAAAGAAAAGTTCAAAGGCTTTTGTCAATTGTTGACCTTTTTTCACTTGTTGAATCTTCGGCGCCAGTTGATGGGTGTGATGATCCGATTTTGCTCCGTGTGCGGCAAAATATGAAGAGTGACTGATATAACTGATCTTCCTTGTTTGTTAAGCGGGGAAGGTACTTCTTTGCACTTTCTAAAAACACTGCACACTGACTACAATGTTATGTAACTCAAGGAGCTCATTTCCTAAAAGCACTGCATGACTTACTACAATGTTCTGTAGGGTCAAAGAGCTTAGTTAGCTCTTTACACAAAATTGGTGTTTGCTGGTGACCATGATGTCGAGCGTCACTGGCTATACGACGTAATTCAGTTGAAATGTCTCTTCTACTTGTTACTCAAGGCGGTGCCGTTTATCATTATCGTTGATACTCCACTGCCGAGTGTGGAATCTACTTCAAACAGGGCGCTTGTACAGCGCACATACCTCCCAAACTTCTTGTCTTCTCTCGACGTATGACAACACACACACCCTCCTCTCAGAACATTCCCTCACGCGTATTTAGTATTTATTTGAAACATATCAGTAGGAAAAGAAAGGAAAAAAATTAAATAAAAAAATGACCTGTCAATGGCAGTTATGATTGCAATATTCCAGACCTACCAATTCTGCTGATGTAGTAGAAGTAAAGGAAAGTCGTAAGAACCTCGAATTCCAGTTAACGCCGACAATTCAACTTGTTCACTAAAATACCTGAGTTCTGTGGCATTTATTCAATCAAGATTAATATATTTCTAAGACACCTCTTGTTCTTTGACAGGTTGCCAGTTGGAGTCAAACCTCTCAGAATTAATACTTCAGTCAGGACTGCCATTGAATCACGAGACTAGAGCTTTAACTAAGAGTGTGGCTAGATATATGGTTCTGTCAAGAGCTTCAAACACTTCCCTTAAATAATTTTCCTCATTCTTAAAATGGAAATCATTCATCGAGCAGAGAGGAGACCCAGCTTTACCAGGTCAGCCAATGCAGTGAGCTTTATATCTGACACATTGGACTTTAAACCGAAAGGTCCACAGTTCGATCACCACCATGGGAACTACGTTGTGTCCTTAGGCAAGGCTCTTAACCCTTCATCTGACATGAAATGCAGTCGACACTTGCAAACAAAATTCTTGAATAATTTTTTTTTTTCATTTTTTGTCTCAAAAACATAGGTTATGACCCCTCATTGGAACGAGCTCGACGAACTCGTTCCAAAAAGGGGGTCATAGAATATGTTTTTGAGACAAAAATTTGAAAAATAATGAAAATTAATTGGCGATTTTTGTGAATAGCGCTGGCCGGTTTTGACCGTTACGTAAGGTAAAGGGTTAATACCGATTTCCCATGTGAGGGACACGACGGCACTGTGTGCTATAGCGTACTGCACGTCGATGGTGCACTTGTCTTCAACCAATGCTAACCCTACTTATGCGGAGTTAGTATGTTGGTGGGTTTCTCGCTACTGTTGTGTGGGTCCCTCCGGGTACTCCGGTTTCCTCCACTTGTAAAACTGTCCGACACGAGATGACCCTGGCTGTCGAAAGTGTCATTAAACCTAAACAAAAAAATTTCTGACACATTTGTTAGACTCTGCTTATTCTAACAGTGTTGTGCATTTTACCATGTACTTCATGATACATGAATGGACGATCCCACCCAAAACTGTTTGTTTCCAATATTGTGGAGAGTGCTAAAGGGCATTCAAAGAAAATCATTTGTGAAAAGAACCAATGGCTGCAGAAGCACTTCTTGAACTTTGTGCCGAGAACCATGAATCTAATGATTTATCAACAGTTACGGACAAAAATATTTGAAAATAGCAATCGAAACAAGTTTCGACAATGGTTATATTATCATTCCAGCTGATATGTTTATAGTTCAGAATCTTATTGTGTGTAATTCTCCCTTTCAACCTTCACATAGTTTTCAGTGTCAGATTATATTTATTTATTTATTTATTGGTGTTTAAGGTCACATACTTATGCACAATGGCTAATCATGACTGTGACGGATGGAAGAAACCGGAGTACCCGGAGAGAACCACCGAGCAACGGCGAGTAGCTGCCAGCTCCACAACATCGCAACTCCGCACTGCAGCACAGGCAGGATTAGATTGGTTGAAGACATGCGCACTATCGACGTGCAGTACGCCTTACTACACGGCGTCATCGTGCCCCCATGTAGACAATCGGGGTTAAGTGCCTTGCCCAAGGTTTCAGCAACGGTTATATGATTATTCCAGCTGATGTGTTTATAGCTCGGAATCTTATTGTGTGTAATTCTCCTTTTCACCCTTCACAGCAAAGAACATAGTTTTCGGTATCAGATTATATTTATTTATTGGTGTTTAAGGTCACATACTTATATGCACAATGGCTAATCATGACCGTGACAGTTTTACGGGTAGAAGAAGCCGGAGTACCCGGAGAGAACCACCGAGCAACAACGAGCAGCTGCCTGCTCCCCAACATCGCAACTCGGCACTGCAGCACAGGCAGGGTTAGATTGGTTGAAGACATACGCACTATCGACGTGGTGCCTTGCCGAAGGACACAACTCTGGAGTCCGAATCGATCGCTCAGGCGGTCACCCATCCGAGGACTAAACGGGCTCGACGTTGCTTAACTTCGGTGATCTGAAGAGAATCGGTTACCGAAACGCCACCGCGCCCCCTTTCGGTGTCAGAGCAGTGACTAATGTTAGCGAGCCAGATTACACGATGTAAGCCTGCTGTGCGTTACGGGAGATTTTCAGTAGGTTACCGCACCAATAGGTGCGAGACGTCCACTACTCCCTTAAAGCCACTCCGATCGCATCGAAGGTAAGAATGTTTTACAGGATTTTCTCTGGGAGAGGATCCCCCCTCCCCCCCCCCCCCCCCCCACAAACACACACATACACACACTTTCAAGGTAGCTCCGCAGCCCCCGGCTGAAGCAGTTCTTTTGGTCGGATTCGCGTCAGTTGAATAAAACTCGTAAGGGAGACGCCACCCGGCCTGTTCAAAGTAGTACTATGAGTTCTGAGGGTCATGTGACATAATACGAATGGGTAATGGAAATGGCCTGCAGCTATTATTTACACTTTGGTCGTATTATATTTATGATCTGCCCGTTTCCATGGACATGTCAGTTACCGCTTAATTTGCCTGACAAGTTTTTCAATGGTGCTTTTGTTGTCGTGGTAGTTTATTGATTAGCTCACCTGAAAAACCGAGAACACGGCAGAATAAACAAAACCCCTGAATATTCTGTTTGCTTATACTTTTCTCTGTAAATAAGCAACCATGCATACATATTATGTTTAAAATTACCACCATCAGAAGTATTTTATTACGACCATTATATTTAACAATTCTAGTGCAGGGTTGCTAACCAACATGGATTTCTCTTAATGGTGCGCATACAATGAACAAGCTCTCGGGTCATCTGTCTAATTCCGTAAGGTATCCGACGCTGTTATGGGCTGTTGGGTTTACTTGCTCCTGATGGAATTTACGCGCAGACTACCGTTGAATTAATGCGATGTCCATAGACGTCGGAGACAGGGGTATATATATATGTGAACAGCTTTAGAATTCGCCCGCCGATTTTATAGCTTCTTTGATGATTGGAGACCAGTCTCTGTCATTATACCTGATATCCACTCCACCCCACGCCCAATTGGCATTGGCACAAGAAACAACGTAAAATACATTAAAAATGATTACTCAAGAGTTTCACAGTTACAGTTCTCAGAAAGTAAAGTCTTTTCTATTAGTGCACTTCAAAAGGGGCATGCGCTGCCCCTTTCCCCTAGCCCAGAGCAAGTGGGACGCTGCCCCCCCCCCCCCCCCCCCCGCCGTTGCCCTTGGAGATGTTCCTTTATTTACAAAGATATTTAGGTATTCTTCCGAGCTCCAGTTATAGATACTGCAGTCAAGAAATATTTATTTCTCCTTGTAAACATCAAGATCTTGAGTCTTGAAATCTGGGGAGTCGTCATTAATTAGTATTTAGGGCCTATGGATCTCAAACATATCTAACAGTATTGTAATGTCATTAAAGATTTGATGATCAAATCAGTTCTCAGTGGAGAAACATTTATTGCGTTGATTCAAAGAAAACGAATGTTTGTGGCATTTTCTTTCTTCAATCCTCTGGAATATATCAGCTGGTCGGAAAAGCGAACCATTAGTTATAGGTATGGTTATTTGTCCTTGATTTTTCTTTGCAATCTATTGTACCTCGCAACTGCATCACCGAGTGTAAATAAATTTATTTATTTATTAAATGGTGTTAAGATCACATACTTATGCAGAATAGCTAATCGTGACCGTGGCAGTTTTACGGGTGGAGGAAGTCGGAGTACCCGGAGAGAACCGCCGAGCATCGATGAGCAACTGTCAGCTCCTCAACATACTAACTCTGTTCAAACTCCTCTCAAGCAGGGTTACAGCGGTTGAAGAAATGTGCACCATCGACGTGCAGTACGCTTTAGTACATCGTGTCCCTATGTAGGCAACATGGATATAGTGCCTTGCCCAAGGACACAACGCGGGTAGTCCCGGGCGGTTATCGAACTCGCGACCTCTAGCATAGAAGTCCAACAATGTACCGCTGAGCCACCGTGCTCCCCGTATAAATAAATACTGTGCGAGATTCTTTATGAACTTATATAGCTTAACCCTTTAAATTTAATATGATTTAACCCTTAACTGGTCGATTGCTACATATGATTTGTGATTTGAGTATTTTTTTCAACCAGCATGGGAGACTTAGTTTAGTAAAGTATTCTTCATAAATAATTGTTTTATTATTTTATATAAACATTTTTTCCACTACTCAGCAAACGCCAAGCTAGTGTGTATAGTGTAAACTTTAGTAAGGCCACTATAGAGGTTTTCAGCACATTTCAATGGAGCCATGATAGTGGCTTCTATCATCCAGGACAGTGATACGCCTGAATCCATAACGTAGATTGGTTGTACCGTGAATTTACGTTGTTGCTTCCAAAATATATATTAACTGCTCTACCCCAAAGAATGAATATGGACTTTTCCAGTTGATGGCTTTGAACTGAACAGGGTGGAATGAAAGATATCACCAGGGTTCAAATTGGTAAATATCTACAATAATCCACCAAATTTATAGCACAACTGCTGAACAATTGATTAATGATATTTTTATATATAGATCGTAACTTACCTGCGATGGATGGTCCAAGCAAGGAAAACTACAAAAAGAGAAAAAATGCAGAGTTGAAATACATTATCCAAACGTTGCTGACAACACATGCATCACTCCCACCATAATCTCATTCGCAACAAATAAGAGACAAAATTCACCAGGAAGTGAAGTACCGTCTTTGAACTCAGTTTTTTCTGGGAATTCCCATCAAAAATACACAAATAGTTAACTGAATTTTTTAAACCCAGAAAATACTTAGAAAATCTCTTTTTTCTTGTGGAATATTCAGTATTGATGTAAAAATCTAATAAAGCGCTTTAACAGTTCTCTCAAGCAATAATTGTTTTTCTAGGGGTCTTATTTTAGACAATAATGCAATATCCGAGTGCAACATTTCAAGACATATCATTCTAAACCAAATATTTAGTTCGGCGATACCTATAGCACTCATGGTCCTACATTGTAAAAGATGGACTGAAAAGTCTCATAATTGATCAGGGGAGATAACTTTGCATGGATTGCCAGAGAGAGTTCCAATTTGAACGATGCAATCCGATCAGTCACTTGATCCAAGTCGGGTGACTTGATTGGTTAATGACATCGGTCTTATTCTGTTAGGACTTCGACGCTTTTATGACTTATTTGTTTACTCACTTTTTGTGGAGCTTGGGCACAGACTACCGTTTCTGTAATGTGATACAGAGAATATAGAGGAAATGGAATGAGTGTTTTGGCCATTCAATATTTCGAGGCTAAAAATGTTCCGTTCGGGAACTTCGTAGACGAGTTTCATAAATATCGAGTGGCCAAATCACGAATTTCATATTCTATTCACCATGTGACACAACAGTTACCAAAAACACATCTTTTAGACAGAAACGAAGGGTTAAAGAATGGAATTTCACATTGAACGTCATGCATTTGACTGTGACGCGTCACTGCTGCACGCAGCTATACGTCATCGCCGCATTAATTTGACACAGATAACCAATTAGAAAGCGTTCTTTTGAAACTGACCACTCAAATCAACTGAAGGTGTTATGAAGCAGTAATTAATATTTATTGAAAATATGAAACGGTAATAAGCCGAGAAAATTGAGAAATCATATGATAAATAGATATTGTTTCGTGTTCAGGTTATAGATATTCCAATCAATAAGTATTTAATTCACCTTCTAAATATCAAGATAATGACACAATTAGTGGAGCTACGCGGTATAATCATAAAACTACAACTCCCCAGTCTCCATTTATAATTGTTCAGTAAATAAACATCTTTGATAATATTGGTTAAGTCTTTAACCCTTTACCCAACGTAACGGCCAAAGCCGGCCAGCGCTATCATCAAAAATCGCCAATTAATTTTCACCATTTTTTTCATTTTTTGTCTCAAAAACATAGGTTATGACCACTCGTTGGAACGAGCTCGTCGAGCTCGTTCCAACGAGGGGTGATAACCTATGTTTTTGAGACAAAAAATGAAAAAAATAGTTATTCAAGAATTTTTTTGCAAGTATCGTCTGCTTTTCATGTTAGGTAAAGGGTTAAAGATTCTGTTAAATTAAGTCTCGATTGAGAAACATTTCTTTCGTTGATTCAAAGAAGATGAATGTGTATGCTGGGTTTTTTTTAGAATCGATCGTTTGGAATATTTCGGTTGATTTTCCAACAAACTGAAATATTTCAGACCAGTGAATCTAAACATAGACGGTTGACTATTTGAAGGATAGGCTGGTTCCGGACCAAAACAGCATCGAATTCCTTACAGAATTTGACCGGTGGCTTGAGAGCTTGAAGCGACGATTAATGGAGGTCTGTGATCGCCATATTAGTGATTAAGATGCAGATAGTAACATCAGTTTGCATCAAGACAAATCCCCAAGTGTTCATCTGGAGCCAATACTACAGAAAGGTTTGTAATTGTATTTTCTAGAACTGTTTTTTCTACCTATTAATATAATGCCTAAAATGAAACATTAGCATTTTAAAAGATTTGGGTAATTTGCCAGTTGGCAAATCGCCACATCTTTGAAAATGTCAATGATTCATTTCAACCTATTTAAAGCCATAACCAGTAAATACAATTGCAGAAAATACTATTGTACAGGTTTTATAGTATTGGCCCCTGGTGTTATATTAAATGTAGGATGACACGCCCGTTTGATCGAACACATCCCTAGGGCAAGTGAGCGAGTCAAAAGCTGTCGTTGCTAACCCCTTCCTTCGACTATCACAATAAGGTCAAACCGAACAAAGAAGTTTCACAGTTTGTAAAACCACAAATCCCAAACATTCAATTATTATCACTAAACGTCTATTGCATATATCAAAATACTCCAACTGAATCCAGAAGACCCTCAGTATCCTCTTTTATCACCCACCTCCTGTTTTAGAAATCAAACGAGTGGACCCTATCAACGCAAAAGGACAATGGAAACTCGAGTCGGAATAACAATATATGCTATATGCATACAAACAAACATCATCTCTCCACTCCTAAAATATTTTCACACATTCTTGAAATAGCACAGATGTTGCAACCACTTTTGTTACAACAACCTCTCTTTTTACAGCTCACCACGTTTGTTACAAAACCAGCCCACTTTTGTTACAGCTCACCATTTTTGTTACAAAATCAACCATTTTGGTTACATAATGAGGTCACCACTTTTGTTACAACCATCGTCCATTTTTGTAACAAAGAAACCTCGCTCACCACTTTTGTTACAACAATTGCCCATTATTGTTACAGTTTTTGACAGTGTGAAAAATTAAGTAATCTGCAAGTAATGCGAGACGTGACGTTCAGTCATGATTATCGGGGCGCGGTTGCTCAATGGTTAGAGCGTTGGTCTTGAGATCGGAAGGTTGTGAGTTTGATGCCTGGCCGGGGTAACTTGCGTTGTGTTCTTGAGCAAAGCACTTAATTTCAAATGCTCGCTCGGGAGCACAGTTGCGCCATGTGCTGAGGCGTATCTCACGTTGATAGTACACATGCCTACAACCAATGCTAACCCTGCTCCTATGGGATTAGTACGTTCGAGAGTTGACAGTGACTCGCCGCTGTTCGGTGGTACTCTCCGGGTACTCCGACTTCCTCCACACGTAACATCTTTGACACAATATGACCTCAGCTATTAAAGTGTCATAAAACACCAACAATCCAATAATGCTTATCAAACCAAACTATTGTCGCGCATGTTCAGTACTAATGCCACACCCTTGCTTATTATTGGGTGACGTAGTAACCGGTCACCTTGCGACGTTTTTGTAGTTGTGATATATAGTGTATCGTGCGCATGAAATGACACGTGCCGATCGGTGCCAATTATAGGAAATTCCGACTCCTTGAACCTTGGACTTTTTGCTCTTTTAGCAGGTGCTAATGCAGATTCTCATCTGACGTCATTAGTCACGTGACCGGAAGGGGTGGGCTGAAATTGCCATGGTAGCCCGCGTGAGTTGCCATCTTGTGACGTCATTTCCATGTTGACACGTGGTCCCATTGCGCATTCGCATCGCGTGTTTCTAATGTGGCGCACTCTTCCGCCAGCCATTTTCACTATGGGTGCCGCTATCCTCGTTGTTAGGGGTAGCATGTGGTTGTTATGGAGCCCAATGGCCCCCTTGTTGGTAGGAGCGTGTTCTGAGGGTGTGTCCGACTACACAGGAGTATGCCCCGAAAGCTCTGGGATACTTTCAGTAGAGCAGAATAATCTGATTTGAAGGCTTTACAGGGGCTTCCAGCCCGTTACCTTGTAACGTACGACAGGACGTGGCTATCGTGGTGTGGAATACCTTCTTGTTGGGCAAGGGGGTGTTATGAGGGTCTGTTCGATTCAGCGGGAATGCATCGAATCACCACAAACAACCCAAACAACGACCCGAACCTACCACAACAACCTTTTATTGGACCGAGAATCCCCACCGAAATTTACCCAAACAGACCCTTGCGAGCTTCGCCCCACACAAGTGCAAGGTGCCTATGGAGAGAGACCTCAATGATGCCCTAACTCATAGCTTTCACTGCCTTCCCTGTCCTCTTAGCCCCCACCTCATAGCCTTCCTTGACTCATAACGCTCATTTAGAAAAAATAGATACCTCAATATCAGAAAACAACGGCCAACGGCAATTTTGGCATATTGTTAAGATGTTTCAAAACAACTTTGTTTCCGATCCAGAAAAACCGACGCTGAAAACTGATTCAGGTAACACACTTTTTGAAACCGACTATGAAAAAGCTAATATTTTAAACGAGGCATTTATTCAAAATAGTATGTTGAACTCGAATAGCAAACAACCCCCCCCCCCCTCCCCCCCCCCCCTTTAAACGCAAATGTTCGCAATCATTTAGCAAAATTTCTTTTACTCAGGAAGACATTATTCAGATTATCAATTCTCTTAAAAGTAACAAAAGCAGCGGTCACGATGGTATTGGACATAGGATGTTAAAGGAAACTAAATTTAGTGTAGGCAGACCTTTATTTCTGCTTTATTCTAAATCACTGGAGTTATCGGAATTTCCTCTGGAGTGGAAATGTGCTGATGTAATCCCTCTTTATAAAAAAGGTGATCGTCAAGACCCCCAAAATTATCAACCTATATCTGTTTATTGTGTTGTGTTGGTAAAATAATGGAGCGGGTTGTTTTTAAGGAAGTCTATAAATATTTTAAAGACAACAATCTATTTTATGTATTACAGTCAGGCTTCCTTCCAAACAACAGCATCGTTTACCAATTTTTATAGATCTCTCATAACCTTTGTGACGCAGTGGATAAAAACTTATCATGTGGTGTCTTTTGTGATATTTCAAAGGCATTTGATAGAGTATGGCACGGAGGAATCATATACAAATTAAAACAGTACGGTACGGTCCTTTGCTCCGCTGGTTTCAAAGACAGAAAACAGAGGGTAAAAATAAATGGTTGCAATTCCAACTATAAGAAAGTCAGAGCTGGAGTTCCACAGTAGTAAGAATCTCAATCACATCTACGGCGATCACGTCGCAAACGACATGAGCGCTGTCGAATTCAGGAGATTCTGCAAGAGGGTTTGGGATGGTGGACTTAACAATTTCGTCGTGATCGATTTGACGAGCGAATTTAATCGCGGAAAATATCGGTGCGGATTCGACAAGTTTTATGTTCCCGATGGTGATAATAATAAGATAGAGCGTGAAAATAAAAATTAGAAAAATAATAAATCTTCAAATAATTAGTTTTGAATAAAAAAAAAAAAAATAAAATTAAAATATAATGTTCGAACATGGAGAATTGTTAGAACGGATAGCCGAGAATACGGCTGCGAAACAATCCATTCAAATCGTGGTGAGTGGCGATTCGACTCGATTCGCTACGAAATTCGAACCTTCCATCAAATTGAATAGAGAGAAAAGTTACGAGATGGCGTTGGTGAATCTGGAGACTTATTATTCCTTTCCCAACGTCACTAAAAAGAATAACTCGTTCAAGTATTCCGACGGAGTGGATTGGTTGGAGATTCGAATTCCCAAAGGGAGTTACGACATAGACGATTTGAACAATTACATTCAGACGCGAATGAAGACGGATGGAAAGGGAAGCAACAAGATCAGACTCGCTCCCAATCCTAATACCTTACAGACGATGTTGGATTTGGAAGATAATTTTCGTGTGGATTTCAACATGGACGATTCTATAGGCAAGATGTTGGGATTCGATCGAAAGATGTATCGAGGCCACGCGGCATCTGAAAATACGGTCGACATTCTCGCTGTCAATAGCATTCTGGTGAACGTGGACGTGATTGCTGGAAGCTACGTGAATGGTAGCGCTCAGCCGACGATCTATTCCTTCTTTGCAAACGTGTCGCCGGGTTATAAGATCGTGGAGCGACCTCGAAATTTAGTTTATCTACCAGTGATTTTAGACACGTTGTATAGTCTCAAAACCACGTTGACGGATCAAAATGGTGAACTGTTAGATCTTCGCGGAGAGAGAGTGACGATACGATTTCACATAAGAGAAATATAAAAAGCCAAAAAAAAAAAAAATATTATATATATAGATAACAAAAATAAAATAAACGGTAATATTAATTTTTACAAAATTATTTTAATATAATTATTAAACAAGAAACAATTGAAGTAAATATATTTAAAAAAAACAAACAGAATTATGACACAATACGTGGTTAAAAACGTGAACATATCCGCAAGACAGAGGAAGAAACTTAAGAGAGCTTTAACAACTCGAGGTGAGGCGGTGAGATTCAAATTCACTCACGAAGATCTGACGAGAGGCGGACAGGATTCGAATGCCTGGACCAGAAGTCAAATCAAAAGGATGGAGAAAGCGATTCGCGATGGAAGAGGGTTGACGGTGAGATTGAGTCCCGCTCAATTGAGATACAATTTGAGAATGAAAGGCGGTTTCCTACCGCTATTGGCAGGAATCGCCGCAAAAGCATTACCCTTCGCTGCAAAGGTGCTACCCTTGCTCGGAAAGACTCTCGGCGTGGGAGCTCTCACGGGACTTGCTAGTTCGGGAGTTGAGAAATTAATGGGTGGCGACGGACTGTTTTTGAAGAAGGGAGGAGCCGTGTGTCACGTTCACGTAGACAACAGCGGTAAAGGATTGTATCTAGAACCCGTTAGAGGTGGCATCTCTCTGAGAGGAAACGGTCTCTATGTGAAGAGTGGACGGAACGTCAAGCGATATGGTAAGGGTTTGTTGCTTGGTGAGAATTCGCCATTTAAGAACATACCGATTTTGAATATGTTATTATAAATATAAAATTATATAAAATATATAAAATCATAGAAAGTATAAAATAATATATTTAAAATGGGTGAAAAGGTGGAGAAACAAATTTATCACCTGGATGAAAAGGTGGAGAAACAATTTGACGATAATGACGAACATCGCGAGCCAGAGAGCGAAGAAATAAAAAAATGGTTAGATGCTAATGATGGATATCTAAGGAAAGAGATAGATAAAGCGCGGGATATACGGTTGAGAATGAGACGATGCTTTCCACGGTCACCACTACCTTCTGAAGAGAATGGTAATGATGCGAGTGTTACCAAGAGATGCACAACATTCGTTCATAATTATGATTCGGATAAACAAAAATGTTGCCATGAACGTATCACATCACAAAGAAAAAAAGGAAAAGAAGAAGAATCGACGCTGAAATTTGAGAGAAAAGGAAACGTTATTATAATATATCATGATGATAGTGAAGAAGAAGGAAAACAAAAAACAAAAAAAAACAAAAAAAAAAAAAAGTAAATGAGATCTAAAGATGATCTCATTACTTTTTTTTTTTTCATTTTTTCTTCACTAAAAATCAATCACTCTATTGTTTATATTTCCAAGTCCGTTATTAGCATGTTGACGCTCGTGTCTTCTCCTTTTTCGAAAACGTGTTGAATGTTTATTTTTACTCTTTTGAGTTTTTTTACATCGGTCAACTCGCTCTCACCACCCAATTTCTTCACGAGTTCGAATGAGATGTTTGGAAATATGTAATTTCCATAGGGCAACGACAAATCGTCCTTGTCGAATTCTCTATCTTCGGCGATGACGATGTTCTGCAGATCGCTTTGGTACTCGTAAATCAAATCGAGCGCAGCTTCATCCAATTTCAGAGGCATCTTATATTTCTCGTATTTGTGCTCTAAGCCCTTCGTCTTGACATCGTTCAATTCGATGGGATCGTGTCATTGTAATCTATAGATTTTATGACCGAATTTCTTATACGTTTCGACTCGTTTCAATTTCAATTCGCATCTTTTAGGTGTTGTTGTCTTCATGATCGATTATTTGTTTTTTTTTGTTTTTACGAATTCTTGCAAATAATGTATATTTTAAATTTTGTATTTAAATAATAATTTGTTAAAAAAAAAGTTTGTTATTTTTTTTGCTCTTTATATATATATAAAAAAAAAAAAAAGTTGTTTTTTTAATTTTAATTTTCTTTAATGTAAAAATTTTTTTTCGTAAAAGTTTTTTTTCTCTTTATAACGCACGTCTGCTTCACGGAAATTTGTTTTGAACCTCGTGCGAGACTTCGCGTAAAAGTCATAAGAGTTCTGTTTGTCTTGAACTTTCTTCTACTTTTTTAATAGTTCGAACGACATTGTTGATTAATTTTTGTTCGCTAATAGTATTACGATTCGATTTTCTATCGCAAATCGTATCGTTTTCTTTCGAAATGCGTAAATATAAATTACGATTTTTTTCTTCTTGGTTTTTTGGAGAATAACGATTTATTAAACAACGTCGACGTTTATGTCGAGATTCCGTCGTGGATGTTGTCGTCATGATCGATTATTTGGTTTTTTTGTTTTACGAATTCTTGCAAATAATGTACATTTTAAATTTTGTATTTAAATAATAATTTGTTAAAAAAAGTTTGTTATTTTTTTTTTGCTCTTTATATATATAAAAAAGTTGTTTTTTTAATTTTTTAATTTTCTTTAATGTAAAATTTTTTTAGTAAAAGTTTTTTTTTCTCTTTATATATAAAAAGTTAAATTTTTTAATTTCAATCTCTCTATTGTTTATATTTCCAAGTCCGTTATTAGCAAGTTGACATTCGTCATTTTTCCACATACGAAAATGGTGTGAATGTTCATCTTTACTCTTTTGAGTTTTTTTCATAGGCGAATGCGCTCTCACCACCCGATTTCTTCACAAGTTTGGGTGAGATTATTGGATATATGTAACCTCCATAGGACAACAATAAATCACCCCTGTCGAATTCTCTGTCTTCGGCGACGATGATATTAATCAACAGTTCGCTTTGGTACTCGTAAAACAAATCGAGCGCAGCTTTATCCACTTTCAAACACATTCGATATTTGTGGTAGTAGCGCTATAAGTCCACCATCTCGACCTCATTCAGTTCGATGGGATCGTGTGGTTGTAATGTATAGATATTAAAACTGGATTTCTCATACCTTTTGTCTCGTTTCAATTTCAGTTCGCATCTTTTAGGTGTTGTTGTCATGATCGATTATTTGGTTTTTTATGAATTCTTACAAATAATGTATATTTTAATTTTGTATTAAAAAAACTTTTTTTTTCTATTATATATAAAGAGTAAAAAAGCAAAACTTTTTTAACAAATTATTTAATACAAAATTCAAAAAAAATATTTTTACAAATGAAGCAAACAGATAAAACAATGGTAAATTTAAATGAGAAAACCATACCTCAGTTAAACGAGATTTGTAATCTATTACAAATTTCAGATTTCAGAAAGCATAGAACTAAATCAAAAAAAATTGAAGTCATACAAGAATATTTGCGAAACGCTAGAAAGGCAAACGAAATGTCGATAGCAACGATGTCAAAAGATGCACCGGTTGTGAAAAATAAGAAGACGACTAAATGAAAAGCCATTGAAAAACATCAAGTTTCCAAAGAAAAGAAAAGAAAAACTAAAACGAAAACGAGTGATGCACTTCAGATTCAAGACAAACGAGATATATCGAGCGAAATTCAACGAGCAATCGACGAAGAGAAAGGAGAAGAATATGTAACACGACTCGTTGCGGAACTATTCCAATCGAAACCCGTAGAACGGGAGAGTGCGATCAAAGACATTTTTAAAACTTTTGACGTGATTCCCTCGTTGAAGAAAGTCGATCCAAAATTGTTCATGGAACGGGTGAAGAAAAAAGTATTGGATTTGTTTCGCAAATACACGATTAAAAATTAAGATGATACTCCATTGCATAATGAATAAAATCGATGTGAAGTCCGGCGAGAGCATCGTGAAAAATGCATATTTCAGATCTAACGTCGAACCCGTATTTCGAGGTTCAGATCTATCGGACGTTTTCGAAAAGATGAAAGACAAGATGTTGACGTCTCTCGCGAATTATCAAAATGAAGGTAGTAATTGGACGTTCGGTGAGGTGTTGAAACTCGAAATTCACATGACTAAAAACGAACCGTTGAAAGGATCTTCATACTTGGAATTACTGTATTTCTTGACTAAGAAACACGCCGTGGTCAACGTGAGAAATAAAGATGATCAGTGTTTTAAATGGGCAGTCACCTCCGCTTTATACCCTGTCGAAATACACACCGATAGAGTTTCTCGTTACGAGGAAACTTCTAAAAATCTCAATTGGACCGGAGTGACTTTTCCAACAGAGTTAAAACATATCGAACGTTTCGAGGTTCAAAATCCCACCGTAGCGGTGAACGTCCTGGGATACGACGATGAAAATCAAAAGATCTATCCTCTCAGACGGACTTCGTATCGCAGAAGAGAAAAGACGGTTATTTTATTATCGATTTTGAATGGTGACAATCGTCATTATTGTTGGGTTAAACATCCGACCCGATTACTGTCGAAACAAAATAATAATCATGGACATAAGATATCTTTATGTTGCAAATGCATGAACATGTTTAAGACCGAAAAATCATTAGCGAAACATCAGGAATATTGCAACGAAAATGAAGGTGTCGCCGTCAAAATGCCCAAACCCATCACCATCGTGAAGTTTGAAAATCACAATAGAAGGTTAAAAGTACCATTCGTCGTGTACGCCGATTTCGAATGTTTCACCGCGAAAATGAGTTCCTGTCAACCCAACGCTCTCAAAGTTACATCGAAAGATATCAAAAACACATACCTTCGGGCTATTGCATTTACGTGAAATGCGCTTTCGACTCGCAACACGACTTGGGTCCCTTCACCTACACGAAACAGCGCAAAGACGACGACGTGGCTCAAAGGTTCGTGGAAGAGTTAGAATCAAAAAATCAAATGTTATACGACAAATTCAAAACTCCGGCGAAAATGATCATCACGCGAGAGCAGCAGGATGAAAATAACAGAGCCACCGAATGTCACATATGCAGACAATCGTTCGACGAGAATTTGGAGGAAAATAAGAAGGTCAGAGACCACGATCATTACACGGGTCTGTATCGCGGTCTGGCTCACAGCAAGTGTAATTTAAAATATCGAGACGCCGCTTTCTATCCAGTGATGTTTCACAATCTCTCGGGTTACGACAGTCATCTGTTCGTGAAAAATCTTGGCACCTCACACGAAGAATTAAATTGCATCGCGAACAGTGAAGAAAGATACATTTCCTTCACGAAATGGAAGCTCATGGAGAGGAAAAGAGTAATCGACGGAAATACGTTGAAAGAAAAAACGAAATCCATTCGTAGATGCATACGTTTCATTGACACTTTTAAATTCATGTCGACCGCTCTGGAAAAATTAGTCGATAACATGAGCAAGGATAAATTTAAAATCACGAGCGAACATTTCGGAGAACGAGTAGACGTCATGTTGAGGAAAGGAGTCTATCCTTACGATTACATGAACGATCTAAAGAGATTCGAAGACACCACACTACCTTCGAAAGATGATTTTTATTCGAAATTATATGAATCCGACATTTCCGATGAGAATTACGAACACGCGAAAAACGTGTGGAAATCATTCGATATGAAAACCATGAGAGATTATCATGATCTCTATCTGAAGACCGACGTTCTGCTCTTGGCAGACGTGTTCGAAAATTTTCGAGACGTCTGTCGTCGAAATTACGATCTGGATCCCGCTTGGTATTTCACTGTACCCGGTCCTGCGTGGGACGCTTTGTTGAAGACCACCAAAGTTCAATTGGAATTATTATCCGACGTGGACATGTTGCTCATGTTTGAAAGGGCTGCGAGAGGTGGCGTCTCGATGATCTCTCACAGACATTCTCAGGCTAACAATCCCTACATGAAAGAAGGTTTCGATTCGAAACGGTCGACTAAATACATACAGTATTGGGACGCCAATAATCTGTACGGTTGGGCTATGAGTCATCCTTTACCGATTGGAAATTTCGAATGGGTGAAGGAACCGGAAGAGATGCAAAAATGGAGAGACTATCCTTGCATTTTAGAATCAATTTGAACTATCCGGAAGAATTACACGATCCACACAACGATTATCCGCTGGCTCCCGAACGAATGGAACCAAATGAAGGAGACGAGGAAAAACTCATTCCCAATTTATTTAACAAACGTAACTACGTTGTCTACAGCGAGAATTTGAAACAGTACATCGATTACGGGATGAAATTAGTCGACATACATCGCATCATTCGATTCGACGAAGAGCCTTGGATGAAAAAATACATTGATCTCAACACGAATCTCAGAACTCAAGCCAAGAATGATTTCGAAAAAGATTTCTTCAAACTCATGAACAACTGCGTGTACGGCAAATTGATGGAAAACATCAGGAAGAGAACCGATGTTCGACTCGTCACGTCTGAGAAAAAAGCTAAAAAATTAGTGGCGAAACCCAATTACAAACACCGAACCATATTTGGCGAAAATCTAGTGGCCGTTCACATGCAAAAGACGCACCTGAAGTTCGACAAACCGTATTATCTCGGACCAATCATCTTAGATGTCAGCAAGCGATTGATGTACGAGTTTCACTACGATTATGTCAAACGAAAATTTGGTGACAAAGCCAAACTACTGTTCACCGACACGGACAGTTTAGTTTATGAGATAGAAATGAAAGACGTCTACCGAGACATATCTCTGGACATGGCCGATTGGTTCGACACGAGCAATTATCCCGTCGATCACCCGTCCAACATTCAGTCGAATGACAATAAGAAGGTGTTGGGTAAATTTAAGGACGAGAGCGGCGGTAAACAGATCGTCGAATTCGTGGGTTTGAGACCCAAATTCTATGCTTATTGTCTAGAAGATGATGAAGAGATCAAGAAGTGCAAAGGAGTTAAAGCGTGCGTGGTGAAGAAAAACATCTCTTTCCAAGAGTATAAAGATTGTCTGTTAGGAAGTGGTCCGGTGTATAAGACTATGAAATCGATTCGAAGCGAAAATCATGACTTGTATACCGAAATAGTCAACAAGATTTCGCTGACGGCCGCCGACGACAAGAGATTCGTGTTAGACGATAAAATAAGCACTTTGGCACTCGGACATTGGACTGTGGATCTAATTAGAGACGATATGAATGGAGATGATTGGATTCTAGATGCATTTGCGGATGATAAGATTCCAGATACGATTGTGGATGATAGGATTCCAGAAAATCAAGAAGAATTAGATGAACCCAAAATTATAGAAGTCAAGAAATAAGACGGATTCAAGATTATGGAAGTTGATAAAGTTAGTTTAAAAAGAAAAAGAAAAAATAGAAAAAAATAACGTCATTTTTAGTGAATTATAATAAAATTAATAAAAAAAAATATATATATACGCATCTATGAATAAGAAAATAAAGATATCCGTAGAAGGTGTCGTCTTACCCAACGAACCCCTATCCAACATCGATCTGTTGAATGCGGCAAAAGATTTGAAAATCGAAGATTTTCTAGGTGTGTTTTCAAGAGATGCCTTGCCAAAGAGAAGACCTCGACAATCGGAATGCGGAATTCTAAATCTAGACGATTCATCGGGTGAAGGCACTCACTGGATGGCGTGGTTCAAGAACAGGAAGAAGAAGAATTATTATTTCGACAGCTACGGAATCTCGCCGCCCAAAGAAATAAAGAACTATTTCAACAAATCGATGGTTCTTTACAACACGGATCAAGTGCAATCACCAGATCAAGTGTTTTGCGGTCACCTGTGTCTCTACGTTCTCAAAAGATGGTCTGAAGGAGATGAATTTCAAGACATTCTCAATGACTTACATTAGAGAGAGATTTTTTTTTTATAGTATATATAAAGATAAAAAATTATTTTTAAAAAATTTTAATTGAATAAAAAACGAAAAATAAAATAACATAGTTCATTTTTAATAAACTGCGTTTTGAACACATTTTTTCTAAACAACAAAAAAAAAATCTCACAACAACATGCCAGTCGATAAATTTGGTAGAAGTGACGACGAAAAAGTCAACCCGAGAAAGAAGAGGAAGACGTTCGAAGTCGACGATGGTTACGACGTTGCCAACTTGGATGAGCATTACGTTCGGAGATACGAACCTCGAGAAGAACCTTTGAACATGAATGATAAGAAGCTCTACAATCTTCCCGAGCCGATAGATCTTGCAGATGCTGCGACTAAAAAATACGTCGACAGGAGGAACACCGATTTCGAATGAATCCTGCTGGATAATTACATGGATAAAACCATGACCGACAATCTCGATCTGAAATCCAAATGTTTGGTGAACGTCGCAAATCCCGTAGATCCCACCGATGCTGCGACCAAGAGATACGCGGACGACTCTCACGCGAGATTCAGCGAACACCTGAGAAAAAAATATGTTAAAACGATACACTCGGAATTGAACGCCAATTATAACAAGATAACGAACATGGCCACTCCCACGAATCCCAAGGACGTGGCGACCAAACACTAGGTAGATCTGGAACAGAGAAAGTCTGATGGACGTGAAATGAAATCGGATCTGAATGCGGGATTCCACAAGATATTGAATCTGTTGAAGATCGACAACATGGATGCGGACTCAACCGCGGTCAACAAGGGCTATGTAGATTCTTCCGTGATACAATCGCAAGAATATCTAGAATCGCAAGTGGACGATCTCTACCTGAACAAAGAACCTGGCGGAACCATGGAGGGTAGCATCAACATGAACGGTCTCAATTTATTCGGTCTCAATCACGATCCCAAATTCGATTCCAGCATGGTAAGCAGAAAGTATGTGGACAACAACTCCGTCTGGAGAAAGGGCGACATCATGGAAGGTAAACTAGACATGGGTGGACACGCGCTCACGAATCTACCGGATCCCGTGAACATGCCGGATGCCTGCACCCTGATTTCGGTGGTGGAGAAAGTCAAATATGCTAGACAATTGATCACCGTGTGGGCCAAAGAGGCCGATGCCTTAGAGGAGGGAAAAGCCGAGTGGTCTTTCAGAAATGGAGGTAGTGGATCGAAACATGGTCAGGTTGGATATCCCATGCCGTTGGGAGGTGAAATCCTTCGAATGAGTCTGGCTTCCTCGGATTTGAATAACAGAGCGGTCGTCAATCTCATGGTGAATGGTGTGGAGAGCGATAAGAGATACAGCATCGAGAAGACTGAGAATCAACACGCGAATGTTAGCACGTTCGGCACGCCTCTCAAAGTGAATGCCGGAGACAGGATTAATTTCGTCACAAAAACCAATAATCCCGAAGCCGCCACTTCCGTGGTGAGTCTACTGATCGAACTGGATCCTTTGAACAAACAGTGAACGCGTGGAAAATAATGAATTAAAAAAAAAAAATAATGTGTGATTATTAAAAACAAAAAAAAAAACAAATGAGATTTTTTTTTTTTTAATTTTCTATCCATTTATGATTACAATTTATACACTTTGCGAATATGGTTGTTGGTTCATCACCAGATCTAGTTTGTTGAGATTCGATTTTTATTTGACGTTTCTTACATTTGCGACATTTTAAAATTGTATTTTTTATAATTTCTTCGTTAGATCTTATGAGATCAAACTCTTCTTTTTCTTTTAAACGATATTCGTTAAAATCACAACTATTCCATCCTTTTTTTGTGTTACGTTCTTCATATTCAATTTGAATCCATTTTTCCAAGTATTTTATTTTAACGTCGTAGTAATCTGAAGTGAACAGATGATTTGTTGTTTTCGTGTCAAAAACATCCATTTTGTTTTCGAGATTTTAGTTTTTTTTAATTAATCTTACATCCACATTTTTAACGTTTATTAATTTTTTTTTCACACACTCGTCTCTCATCGAATGATCAACATCTTATTTCCGTCTGATTTGAATTGTAATTCTCTGTCCGACAGGACCAGGGCGAAGGCTTCAGTTTTTCTCGGCACGTTCCTATCGAATTGCATCTTGATCTGAATGTCTAACACGCTACTCTTGAGTCGTTCACTCTGTTTACTGACGTCGAACATGAACATGGGATACATCGACTTGTATTCGCCGGGAGATATGTTGGGATTGCTCATCAATTCGTCTAGACCGTGATACTTCTTTCTAAAATCAGTGGCGTCGCCGTACAGTCTGGAGAAATCGTTCTTGTCAAACGATGCGTTGTAATCGATTGCCAGATATCTCGTGGCATTCAGAAACACTTGCATGTTTCTCAAATGGCAGTGATCGAACAGCGACGCATTCTTTTCCTGAGACCCGTCCCTATCGGTCTGAAATGCAACCACGATGAAACGCGGTCTCTCGGAAGCAGATTCCACCGTCAATCTCCAATCGAAGTGATTCGTGGAGGGAGGAATGCTAGCCGTGTCGCACTGTCTCATTCTAAATCCCACGGGTAATTTACTCTTGGATTCTATGATCTTGTAGAGACGTGCTTTCTCATCGATCGAAGGCTCCACGTGCGGAACGAACCACGATATATTGTGTAGAGTTATCTTACCCGCATTGGTCGTGGTGAGTTTCACTATTGTGTCGTCGTTTCCTTTTCGAATCAACGTCAGATTGTGTTTGAATCCATACATGATCTTGTTGTAATCGTCCGCGAATCCGAAGATGTGTTTCAAAGGTATCCTGAATGAAAACGTTCCTTTAGGTCTGGACGTCTTGACGACGTAGTTGAATATCGTGGCAGTGCCTGCGCTAGCAGGGTCTACGGTGTCTTTCACCCACAACTGATTAAGTCCTCTGGATTTCGAAAAATCATCAGGATACGTCAGGAGTCTGAACATCGTGGTGGCCTGACCGGGATGAAACACAGATTCTATCTCTTGTCCGGATAGCATGTATTTTATGTTACTGAATAGATGCATGATGCCATTATTGGCAAGAGTAACCGTGTCGTCGTCGGCGTAGTTGCTCCCATCTTCCTTGGTGAGACGCCCCTGCACCACTATGTAACTCTCGCTAGGATGTACGAATAGATCTTGAGTTTCGACGTTGATTCTTATCTCTCCCGCATTGTTCAAACTTGTTCCGGTTACCGGTTTGTATTCGTGAACCTCATATTCTTGAATACTTTCATCTTTCACTATGCATTGTGCTATATCTAGTATATTTGTCATTTTAAAGGATTTTTAGTCTTTTTTTTTGTTTATTAATTAACTTGCTTTCTTTATCAAAAAAATAGTTTTTAATTATTTTTTTTTATTATTATTTTTTTCTCTCTTATATATATGTGTGTAAACAAGAAAATGTCAAAGAGAGTAAATAAAAAAAAAAATTTTTGTGTTCTTCATCAAAACTTCGTCTTCTGTAATTGTTGTTCGTAAAACTTTCCGATAATCTCTTCTCCATCCAAAGCTTCGATTTCGTAAGTCACCGGATCGGTGTGAAATATTTTGATGATCACGAAGATTTCCAAGGTCCATCGAGGAGTATAACCCTTTTTGAAGTGCTTCTTATAAGCGTAGATTCTCACTCGATCGCCGACCGCAAATTTCGGCGTTCTAGACTTCTTCCTGATCTTAGATCTCTCGGGATATAGATTCGCGTAGACCCGTTTTTCGTTTCGAGGATCGCTAGCTTCCGCGGGAGTCATCTTGATCGATCTGTGTCGCGTGTTGTTGTAATCTTTCACCAGACAGTTCAGAGCGCATATGTATTTCTTGGTCGAATTCGCCGTGAAGTATCTGTGCATCTTCTCCTTCATCGTTCGATTCCAACGTTCCACCACGCTGGCTTTCTCTTCGTTTTCGAGCGAGTAGAGGTCTACCAATCGACGAACGTCCTTGTTGTAGAATTCCTTTCCCTTGTCCACCCACAATTTACTCGGTTTTCGAGAAGACGAGTCGAACACGCTCTTCAGAGCCTCGGTGACGCAAGGTCCCGATTTATTCTTCAAAGCTCTGATCCAACCGTATTTGGAAAACACGTCGATGACCGTCAATAGATATTTGACGCCCTCGTTCCACCTCGAAAACAATCTCATGGCGACCAAGTCGGCAGACCAAATGTCATCCAGACCCTTCACGAACACCCTTCTCTTTCGAAATTTATGCACTATGGGTTTGTGTAACTCCTCGGCCAATTCGCTCATCAATAATCGTTTCTTCTTCTTCTTTTCAGATGCGCTTTTTTTTTTTGAATGCCCCATCCGAATCGACGTTTCGCACCAATCAGATTGCCGACCAGTGAACGTTCCATCTTCTCTCTCCTGGTCGGATTCGATATGCCTCTCAATCTCCTCAACATGTTTTTGTCGCAGACGTCGTTGTGAGTCTTGGTGTCGGAATGTCCGGCGTTGCACAGATCGTGATCATACATGGCCACGTCCACCCTATTCACGGGTTTGCTCCAAGATTTGTGAGTCAGATCAGCGTTGAGTCTCTTGTTCAATTTCGTTCCGGGTCCCGCGAAACTGTGACCAGGCAGATGCATTTCGAAAGGTAGATTGTTGATCATTTTATTCACGATGCCTTTACCTTTGCTCGCGTTCTTTTGTTTGATGAATCGAGTCTTGATAGAACCACACACGTCGCAAATTCCGCGAAGCTTCCATCTGTCGTTTTTAGTTCGCACTTCTCTAGAAATACTCGGCTCGGTAACTCTCTTACACTTTACGCAATACATTTTTTAAGAGTTATTTAAATTAATTTCGTTTTTTTTTATTTTATATATAAATTTAATATTTTTTTTTTTAAAATTCTGTTTTTATTATATATATATATTTTTTTTTCAATCGCTGCTCTTGAGTTCTATCATCTTACTGAATTCCTCCCTGGCCTCTTTCCTCCCCTTTTCCACGAGAGAATCCTTCATCTCTTCCTTGATGATCTGACGAGTCTTGATTCTCACGGCTTCTTTCATGGCATCGTATTTCATTTTCTCGCTCAATATCGCGAAGTATTCACCGTCCGATATCCTACCATCTTTCAACGCCATCGAGATCATTTCGGATATTGTGTCGATCTTGGAGTCGGCCAAGACGCGAATCTTGTCGTGTTTCCTCGCCTTCAGATATAATTTCCTACTCAAAAAGTTTCCGAGCGTGCTAAACAATCCGGCGGTGAGAGCTACTCCTTCTACAGTCAACACGATCGGAATGCCGACCGCGGTCGACAACAATCTGATGCCGGCCGCGTGTAAACCCATGGAAATCGTGATGAGTGTCGTGTCGATCGCGTTGACGAATTTCACGAAAAGCGAATACTTCTTCTTGAGGGAATGACGAGAATCTCTCTCTCGAGTCAGATACAATTGGATTCTACTGATTTGATCGATGCGATACCTCTCTCCTCTTTCTTTTTCTTCTGGCAATGGTGCCGTCGGCAAAACGCCATTCGGCTTCTCATCCTCGTCGTCTACTAACGTACGATACAATTTATTTCTGGTTCTCATTTTGTGTTTTTTTTTCTTTCTTTTCTAATATTAGATAAAAAAAAATTTATGTGTGTATTTATTTTATTTTCTATTCTCTCTTATTTTATATCAACGAAAAAAACTTAGACGTATGCTTCATTCAGCAATAATTTCTTGATGGATCCCTTGTCTTCTAAAGTCAGACTTTTACACGCCAATTTCAGTTCTTCCGAATCTGTGGGCTTGTCTTGATTCTTACAGAAGACTAATCTCTTCCAAAACGTGATCACATCGTTGAATCTAACGCGTTCGAACGCCGGTTTGAAATACATGACGACCATATCTTCCCTTTCCATCGTCAGACACGAATGATTCTCGTGATCGAATTCTAGATGATCCTGACATCCGACGCATCGTTCTAACAAGATGGGACGTAGTTCTTCGTTCACGCAGATTGCGTATGCTCTCATCAGCATGTTTAAAAGAAACCTCACTCTAATAGTCTGAGAATCGCTCATGATTTACGTATTTTTTTTTTTTATTATCTATTCGATTTGATATATTTATTTTTCTAAATAACTATTTATTTATATTTTTTTTCTCCCCTATATATATCAATCAAAAACGTGACAGCGGGCTCGCGAATTTCCAACACACTCCGACGACAACGACACTCTTCATTCAGATCGAGTTTTTTTTTTGCGAGAATCGAGTGATCCGATCGCTCGATCAGCTGAGTTTTTGAGAATTTCTCATAGTGGAGGAATTCCCCTAATAATAATGTCATAAATGGGAGAAAAAAAAACCCACCGCCTCAAAAACAAGGGAGAGTTCTGGACCATCTGTACCAACGCAATTGCCGATTCTGGACCGCTGGTCTAGAGTCCCCAAAACTGTTTTTTGATGACGACCCAGAATCTTTTGCTTTCGATCGCGTTCGCCGACGATGGATCGATGGGTCTGATCTGCGATGCGAACGTCGACGAAAAATTACGTACAAGATACAACTGAAGATGTACGATTTCACCCTTTTTTAAAAAACGCGCGTTCACCACGAGTATTTGAACGCTAAAAGCGCGATCTATGGAGTCGCGACTGTACATGGGCCGATTCAAGACCATGTACAGTTTTTGTGAACAAGCGTGTGATTTAACACTGAATTCCACGTTGGTGAACGCATCGTGTGCGTATGTTGTACACGTACATGTACAAGTGGTCGTGTATCGGCCTTTTATACCTACTGATATCGATTCGCTCTTGCTGGTACTCATGTACTTTCTCAGTGGCGTAACGGTAATATTGGGGGCCCTTAGGCCACATACTGTAATTATTCAGTACATTATAATGGTTTATTCTAGCACTGACTGGGTACAAATATTCTATTCAGTATAAAATGCACCCGTCCTTGACTAGCTTAAGAAGTTCTAGTCATTTTAGTGGTGACAGTATGGCCGTCGTGGACATATCACTTTCCACGGGTGGGCTATATTTCCGTGGACGCATTAATATTAGATTTCAAACACTAATTATAGGAGTAATAGTCAAAAATTTAATTAATGAAGCACCGGGTACAACCGGTGCTTCATTAATTAAGATTTTCCTGGTGGTGATTTTTTTCGTTTGTCCTTTCGTTCGTTTCCGTGCTTGTTCCTTCGTTAGTTGGTCAGCACCATAACCGAGAAGGAGTCATGTTGGCATTGGTTGGTTTCGGATACTGCTTCGACGGTTTGAAGTAACGACTCGTACAGAATGCATCCGCATTTGTAAATGAATTAAACTTGAAATTGTTTCGTCATTTGAACTACTGTCTCATGGTATCATGTGCCACGTACACAGCCCCGTAATTGGTTTCAGAGAATATGGCCCCGATTCTTTATGCAAGCTGGTATTGAAGCAACCAACCTCATTGCTTCAACTACAACACTGTTTTGAGACCCTTAATAATGATTTTTCCCAAAATGTTAGAATTGTTGGAGCCCCCTAAGCCGTGCAATTGTTGAAGGCCCCTAGGAGACGCCGTAACCTCGTTGTTTGGGCTTTACTCCACTGTAATTTCTTACAGGACAAGATTTGTGTCTTGGACTTTTGTCACAGGCGCAGTGAGTCCAATGCAAATGGAGATCTGTGACCGATTTGGGATGTTGTGGTCCTCGAATAACCAATTTTGAGTCCGGTACGTTCAAACTGAATAAGTTGCATGCATCACGACGACATAAATTTATCCACAAACAAATTTCCAGGTTGTGTTAACCCTTTAAACCCTGGTGGTATGTTCCATATGAATTAAACTACAGCAATTGGAAGAGTCCATATTCAGTATTTGGGGTAGACCAATCGATATTTTTAACGTGCAGCCCCAAGGCTGCACGTTGAAAATATTGATAGGTCTACCGACACACACTTGCCGAAATTATGGCGCATCACGTTCCTAGGCCGGAAAAGCGGCCCTCGGGTTCAAAGGGTTGGCTATAACCATCATTGTCAAGAATCAAACCAAATCATCAAGCACTTCGAAGAAGGCGTGCCTCGAGGAAGTGTGTGGAATATCTCTTCAGTCGGGATTTGAGTTATGACATTCGGGACAAATTGGTTTATCCCCCACCACCTCTAAATCGGGCGTCGTTGAGGTGTCCCTGTCTATAATGTTCATAAGCTAGGTTTACTCATTTTTCACTTTCCCTGGCCCTTGTTAAAGGTGCATGTGTTGAGAGGAGGTGGAGAAGTTTATAATCCTTTTCTTATTTTATTTCAATGTTGGCCTCTATCGCATTGTTTATGACCTATAAGAACAAGCTCTTAGTTCATGTTCCAACTTTGGTTTCTAATCTATGGCTTTGATACAAAAATTCAAATTTTTGTCGTGTTTTTAAAGAAAAATGCAGGTGGCGTCTGTTTTTCATATTAGGTGAAGGGTTGAAGACTTGCCCCGATGTAGCACCCCCCCCCCTCCCACACACACACACACACACACACACAAACATACAAACACAATAAACGCTTCCACTGAAAATCAATTGCATAAAAATCGATGCAGTTGTTTTTTTAATGGACCCAAAATGGTGTAGGTAATCGCGCCCTCGGCCACCCCCACCCCCACCCCACCTAAGACTCCATTCTGTCATTGATCCGCCATTGCTCATCACGGTATCGACCTTAAGCTTCCTTTCCTAAACAAAGCCCAAACCCAGCCTGAACACATGAGAGGAACAAGAAGGGAAAGAGAAAAAAAAATAAATTCAAAAAACCCAACAGAAATCAGCAATCAATACGGCGATACTCCTGAAGCAATAATGTTTTGAATAATGAAACTGGAGACTATAATTCGTCTCTTGAGTTCCAATGTGCACTGGCACATAGAGTATATTGGAACTCAGGGGACGTATTGTAGATAGATAGAACAAGAATAACAAAAATCATCGCAACAGCAAGTTTGCTTTTTAATAAATAATATGATTATATATATGGAGAGTATGGTTTCTTTGGTGATAGAACGTTTTGTTATGTTTTTAACCGATCGAATAAATTGCAATACTCCATTTCAATGATGGATGTGCTCCCATCTACCATATTCCTGTTCTTCACTACCACGCTCTTCCAAACGCCGCCATTATTTATTTATTTATTTATTTATTTATTTATTTATTTATTTATTTATTTATTTATTTATTTATTTATTTATTTATTTATTTATTTATTTATTCAACGACACTTTCGACAGCTAGGAGGATCACCTCTTGTCGGACAGTTTTGCGGGTGAGGAAGCCGGAGTACCCGTAGAGAACCACCGAGCAATTGTCAGACTCCCCAACGTTCTAATTCCCTTTAAGAAGGGATAGAAATGGTTTAACCATCGACCATCGACGTGCACTATGCCTTAGTATACATCGCCACCGCCCAGCCCCTCCCCCCCCCCCCCCCACACACACACACACAATCGGAATTAAATGCCTTGCCGAATGACACAACGCAGTTACTCCTTGAGGGGATCGAACCGTAGACCTTTCGGTTTGAAATCAAACTCCGTCGCCACCGCGATCCCTGTTAATTTTATCATTTCCTTCATAAATTTTTGTCACACCCACCCACCCGGATCTGTATTCGCAATCTCTTCTGGTAGCCGCATTGTCCTCAGTGTCTATACAATCTAGATGGGAAGGCAGTGGCTCAGTGGTAGACTGTTGGACTTCTATCCTAGAGGTCCCGAGTTCGATCCATGTCCGGACGACCCGCGTTGTGTCCTTGGGCAAGGCACTTTATCCCGATTGCCTACATGGGGGCACGATGACGCCGTGTACTAGGGCGTACTGCAATCGATGGTACACATGTCTTCAACTGCTGTAACCCTGCTTGAGCGGAGAATGAACAGAGTTAGAATGTTGAGGAGCTGACAGTTGCTCGTCGATGCTCGGCGGTTCACTCTGGGTACTCCGGTTTCCTTCACCCATAAAACTGTCACGGTCACGATTAGCCACTGTGCATAAGTATGTGACCTTAAACACCAATAAATAAATAAATAAATAAATACAATCTAGATCGTGCCCGCTCTTTCTGCACGATTATTCATATTTCAAAAGTTGCCCCATGCATTTTCAGAGTTTTTCTGCACTAACAGTTTTATCTCTGGTTTTTAATGCAGGGAAAGTGGGTGAGTACACCCGCGGCGGGTACACCCACTTACAGTTGCATTTCAACGAATTAATTTCATATTTTCCATTCAGTATTAATATTTTGTAAAGAAGATGATTCTGTTTATTTTAATTTATAATACTTCATTAAATGTAAAATAATACTACTATTTATCTTCAATAAATATGGCATCATCCATTTGGCACTTCGGATGATGCCCTTAACGAAATCTATTTTATTTTATCTTTTCCCTCTGCAATACACTGTTAGTTGGGCATAATTTTTTTAGAAGATACGACATTGAGAAGATATAAATGAAATTGACCCAACTTCAGTGGCCGGAAGTAAACACAACAGTGTGACATAATTTCCTATCACACGCTGTTTAGACGGTTTGCATTTTACCTTTGCTGATGTCCGTCCATATGAATGATTGAAGCGAACAACAACTGTGTATTATCTTACCAATAATTGGGAATTGTTAGATTAATACCTTTGTATTATTTTCAATAAAGTACAGTTATACTTCCAATAAAACTCTCGGCAGCGACAGTCCAGATCGAAATGCATGGACGTATAGGCTATAAATTGAAACATCACATTTGTCCTTCCGAAAAAGCTAATATCGACGAATATGGACAATTACATTTCACCTTGTGCTGTGGAGGAATTTTCTGTCGGTGTTCAGCTAAGCAGATTGGGATAAAAAAAATGCTGCTTGCCTTTTGTGATAATAAATTCTCGCCTTCAAATTAATTTATTGAACACTTTACCCAACGCGCAACATTTATTAATTATTGTTATTTAAAACTGTTCAACAATTTTCAACAAAATCATATCATGTGACCCGCATTGGAACGAGCTCGACGAGCTCGTTCCAATGCGGGTCACGTGATATGGTTTTGTAGAAATTAAAAAAAAAAAAAATTCAACTCCTTAATTTGTAAATTACGCAGGCGAAAGCTTCCGATTCTTTAGGTAAAGGGTTAATCGACACAGCTTTCATATCAATACATAAGGAATGATACTTTTGCGTTATGAAAATTGTGGTTTTGTCAAAGGTCAACTCTTTTTTTTCAATGCAGGTTTCATTTGGTAGCCTGAATTTATTCATCAATGACTGTTTTATTACACTTTATTGGAGATTCTCTATGGTCGCGTTTCAAAATAAAAAATCCGCATCAACGAAAAGTTGTTTGCCACCAAATAGACATGAAACAGATCCGTCATGTCGTTTATGGTTTTCCAACACTGAGAATGTTTGTTTGTTAATGTAATTTAATCATCGGAGGTTTCACGACACCTTCAACAGCCAGGGTCACATCGTATCGGGCAGTTTACGGATGGGGGAAGCCGCAGTGATCGGGGAGAACCACTGAATAGCGGCAAGCAGCTCTCAGACTCACCAACTTACCAACTCTGTACAAGTAGAGACAGCAGCGGTCGACGGCAAGTCACTTTAATAATAAATTTGGATATGTCGTCTGCGTTGGGTGAAGGTGTTTCGAACCGCATCATCAAGGCATGCTGATTCGTTCCGACTGTGATGCCTCAAGTCTCAATTGTGGTACTTGAGTTCAGATATCTGAACAGCTTTCGATATACCGGTATATCGCGGTATTTTTTTGAATACCGATACCAGTATTCAGTTTTGAATATCCTGCAGCCCTAGGCAAGTGCACCATTGACGCACAGTACGCCTTAGTATATAGCACCACCACGTGGGCAACCAGGATTAGGTGTCTTAGTCAAGGACACAACGCAGTTGCCGCTCTTCAGAATTGAACCGTACACCGTTTTGGTTCAAACGCGTTACTTTGGTAGCGCGGTGGCTCAGTGGTAGACTGTTGGACTTCTATGCTAGAGGTCCCGAATTCGATCCCCGTCCGGCGCGACCAGCTTTGTGTCCTTGGGCAAGGCACTTTATCACGGTTGCCTACATGGGGGCACGATGATGCCGTGTACTAAGGCGTACTGCGCGTCGATGGTGCACATGTCTTCAACCGCTGTAACCCTGATTGAGCGGAGCTTAAACAGAGTTTTAATGTTGAGGAGCTGACAGTTGCTCGTCGATGCTCGGTAGTTCTCTCCGGGTACTCCGGCTTCCCCCACCTGTAAAACTGTCACGATCACGATTAGCCATTGTGCATAAGTATGTGACCTTAAACACCAATAAATAAATAAAGAAATAAATAACGCGTTACTTTACACAACCAGAATAACTTGAAGACGACATGTGGTAAATAAATCTCTTGAATAACTTAAAATTTTCATTTTTTGCCTCCAAAACATAGCTCCCTTCATTGGAACGTGTGGATCGAACGCGTTCAGTCTGGTAGTGGTGGTGGTGGTTTTGGGTGTGGTGGTGGTGGTCATAAGCTATATTTTCGCGGGAAATGTTGGAGAAAAAATTTAAGGATTTTTTTTTGTGAATTTGTGAATAGCTTGGGGTTAATACAGCCATTAAATTTTGTAAAGAGTTAAGGGAACATAAACTAGCACGGTTTTCGGGGCGTCAGTCTGTCTGGAAAAGGACTGGTGCGACCAAGGGCTGCACGGTATATCGATAAACCGATATATACCGGTGTTCAAACCAGTATCGATTGAATACCGGTGTAATTGTAAAAATATCGATTTATCGTCATTCTTTATTTAGCCACAATTTAATTTTCAAGATGTCTTTAGTTTTTTGACTGTAGTCCCAAACGAATAATATTATCCCTGTACCTAAGGAATTAGCCGCATCCGCCCGAGTAAAACACAATTGTGCAGGTGAAAAATATTATTTTCAAAACATTTCAACAAAACCATATCATGTGACCCCCTCGTTGGAACGAGCTCAAAGAGCTCGTTCCAACGAGAGGCCACATGATATGGGTCTGTTGCATCTTATTGAAACATTCGATAAACTAATATTTAAAAAAATAAATTTTGATATCGTCAGTGTTGGGTAAAAGGTGATTCGAACTGTATCATCAAGGCATGCTGATTTGTTCCGATTTTTGAAGGCTCCCGATTATGGTACGTATCTGAACTGTCTTTCGATATACCGGTGTACCGCGGTATTTTTTGAACACCGATGCAGGTATTCAGTTTCGAATACCGTGCAGCTCTATTCCGACTAAAACGGTGAGGTTACACGGTCCCACTTCTCTCGACTTTGGAGCGAAGAACAAAATGTAAATGTATTTATTTATTTATTTATTTATTTATTTATTTATTTATTTATTTATTTATTTATTTATTTTTATTCCATAGAAATGTAGATGGTGCTTTTTTGAAAATATAGTCAGAATTTTTACGATCTCTGTCTTCCATGGTATTGTATTATATTAATACGTCACCATCATTATCGTCGCCACCATTTGGCAGCAGCACACTTATTGTAGTTCAGTGGTAAACAAGGTCTGTTTAACTGGTAAAATAAGACGCAGTCACCCATGCTTGAGGTGGAAATCTTTTAAAATGGGAAACATGGATATAAACGACAGGCTAAAGGTGATTTTATATCAATGATGCGGCCACAGTCTGCCATTGTGTAGAAATATGTAACCTAATAAATAAATACGGTTTTTATACCACGATTGCTGCGTGTATTCAACGTTACAAGATACAATGCAGACATTGGGAAATGTGCGAATTACACAAAGCGTGGAATCCAGATTGCGCGTAAGAATATCATGTAAGAACGCACCTGATTGGACATTACACGTCTGAGTGACGCCACGACGAAAATGAAAGCCTTTGACACAAAACAGCGTTAAGCAAGAAAGTAAATAGACCTCAGATTTTTCCTTAAAAATATCAAGCATCTGCAATGCTTTAGCACCTAACACTTTCGCTGCCGAAAAGGACTATTGTCACTTATTTTATGATGTTTATCTGTACGTTCTGGTATGCGCAGATCAAACCTACCATCTGATTAATTGTTGGAAAGGGCTCAGAGAGCCCTTTCCAACAATTAATCAGATGCTAGGGTTCCAAGTATGTCATAATTTTTATTGAACTTCCTGGCATAAAGGCGTACATAGAGGTCCTCCATGTAAGGCTAAAGTGGGTGTGGCAGTGAAAGGGTTAAGGGACTAAATATTGACTCCAGTATGATTGACGCGTGAAATGTGGTTCAAATATCACTGAATGTCTGTTACTCATAGCTACAGATAAAAGGCCCGCACAGTTTACTAACACGGGACATAAAAATTGGAATTGTTGGTGGTTTGAGGCTTGAAATTTGTAAATAAAATTTCTTACTGTAGTAAAGTTTGCCTGGAATTGGGGGAGGGGGGGGGGGGGGTCCCCAACGTCGCGATGTCCCTGTTAAGCTGCTATTAGTATTAAGCATATACAAGTTTTTGTAAGTAAACCTGGATAATCTATTGGCAAGAAAATATCTAACGGAGAGTTTGGTCACCCTTCAACGGTTAATTCAAATGTGATAGAAATCCAGTAAAAGGATTTTAATTGGTTGAGTGCTGAATTATATTTCAGAGGTGATTTGAAAAGCGAATGTTTCTTTTTTAAAGATGCCATGCAACTAGCCCGTGAAGCCTTCGTTTAGCACGATTTTGTTCATGAACAATTGTTGTGTTTCAGGGAGATAACTCGCATAAGCTTCAAGCTTCTGTCAAATCCCTCCATTACTCAGCAATTTGTTTATTGTTAAATATATGTTATATTGTGAGCTGCTGTGCCTTGTACTGTTACTTTTTTTGTTCAATTCTGTAACGTATAGCATATTCATTAAATAAAATATTGTTTAAACTAACTGTTGTGTTACAATTTATTGGAGAGTGCCTGTTGACCCGTTGGCACTCTCCGATAAATTGTAACACAATTTTATATAAACATTTAAGAAAACAACAAGCCTATGCAAACAGTACAAAGCCACACAAGTGTGTTTTAGCACTTTTCTTCAGAAGAGCCGTGATAGTGGCTTCTAGCACTCAAACAAGTAAAAACATTTTTTCGTCTGTAGAGGTATTTGGCCTGTATATCTTCAAGATTGAAATCTGTGGTGCAAATTTTCTTCGTGCCCAGTTATTATTATATTATACTCCATTCAACACTAGACCAGGAAAACGATTAAAAATCAGAAGCGAAATACACATTTTCAAAATATTTGCCACGTCTCGGTCAAGTTTATTTATTTATTTATTTATTTATTTATTAGGGTTTAACCCTTTACCCAACGAATCGGCCGCATCCGCCCACGTAATATGCAAATTCAGCAGTTGAAAAAATATTATTTTTTAAAAACTTTAAACAAAACCATATCATGTGACCCCTCGTTGGAACGAGCTAGTTGAGCTCGTTCCAACGAGGGGTCACATGATATGGTTTGGTTGAAATTTTTTTAAAAATTTGAAAAAATGATATTTTAAACAATAAATTTTCATATCGTCTGCGTTGGATAAAGGGTTAACTACACTTTAACAGCCAAGGTCATATCGTGTCGGTGACAGTTTTACAGGTGGAGGAAGCCGGAGTACGCGGAGAGAACCACTGAGCAACGACGAGCAGCTGCCAGCTCGTAACTCCGTCCTGCAGCACAGGCAGGGTTAGTTTGGTTGAAGACATGCATACTATCGAAGTGCAGTACGTTTTAGTACACGGCGTCATCGTGCCCCCATGTGGACAATCAGGATTAAGTGCCTTGCCCAAGAACACAACGCGGGAGTCCGAATCGATCGCTCAGATGGTCACTCACCCATCCAAGGACTAACCGGATTCGACGTTGCTTAACTTCGGTGATCTGACGAGGACCGGTTATCGCAACGTCACCGCCCCCCCCCCCCCCCCCCCGATCAAGTCTGCTGCGAGATTTTATTAGTTTTGACCTTTGAGAAATATCTATATAAAGTTTGATGTTCATCGCCAATTGAATAGTTTTCGCTTTTTGGTGTCAAATCCAGTAACATCCGGGGTCTCCACAGAAAAGTAAGTGAAATAGCTGCACTGATCGAGGAAGAGGACCTTGATGTCATGCCCCTAAGTGAGACGCGAGGAACGGGCAGACCAAATAAGGGGGTGCGTCGGGATAGGTGTAGGACGAACTGAAAGTCAGAAAAGAGGTGGAGGGGAGGCATGTACATAAAAGAGGATTTAAAACCGTCGTTGATCACAGACCTGGAAGATGTCAGAAGCCCGGCTGAGTATCTAAAGAAACAAACTGGATGGGTAACGGTTAATCTAAAAAAACAAAGTGTTTCCATTGGGAATGTGTACTGTGCGGTGGAGGGAAACAAACCTGAGTAGAGTGACTCAATATACTCAACACTTAGGTCCAGTATCACGAAATTAGAAAACAGGGGACTCGGTATAATTCTAATGGGAGACTTTAATGGACAAATAGGTGATACAGAAGAAGGCATCCAGGGCGGGGATAAAAAAAGGTCAACAGAAATGGAAGGAAGCTGTTGAACTTCACAAGTGAGCTCGGTCTGTGAAGATTCTGGACAGGGATGCGAGGTGTGAGGGGAAATGGACCTGGGAAAGGAACAACGTAAGAACAATAATCGACTATATTCTCACAGATATCGATTTATGGAGGGAGGTGATAGAGATAGAAGTGGGCGATGAGGGTAAAAGGGAGTTGGGTAGTGACCCCAACTTGATTACAGTTACGATCAGGGGCAATAGTCCAATGAGAAACAAGGAAAGCTTCAAGGAGATTTGGGGACTCAGAAAGGATGCTGACTGGGCGAATTTTGAAGAAAATTTAAAACCAATGCTTGTGAATGTACACGGGGAGGGAGGTGCAATGTTCAGGAAATGGCAGATGCCATAGCTGTGAGCTTTGTGGAAGGCAGGGAAGGTAAGTATAGGAAAAATTAGGGTGTCAGCACGGGAACTTGGGTACAGAGTGCATGACGAACTAAAAAATTCCATAAATGGCAAAAAGTCAAATGTGCTGCGTACAGGAGGAGAAGAAAACTGAAGGGGGTGGAGAGCAACGAGCCAGGGTAGCAAAAGAAGAATACCAACAAGCACAAAATAAAGTAAATAAGATAAGACGATAATCGGAGAGTGCGAAACTGCAATCTTATTAGAACGATAAGAATGTCAGGGGTTGGGGGAGGGGGGGGGGTCGAGTTCGAACGTATTTTGGAAATCGGTGAATAAAAGAAACAAAGGAAGTAATTCGTCACAGAGTATTAAAGTGGAGGGCAGAAATAAGACTATCAAGACAAAATCGTATCAGAAGGAGTCAAGCACTGGGAAAAGGGTAAACGATAGGCATGGGGAAAGCCACCAGAGTGCCACATTGAGGTTGAGAAAAATTTATGGACTTCGTGTGCAGCGAAATAAAAACCACGGAGGTACAAAAATGGTCCAAAAAGTAAGGAACGGAAAAGTGGGAGGGATGGACGAAATTCCCAAGAGGTCCTAAACAATGGATGAGGGTGAGGAACTCTGTAAAAGCTTAACGGTCCTATTCAATTTAGTCATAGAAAAAACAAGAGGTTCCGAAAGAATGGAGAGAAAACAAGATTACATTTATACTCAAAAAGGGGAGAAAAGGATGTATTGGACAATTATCGGGGGATTTCTGTCAGTAGCATCGTTGAAAAGGTTTTCTGCAAAGTCCTTTATGGGAGATTACAGGATGTTAGTGAAGAGAAAGAGTTTCTGGGAGATAACCATGCAGGATGTCTTCAGGAAGGGAAAGGAAGTCAATGGCCATCTTTTCACTCTGGCCCAATGATAGAATCTGCGAAAGCCAAAAAAAGAGATGTTTATGGCCTTTGGGGGTGTGAAAAAGGGTATGGGAGAGGGTATGTGGCGAAAGCTTGAGGCCTTGGGCCTGGGAGGTGAGTTTGTTGGAATTCTGAAAGCTTTATATAAAGATGCACAACGTGAACTTAGCCTGGGTAGCATAACAACAAAACGTGTGCCCATAGAAACAGGCCTAAAGCAGGGATTTCGCCAATTCCTTTTGCATTGTACATCAAAGATTTAGGAGATGAACTCTTACACAGCGACGAGAGGGTAGCAGTTGGGGACCTGAAGATCCAGGGCTATTTTTCGCAGATGATGTGGGACTAGTGTCAGAAAGCGAAGGGGGGGGGGGGGGGGAGGTAGAGAAAATGTTGGTAATTGTTGGGAGATAAGGGAACAAATGGAGACTCGAACTAAACGAAAGCAAAAGCAAAGTTATACCCGTGGGTCGTAAAGCGGAACCTACTCGAAAGTGGAGAATGGTGGAGTTCTGCGTGATAAAGAGAAGTATTCCCGAAGGTAGCAGCAAACTTCTTAGTGTAGGAGACATGACATTGTGACTACGAGTATTTCGGGACCAATATAAACATTACGGGAATGAGCATCTACCGAAGCCACACGAAAAAACTAACCGTGAAGGGGAGGCGAATCCCTAATCAAATGAAACTCATGGGGAGAAACAGCTTCAATAAGGTTTTCGTGGGGAAAACAATTTGGGAAATGGTTGGTGTACCAAGTATAATATATGGTACGGAAGTGATACCTCTAAATCAAATGGCGTTGAAGATCTTCGAAACCCCGCAGAACGATGCAGGTCGATGGATAACGGGGTCGAGTAATGCTGCATCACTAGAAGCAATAAGGGGTGAACTTGGGTGGATGAGGATTAAGTACAGGATAGACTAAATGAAACTCTGTTACCTTAACTATTTAATAAATATCCCCGACAGCCGATGGTGTAAAATAATGTTCCAGAATATTTGTGAGGGAGTTAACCCTTTACCCAACGTAACGGGACCCCGCCAGCGTTATTCTCAAAAATCGCCAATTGATTTTTATTATTTTTTTCATTTTTTTTTGTCTCAAAAACATAGGTTAAGACCCCTCGTTGGAACGAGCTCGTCGAGCTCGTTCCAATGAGGGGTCATAACCTATGTTTTTGAGACAAAAAATGAAAAAAATGAGTTATTCAAGAATTTCTTTTGAAAGTGTCGTCTCAGTGTTTTTCACATCAGGTAAAGGGTTAATAGAGAACCATTCAGTGGAGATCTCGGACTTAGAAGTGGGCAAAAAACCAGGGTAAAAAATTGTCTGAGAATGAGTGATGACGGATTGTAACTTGAATTGGCGAGAGGAGGTCAACGCAAAGAGGTACTGGGGTGGCCTGCGGGATAAAGAGAAGTCAGGCTTTGAAGAGTTCCTTGATGGCACCTTTGGAGGGTCACTGTTGTTCAAGATGAGGTTGCGGTCACTGGGGCTTAGAGAGAAATCTGGAAAAGAAAATGAAAAGGAGTGTCAGATGTGTAATTTAGGCGCGGTGGAGACCCTGGAACACTTTCTATTAGAATGTCCAAAATACAAGTCTAACAGAATAGGATTCACCGGGATTATGATGGGGAAGTTGGATGAAAGAATGAAGAACATATGGATAGTGGATGACACAAAGGAGAAGGTTAGTATGCTCATCGCAGAGATTGGGAATAATCGTGTACGGGATGCTATCAAGCAGTTCATCTCAAGAGTGTTGGGAGTAGAGAAGAGGCGTGGGGTTAAGGAAGCATTTGGGAGAACGGGGCTAATCAAGGCCTTCTCACCTCAGAACCTCGACAAATCGTCGGCGGGCCAAAGTGTTATTATTATTATTATTATTATTATTATTATTATTATTATTATTATTATTATTATTATTATTATTATTATTATTAATCAGCATGCCAGTAATTATCGACAGCGGCATAGTCAGGGGTTAGGGGAATACAGCCCCATTTTTCCGAAATATGGACCAAATTTTTTTTTTATTTTTTCAATTCTTCCCCCCAAAACATGATATGTGTTCCCTATTATGGACTTGTTCCAAGCAGAGCAGCTGTCATGAGTTGTGTTTTTGAGGTAAAAAATGATTGTTTTTAGTTATTCAGGTTTATTCTTATTAGTGTCGTCTGCTCCTCGTGTAGGCAAAGGGTTAAAAATCATACTTTTTACTCTTACTTAATTAAAAGTTAATTAAAAAAAACGATGTTGTATCTTGAAATAAACAAATGGTATTTCGAAATAATATTGTTATTACGCGATAACGAAATATAATTTCGTAAGTTCGAGATATTATTTCATTGATTCGAATTAAAATAAGAGCCAAGCCCAGGGGCGGTGGAACGATTTTCAAAGTGGTAGGAGGGGGAGGGGTGGATTGGGTGATGGATGGTCGTCGGTATGACGGGCCGACCATGGTTGGGCCCGTGGTACCAAAATTTTAAATTCCAGGGTCCCAAAACCCCCATTTCCATGCATTTGAGCGGATATTTTGAGATTTTTCAGGAGATGTATTTGAAAGATTTCACACTTTGAGAGCAGTTAAAAAACGTTGGTAAAGCATACAGGTGAGGTCCATTTATCAGCTTTGGTCGTAACGACCAAAGCTGATAAGTAGACCTCACTTGTATGTTTATCAAACGTTATCAGCAATTATACTGTCTGTGGGTTATCTTGTCTGGGGTGGATTTGGTACTTGTATGTCTGTAAGATTACGATCTATTTCAGTTAACCGATTTTTAAGAGACTGTATACATTTTACCGTTTGCTGCCACTAACAGCAAAAAATGCTCCGAAATCCATCGAAACTGAACCAGTACGAGAGAAACATAGCTGGCGAAAATATGGGGGAGGCTCTGGATCCGCCCCTAGTTTCACCAGTCACTGGTTGTGTTAAAATATATGCATACAAAAAAATATGGTCCGGTAAAAACAGTGGGTGGGGGAGGTGGGGGGGGGGTGGCTTCAGGTTCGGCCGCCCCTGAAGCCTGTCACTTTCCGGTTTCTATGTATCATGTCTTATGACTTTCTCGCTCAATATTCTGTTGGTGATTCGAACTCTATATTTGATCAGCAACAATAATTTGAAAATTATTTACAAAGGTTTACACAAAAATAATTTTACTTTTTTTGTTCTTTACATGCACTTGCAGACTTTTTCGTGACCACCGAGCAAATGGTACATCTTTCTTGTGGATCAGTCGTCGTCAAATCTGACCAAGTACGTGCACGAAGCGCCTTGAATAAAATCATCAGTTTTTTTTTCTCCAACGTTTATTCTGAACAGAATTCATGACTTCTTTAATAAAGGTCCTTATTTATTTATTTATTATTTATTAGGGTTTAACGACACTTTCGCTAGCTAGGGACAGTTTTACGAGTGGAGGAAGTCGGAGTAACCGGAGAAAACCACCGAGCAACGGCTCCTCAACATACCAACTCCACACAAGCAGGGTAAGCATTGGTTGAAGACAAGTGCACAATCGACGTGCAGTGCGCTTAATACACAACGCCACCGTGCCCCCACGTGGGTGAAGTGTCTTGCCCAAGGACACAACGCGGTTGCCGCAGGTGGGATTCGAACCGAGGACCTCTCGGCTTGCAGCCTGCACCTCTCCCTACTGAGCCACCGAGCCCCAGTAGAGGTCCATAGCCTTCTCATATGTGAACCCGACAAGTCAGAGGATGGCTAAAGAATCATTGTTATTCCATGCTTTGGAAGAAGAAAAATCTGAAGAAATTTCGTGTTATTTGGTGAAAACATCGTTAGTCTTCAACTTGAACGAGGTGAAGGATTAACACTTTTACCTACCGAATAAGCCTGTATCCGTCGCGTAACTTACAAATTGAGCAGTTGAAATTGTGTGTTTTTTTTAAATATCAATAAAACTATATCATGTAACCCCTCAGTGGAACGAGCTCGGCGAGCTTGTTCCAATGAGTGGACACATGATATGGTTTTGTTACAAATGAAAAAATAGAAAAAATAATATTTAAAATAATAAATTTTGATATCGTATGCGTAGGTAAAGGGTTAAACGCGACTGGACATTCCATGAAATTGGGTACAATGAGCATGTTACAGCTAAGTTTTACAAGATCATCTTTGGCCAAGAATATAACTAATAATTTCTGAGAATGTTAATTAAATCGCTTTTTTGATATTCGCGTCATGTTTTTGAAACAGGCTGAGCGAGAAAATGGTAGATAGTCTTAACATAATAATTTTTCTAGCCCATCTGTGTATTTTACAAGGTAACATATTATCTAACACCATAGTTGATACACATTAAATAAATAAATAAATAAAAACTTCTTGTCCATCAGAAAAAAAGGTTATATAAAATACGGTCGGCAGAATAAAAATTCCGAAGTTTAGAAAAATCGGTAAAAATTTAATTCTACAGTCCTAAGTGTGGCTGAAGGTGTAAATTATCACTGACCCTCCCCAGAAAGACAAACAAGATTCGTCATTTTGCGGTGGATAGGACAGAAGGGGTTGATATTGTTTCCGAAGACTCCATTTCAGTTGTATTTTTTTCAAAATTCTTCAAGTGCCCCAATCCATCTTGGAGTAAGAAGATTCTTGCTCTCACCAAATCAAGCCAAGTATCTTCTCTGCAGACTCAAACTGCGTGTGGTGCGCCACGAAAGCGGACTGGCACGAGAATATTTTTCAAGATAAATATTAATTGATACCCAAACAAAACGTTAGAAATAAAATGAAAAGTGACTTTTGAATTTTCTAAAAACTTGCAATTGTTTTATTTTTTCATTTTTTTTTTTTTTTTTTTTGTGTGTGTGTGGGGGGGGGGGGGGGGCGAAAAAATTAAGTTACTGGGCGAATTTAAGACGCCGTGAATTAATATTAAAAAAAGATATTACAGCAAAGTATGGAACTGAAAAATTATGTTTAATATGCAGAGTTTTTACAATACTCACCAGTGTAAGGATGGTATGAATTATATTCGCTGTTGTCCCCATCACATCACTTTGATCATTCACCTTCGGTGTATTCTGGAGACTTCCAATCGGAGGTCGAACAACTCACTGTTTTTGCGTTCGCTTCCAAGTCTTTACGTCAGATTCGAAAACAACCAATGAGAACGAAATGAAAACTAATGGAAGTATTTGCACAAGAGCTGAAAACTGGTTTTGAAGAACTTGATGTGAGAGTTAAGTTTAACATTCACTATGCTGACTGACTAAAACTGAATTCCTCGGTGGCGTTTTAATTACTACCGAACAGTAGAAGACTGCCAGTTTTACACACACGACTGGATGATATTTTCAACAATCATGGTGTTTGAGAAGAAAAGCAGTTAATTTGGGGGTACTTAGTCAATATCAGCTCAACAGACTGTTTATGGGTAAAAAGACAACAAAATGAGACAGATCAATCACTCGTCGAATAGTTGATTAATTGATGAAGAGACTTCAAACCTCTGCGGGGATTGAAAAACCAATCGCCAGGTATGAAAAGACCAGTCGTGTGATTTTATTGATTCCCCATATGACTTTAACAAACAGAATCCTGACAAAGAGAGCGATTTATGCAACGGACCTTTATGAATTGCGATCAATACAGTTCTCCAGCTAAAACACAATAAAACTGATACGATATCAAATAATCGCATATTGCATTTACAACATTAATTGAGAACTGATGTGCAAAATTTTCCTTTACTAAGCAGCATTCATGTATAAACACGCTCATGATGTCCCAGACGGCTGTGTCAAGACCTTCCAAGAGCTTGCTGTAAAAGCCAAAAAATTGGGAGACATGGAAGGAAATACAAAGTGGTCCCGACAGGGGTGTCGCGAAGATGTCAAAACAAATTGGGAGACATGGAAGGAAATACAAAGTGGTCCCGACAGGGGTGTCGCGAGGATGTCAAAACAAATCTCACCATTTTTGACACAAAAATCGAGAGGTTTTGTAGGACATTCCTTTTCACTCACATTAAAAACTGTTAGCCTTTAGTCGGCGTACAACCAAACCCACTTAATGCCTTACACCATCGTGTTGATGTGAGTAGTACGCAATTGTAGGTCATGTGATATTGTTGGGTGTATGTGGTTTTCTGGGATGGTAGTGTTGTGTGGGCGGTATGTACACCTTTTGATGTACTGTTAGCCCTCGGTGCTACTTCCCCACCTTACGCCCTTTACTATCCCCTTGTTGCTTTGGATAGTACGAAATGGTAGATCCTGTCGAGTTGTGGGAGTATGCTAAGTTCTGCAGCATGGTAGAATAGTATCGGTGGGTTGTACCCATTTTGGACATTTTAGCCTTGGGACATCCATTGACATATCTACAGCCTGTACTGTACCACCCTGTGTGTGCTATGCGATTTCCCTACAATGCGACTGTTCTGGGCTGTGCTCTAGTAGTGTAGAAGAGCATACATGATCCCCAGTTCCTATATGGCTCCTAGAACATATATGCTCCTGGGACATAGCTTTCATGGTCTCTATGGCTCATAGCCTATGGTCTTCATGAAAATAGAAGTTTTTGGATCTTTGTTTACCGAAGACAATTGTGGTAAGGGGATTTTTTTACATTTGGCGACTGGTACTACAATCCAACTACCACCACGATAACGCTAACAATTACTATATCTACCACTAACCTTACATCATCCAACGTAACTACTATGCCAACAACTTCTACACCGACTAATACAACACCAACAACTATTAAACTAATCTTTTCAGAAAGTATATGCAGGTCCGTTACAAAATTAACAATACATAGTATTGTGCCAAAATTAACTCAATATTTTTTGTAATAACAAAATTTAAATTTTCTAAACGGAAACACTCATATGAACCTGTTTCATAAATTAAAATAGGGACGTGTGCAAAAAGGTGGCTGTAAGTAATACGTCTCATAACAACACTTTTGACGTGTGTAAAAAGGTGAACTGTAAAACTGAGAATTTAATTTATTATATGATTACTACAAATAGCCCCTCAATAACACTGTAGTTTGCCCATCAAATCCAGCTCTCCGGAAAACAAGAGTGTCAAGTTTTCCAGATCGTTATCATTGTCTCAAACGAGGGGCACGTGAACGGACTATTTCTACCAGTGCCATATAAATAAATCACCAAGAACAGAACATAAACACGAATGTCTCTTCATTAAACTCCGTTGACAAACATTCCAGACGAGGTCTATTTGAAAATGCCGTGCTGAACCATTGCAAAATAACAATTAACAACTATTTTTAAGATGCGAATCCAACAAACCGTAGGAAAACCTGTGTTATCGAAAGCGATTCCGATTTAAATTTAAGTCTTGGCTTCCTTGTTTTGACTTTCAAGTTTCATGTTCGACACGAACGTTCGATATTACTACGCGTTTGGGATTCCCCAATTCCATACATTGTTAATTGTTATTTCGCTAATATAATTCTTGTTGTATTTGATTTTTCAGGTGTTGTGATCAGTTTAAAATACTAATCGTCATATAATAAATTACTACAACAGTCAACTGATCTGTGTGCGGCATCTCGTTTGATCTAAGCGATCTCATCTCATCAACTCGACGGAATACAACGACACAGATCAGTTGACTGTTGTAGTAATCTGTATTTATTTAACAATTGAATGCAATTTTTATAATCTTTATTGGAGTAGGAACGTGTGGGAATGGGTACAAATTATGTATGGATCCCGAAGGGATTCATACAATTTGTACCCATTCCCACACGTTCATACTCCAATAAAGATTATAAAAATTGCATTCATTTCTTATAATTACATTCCGTAACTGTTTAAACTACTTTTTACCAAATAACAAAGCAGAAAGACGAAATAAAACATGTACGAACGAACGAGGCGAAAAACAACCCCCACACAAAAGACAAAGCACACAACTCTGAGTTGTTGTCAAAAACCCACCCAAACACCGCCCGAATTACATTCTATCAACTGCGCTCTACCGTAAATGCGGGTCAAAGTTCGACCAAATGTATCCATTGGTAAATTAATTACATTTGGTCATGACGTTTTCATCCAGCTGACCAATGGGAATTGAGTATTTGGACCCATAATGTATAACTACATTAACAATGTAATTATTGTTTGGTGTGTAAGGTTTGTCAGTCAGCGGTATACATCGGAGGGACTGAGAGGACCGCTCACGAGAGATTAAATGAACACTTCAGGGGCATTAGGTTGCACGACCATATGCCCTGTTACAATAATTTTTCAGACCGGGACATTCATTGAAAGACGCTTACTTCAGTATTCTTGAAAACGTAAATGGGGGTAAACAACTCAGACTCATACGTGAAGATTACTGGTGTATGAAACTGGAAACGCGGAAGGGACAAGGAATTAACATAGGAAACAACAAAAATTACATTTTCTGACGCTAGAATTACGTAAAGGGTGATTCGACATCTGACCTTCTTTCTCTGTTTTCGTTGTTAAATTTGCATTCAACAGTATATGTGGTATTCCCTGTAGCCAGCAAAACTGATGAAGGCCTTTGACCGAAAGCTTTTAGTAGAGCAATTTCTCCACTCATATGAACGTATATATAACGCCATAGATTTTTTAAAATATGCAAATTTCATGTACCATGAGACATGATAGGGGCATACAAGGTGCATATCGCTTCATATCGTCTGATTGGTTCAGAAATAAAACTCCATACCTACATCATTAGGAACTGCAAAGGTAAGTGAAAATCGTAGTTGCCGTTGGATTGTGCTTCTCCAATCACGAACATCACACTGTCGCTAGACCTTTTTGGCGCATTTCTGCAAGAGTTAAACGACGATCGTCCGTATAAATTCGTCACAATGTTCTGTCGTCCCAGACAGAAGTCTTCCTTTTATACCCTCTACCCTTTACATCCATCACAGATCTAGTCTTTTTATTTTTTTTGTATAAATTCATCATAGTGGATCTTGAGACTGATATTCCATAAAATTCTGCTATCTGTGCTTGGCTGGTTTTCCACATTTGATTACTGTCACGCAGTGTTACTATTTGGAACCTTGCATTTGTGGGACTTCTTCGAACTTTCCCTGCAACAAAAGGAAAGTAATATTTCCAATCCCTCCATAACTACTTTAAAACCGGAAAAGGAAAAGATTAGTTGTAACTGATTAATATAAACAAAATTATTGGCTCAATTTTCACTTACTTTTGCTGTTCTTAATGATGTCTGTATGGATTTTTATTTCTGAACCAATCAGATGATACGAAGTGATATGCACCTTTGTATGCCACACCCATGTCTCATTCCAGTGGTATATGAAAATTGCAATTTTTTTGCAATCTATGACGTCACATATACGTTCATATGAATGTTTCCGCTTAGAAAATTTTAATTTCGTTATTACAAAAAATGTTGAGTTAATCTTGGCACAATATTATGTGTTGTTAATTTTGGAACGGACCTGTACAAGTACACCACCAACTTTCACAACCACAATCTCAGTTACAATAACTAATAACTAATAATTCACCAGTAACTACCGCTGCAACCACTGCTACACAATCACTATGACCAGCACACCAACTACCACTACACCAAAAATACTACACCACTCTGACTCTTCTACACAAATGTTGAACACTCCAGAACAATCAAATTGTGGGAGGAAATAGAATAAAACCCACCGGGCAGTACAGTATATTACTCTAGATTGGTCAATAGAGTCCCCAAGGCTAGAATGTACAAAACAGGGTACATCCCCCATACTATGCTAGTATGCTACCAATCCAGACAATCAAATATACCCCCCCCCCCACAACACCACGTGGCATACCACTACGTACTTCGCATGGCAACCAGGCGAATATAAAAGGCGGAAGCTGAGTAAGTAGTACCAAAGACTAACAGTGCACCAGCAGCGGTAAATACCGTCTATATTATATTACCATACTAGTCAATCACACATACCGATGTTTTTCACATGACTTAGAATTATGTACTACCCATAGCAACAACCCGATGACGTTAGGCATTAGGTAGGTTGATAGTTTTTTATGCAAGTGAAAAAAGTGATGTATTATAAAACCTATTGATTTCTGCAACAAAAATGGCGAACTTTTCATGACAAAACCTGCGATTTTTATTACAAATTTCGTTACCTCACTTTATGACAAAACCTGGCGATTTATTACAAAAGTGGTGAGTTACGAAAAAACCTGAATGCCAAGGTTAACCGAAAATCAGAGGTTGCGTGCCATTGGCATACATGAGGCTGGGATGCCTCCAGATGAGTTCGCTGCTGAGTTCGGAATCACTGTGACCACTATTTACTGCCTCATTGGAAGGTATAGAACCACTGGATCTACTGCCGACCGACCGCGTTCAGGTCGACCAAGAGTTACGACCCCTGCACAAGACCGACAAATCAGGACGTCTCATTTGCGGGATCGCTTCCTTCCGGCGACGAGGACAGCAGCAATTACTCCTGGTTGAACTAACAATAGAATCAGTGCCCAAACTGTCCGCAACAGACTCGCTGGACACGGCATCCGAAGTAGGCGTCCATGCCACGGACCAATCCTTACCCAACGTCAACGTACCGTCAGAATGGAATGCGTACGTCAGCGTGTTCGCTGGGCCCAGCAGCGTTGGAGCACAGTTCCTTTTAGTGATAAATCACGATTTTGTCAACGGCGCGCTGATGGTAGGGCAAGAGCGTATCGCCGACGAGGAGAGCGGTTTTCTAATACTTGGTGCGGAAATGCGACCGTTTCGGCGAGGGTGGTGTAATGGTCTGGGCAGGAATGTACAATCGAACGCAGTTGATCTTCGTCGATGGTAATCTGAATGGACAGCGATATAGGGACGAAATTCTTAACGTTGTTGTTGTCCTGTTGTTCAACGCTAGCGTCGGATTGCAGTTATTCCAGCAAGACAATGCCCGATGTCACGTGGCGCGTATCTGTCGCGACTTTTCTTGAGGAGAAGAGCATCGAACTTCTTCTCTGACCCCCACTTTCGCCAGATTTGTCGCCAATAGAGCATCTTTGGGATCAATTGGAGCGTTGGGTACGACTTCATGATCTTCAACGTTAGGCGATTTACGCAATTTTCTAAGACAGGGGTGGACCGCAATACCACAGGGTGACATCCAGAGACTTAGCAGGTCCATGCGCCGTCGATGTCTTGCCATCCAAGAGGCAAACGGTTGACATACACGCTATTGACTGCATGTGTGACCTTTTCATTTCACCCCATGTCTGAATTGTGACGTCCTGGCGTGACGCTGGCAACAGTAAGAAGATGAAATTATGCAAATTCATACAGCTAGACTGGAAATATGAATTTACAATAATTTGTTTGGGATTAAAGTCCATAATACTAAAAAAATTGCTCCTCAAAGTTTTATTGTACTTTTTCTTTTTTGACTCAGTTTTTTGTAGAGCCCGTCTTTATATTGATTTACCATTTCAAGTTTTTGCCCTTTCTTCCATATAGAGTGTGCGTAACGGAAGAAACACCCACGCGTGTCACAGTTTGGAAAGCTATCTTCAATTACCAATTCAAAGTCAGTTTGGATAATCTGCATGGTGCAATACATGACAAGTCACTTGTAACACTACAGACTTAAGTTTTTGAAATAGACATACATACGTGTCACGCTGCCTGTTAGGAAGCAAACAGACATTTTAGTCCCAACGAGTCCATGAATAACGTATTGGAACGAGCTTGACTTCAACTACTTAGTATATAAAATACGAGGGTGGATGCGGCTGATTCGTTAGGTGAAGGGTTACACGCCAATAGGCAGTGTTTTAGGCGTGGGGGGGGGGGGGGTAGGTACAAAATGGGACTTCTGGTAGTGAATATCCTCAACTGTTTTAGATTGAGCCAGAACACCGAGTTGTTCAGAACCAAAAATTATGCATAACCCGCTAGAGAAGTGATACAGAAGCCACAGGACGAATTTTCGACTCCCAGACTTTCAAAAAAAATTATTTTTAAGATATCGTCCCCTGAGTTCCAATGTGTTCTATTTGCCCGTAGGCACTAAGAAAACACTGGAACTCAGGGGACGATATCACACTGCCCAATCGGTTCTCGGATTCTATGAGCAACAGAGGATTCCCTGTTGCTGTTCGTAAGATTCTATGTTTAAATCGCGTCTTTTTCGCCCAGCAGATGTGGTCTCAGAGCAGATTTCTAGTCACCGGAGTACGATGGAGGGGTATATATCATCCCTTTGCATTTATCAAGTAGCGAGGTTATCGACTGAGACCCAGTCCGTCTGAGGGAGACGAAGGTTATATTTTAAGCAGGAAATAGGCTGCCCAAACCTAATGAGGCCTAGTAGAATGTCTATCTTGTGGAGAAGCAGGTGGATTTTTAACCAATTTGTAGGCATAACTTGGGGAATTTTAGGTGATATGCTGGAAGCGAAATATATTGGGAATGAAAACAATTTAAGTTGGGCACCGATAATCGTTTAAAATATGCACAATTTTGACGTCGGTTGGTATGCTACACAACAAAAAGTGGTTCAGCAGATTCTCTGTGGCCTGTATGCAGGTTTCCCAATGGTTGTGTGCTAAACGTTTCGTTGTTTTGAGTATATAGATAGATTGTTATTGTACAGAATGGTTAACCGAGACAAGTATATGTTTCTATTAGCCCGTGATTCAATTCGTAATATCAAAAGATATCTTTCGCATGCAGTATTCAGTGATTTATACGACTCAGAACTCTAGATAACCCAGTGAATACTACGCATGGTACACATTCCCCATACAAACAACTGCCGCTTTGAAGTCTACCCGCGCATAAACTTTAAAAGCGGAAAAAATGAATAAATGGAGCCATTGGCAAATATTGTTGTTTATGGGTCACCGAGACAGGTAATACCCGGTGGTCCATACACAAAAAATATATTGCTGATGGCTGCATTAACCCGTTTGAACCCTGGTGGTATCTTCCATCTCAGCAGCAATTGGAACAGTCCACATTCATTATTTGGGGGTAGACAACGCATTCATTTAGCAGCCATCCGACTTAATGATGTGATGACGTTTCATGCTTCTGGGCCGGAAAAGCGGCCGCTCGGGTTCAAAGGGTTAATGTTCGAGAAATGGCAATTGTCGGGTTCAGCTCAGCGGATGTTTTGAGGGCCAGAGGACACGACCCTTTAAATAATGTGTAAGAAGTCGTACAAATAGCTCATCTCTTTCAGGTAGTGATATTTTATTCATCATTCATCCACACAGGCATTATAGATTATACGCACTTCAAAAATCTGTGACCATATTTAGACAAAACCCTCAAACATCAAGACGACAATGGAATAAAGTGATTATCGTAAATGCTTTTCCGAGAATGAAATCCATTGTAGCCTGAGAGATCCAATTGATTATAAACTGCATCAAACCGTCACTTTTCTTATTTTTGAAATCTTCAAGTATGCCTCTTGTGAAGCGATTTGTAGGTAGTGAGTGCAAAAAGACAACTTTTTTTTATCTCTAATGGAAGCTTTTAAAACGTAAAATCTTTAGATAAAACGTGCAGTGGAGCATGGTGTCTCAGTGGTTAGAGCATTGGACTCGAGATCGCTAATCTCTGATTCAAAGCCTAGTCAGGGTAATTTGCCTTTTGTCCTTAAGAAGGCACTTAATCCCCACTGCTCACATGAGGCATGATGGTAAGGCGTATCACGCGTTGATGAAACACATGCCTTCAACCAATGCTAACCCTGCTTCTGTGGTGTTAGTACGGTGGAATGTTGACAGGTTTGTGCAGCCTATTTACCTGCTTAAAACATATTCCACGCCCTCCTCAGATCAATTGGGCCTCAGTCGATAACTCCGCAGCTTGATAAATGCAAAGGGTTTGATACACACCTCTCCATCTTACTCTGGTGACCAGAAAGCTGTTCTGTGTTCGTATCTACTGGGTGAAAAAGGGGCGATTTCAGCATATTATTACTTTCCAGAGTGTGATTTACTGGGACTTCCGGGTTTGATTATAAACGATAACTTCACAAGTGAATTATGCAATCAACAATTGGGCCATGTATCCGTGCGCGCAAACGAAGACGCTTTGCCATGGGTGTAATGGGGACTTCATTGTTTTTTGTGGGTTTTTTTAACCCTTTACCTAACATGAAAAGCAGACGACACTTTCAAAACAAATTCTTGAATAACTATTATTCTCATTTTTTGTTTCAAAAACATAGGTTATGACCCCTCATTGGAACGAGACAAAAAATTAAAAAATAATGAAAATTAATTGGCAATATTTGAGAATAGCGCTGGCCGGTTTTTGCCGTTACGTTAGGTAAATGGTTAAATAATATAATTATCGTTAATAATGAAAAGTAATAAACAGAGTAATCGCTTGACTGGACTGGTTATGTGAAATAATTCATTCGAGAAGAGGGACTATTTTGTAAAACACTCGTGCGCATTCGCGCACTCGTGTTTGTAGAATGTCCCTCGCCTCTCATGAATTATTTCACGTAACCAGTCCAGTCAAGCGATTACTCTCTATGAAACTTACCGAGAACCGATTGGGCACTCTTGATATGGTCCTTAAAAAAATTGGTAAACACGTTACTGACGAAAAATACAACAGTCAAGAGTTAAAATGCAAAGATGGTTTTCACGTAATATATGTGAAGGAAGAAAAGGCTTACAAAAAGAATAATGAGGCAGAGTTTAAATTTTTTTTAAAAATCAAAAATTGTATTTTTGTTTTGAAATATTTGTTTTGTTTCCAAAAAATATATATAAGGATATATAAGGCCTAAAAAAGTTAAGAATCTGTTTCTCGTGCCCTCCCGCATGGTCCTCTTTGCTGCCGCCTGCTCTCTTTTTATAACCAATGCAAACTTTAAAAAAGTAAAAATTAAATTGTTTATGTCTGATATATTACCCAAGTTAATAAAATTGATAAGTTTGTCCCTTGAGTGCAACAAGGCTTTGCAATTCTTTAGCATTGCAAAGCCTTCTTGCACCCAAAAGACGAAATACACCACCACCCATGCTATTCTGTTGAGGTTGAGGCCTAAAACACAAAAAAACTAAGAACATGAAAAGAAATAGTTACAAAAATAAAAAAGTAAAATACCCCCCCCCCCCCCCCACCACCCAGAAAAAATGGCATGAGAAACAGAAACATCTACATTTTGTGGGGCCTAAAAAGAAGATCTTAAAAAAAAATACAGAAAAACGTTTTTTACGATGTTGAGTATTCTCAATAAATCAAAGGGTGGCCAGGGGAAAGAATCCTATTGTTAATAATACGATCCGCGCAAATGTGATGAATGGTTTGAAAACGAATTTATGGACGCATAGAAGAAGACAGTGGAATGGTGGTTGAATAAGAGGCAACAAAAAATACCCAAAGAAAAGGAAATGCGAGAGCGAAGAGTGTTCGACCATGCCCAAATACAAGAGGATGCGCTGGTGGATTGGCTGCGAAGAGAACGAGAGAGATTCACTTTTTCATAGACAAAATGAAAGAACACGAAGAGAAGATCACAGACACTAATGTGTGAGAATCAAGCCAGGAAATAAGTAGGCTGTCATCTGCAAAATGAGGTCCCCAGAGGTTGAATTTGGTGATGCTACCCTGCACAGAAGGGTAGCATCAACAAATTTACCCTTTGTGAATCTCAGTCTGAATCAATGTTTCAAACCTAAACAGAAAGAGGTACCCAGGGAATTCATTGGCCCATTCTATGGGATAGCATGGACAAATTCACCCACTGGGGGCCTCATTCTGCAAATGATAGATTGCGTATTTTCAGGCTTGGTGAGAAAAAAAACGAAAGACGGTGGTGAGAGATGTGATGATTCGAACGAATAACGAGACTATAAATCACAAAAACGCAACAACCCTAGAAATATAAAGGGCCAATACCCGAGATCATGTGAATACGGCGACCGTTGTAAATTCTCTCACAACGAATTCGCAGTTGGGCATTCTCTCTTCGTGTGTAGGTTCTTAATTGTAGATCTACAGAGTTCACTCGAAAGGAAGGAAGACAGTTTTACAAAAAACACTTGTGATGCCGAGAGGTCGATATGTAACAATATTCCCACGGATGAGATGGCTGACAATTATGTGGAAGATGCGATCGTAATTATTATCGTTACACACATTTTAAAAAATAAAAAAAATATTTTGAAAGTATTTTCATTTGTTTTTCAGAAAATATATATAATATAAAAATTTATTCTGAAAGTATTTAATTTTTTTTCCTTTTACGGAATCGAGACGTGACAGATCGAACTTTCTCGAAAATGTGCTCTAAGAGAAGACAACCTTTCCACGGTGTTGCATGAGAGATTTGAAGGCTCTCAGAATGGATGGTAGAGTCAGATAGATCTCACATGTATGACCACGGAATACGAAGACTGCCTCAACGCGTGTTTCGTGTCGGTATTGGATTCGAGGACGGTGAACTGCCCGATGTGTGGTTAGTCTGATGCAAGGGACAGCCCAACCTTATGAGAGCCAAATTTTGAAGATATTTCAAAAGCCTCTAACCACCGAAGCCCGAGGTCGTATAATGGAAATACTGCTGTAGAAGAAGTGTAAACACCCAACCCCACCCCCGTTGATATACCTTAATGTGCTTTTTTGTTCCTAAGGATAGAATGATGTTAACATGAAAAAGTGGTCGTGTAGCCACCAGAGGGACTGACCCGCCATTTCCACTATTATGTACCTTATCATTTTAATCTCTATCAAATTGATCAAATCAACAGACATTTGGGTAGTTCACCCATGACTTGTCTTGGTAGGCTCCCAGTCTTACCTTTGAGACAAAATGCAGCAACCAAAAAGAAGATGACAGAGGAAATGGCGACAGGAAGTGGCGAAATTGGATACGTTTTCATGAAATATTGGACTGTTTTTTTTTAATTATACAGAACATATTAACGACAATGGCAGGCTGGTCCGCATATGTTGAGAACAATAATTTCCTGGAAATTGCAGACCACTTTGATAGATTTGACACTTCTGTGAAGCTGCAAATACGATTCAGTGTGATTATATCCAATTACCGGAAATAACCTGACCATGACTGAAACTTATCAAAATGAAGACTAAAAACTTTTAGAAGCCCACCCTCGTGATAAAGTAGGATGTGGCGCTACAGAGCGATAAAAGGTATGTTCCATTCGATTGCAGTATGTCTAATCACCGGAAACGACTAACATTGAAATACCAGAACGCACCTATCAAGACTGCCATCTTGGATTGATAAGAGTAGTACATAGTGCTATAGGACCGAACCCCCCCCCCCCCCTTTCATAAAATGTGTTCGGTTGTAAGGTGGTGTAGTATATTACTGTTCGAATTCACCCAGGCCTATTCCGAACGTTCTTTTACGCATTGCAGGTCAAGTTTTGGGTACCCTAGCATTCTGTATCTTGACAATGCCCGGACTCCTGTGTCCCAATGATTGAATAGATCAGGTCTTAGAATGTCCAGCCAGATTAATGCATTCATCTTAGTCCGTATCAATCCATATATAGTTCTTTTTCTGATACTAGAGCTTGTATCACTCCTGCGATTGTGCTGTATGTGCTTTTGTGTTATTGAACAATGTGCGCGCAACACATACAATACATTGGTACATACAGGTATTTGGGGCCCACCGAGGGCCAATATTCTGAGGGCTAAGTGGGACTACTCTTTGTGGACTGGTGGGGACCAGTGAGATTCAGTGTTTTGGGACCAGTATAGGATACACGGGGATTCTACGGGGCTATAATCAGTCCTATGGTCCCGATATTTACACTAACGCCACCACTCTCTTCATATAGGGACTACTATCTGTATCCATACTATTAAGTTGTCCTGTCGACCCAGTAGTTGGCTGCCACTATCTGTCCTGTGATCGGCTTATACTGCTACTGTCATCGTTCAGTACTATAGTCTTTTCCATTCCTACTGGCTTCACGTTTAACGTAGTCTTCTACCACTGCTAATGACCTCTACGACAACTCTGGGTATCTGCTGTTCGATCGACTTCCATTACTAGAGTGAAAAGATCTACCACATGTAGTGCCTTATACCTTCGCTGCTGTAAATACCTCTGTCCGTACTATGCATTGTCCTCTGTCTGTCAGGGGCAGGAATAATTGATTGGTCGTTTGACACTTCAACTTGTGAAAAAGAGGTTCCACGACCACAATCAGATTCTAGATAGGGATTCCATGTTCCGTGAAAAACATTTTCTACTATCTGACTATTTCTGGAGAATCCTATTTTGATCCTTTGTGCCTATATATATGCTGCATGTGTTGTGTGCACATTGTTTACTAGCACACAATCACATTCCATCAGACACCAGGCCAATGTTCCGTAGAATCCTTTACTAGTATTTTACTATATCTATAGATATATAGAATCTCTTTTCCATTGTATGTTCATATATGATGCTTGTGTGTTCACACAGTGTGTACTAGAACCCAACCACACATCGGGTCATGAAGCATGTGCCAATGTGGTCCATGTGTTGGGCACGCATTGTGCACTGGCACACAATCACATTCCATGAAACTCCAATCCCATATGCAATAGAACCCCTTTCTAGTATCTGACTGTGGCCAGGAATTCCCCATTTCCAAGATGAGTAGGAGGGTCGGAGCATCTATTTACAAAAATAACTGCCCTAATCGCTCTTCAGACCATTTGAAGAAATCACCATCCACGTTTCTCGGCACTCAACCTGTAGCACCCCTACCTTCCAATCGTCTGGACATCGGCAGTCCTTTTTCAGAGATGAGTCGGGGAGCGGTACGAGCATGTGGACTTTTGAAAACATTGCTCTGAATGCTCTCACTGCTCTCTCTCTCTCTCTCTCTCTCTCTCTCTCTCTCTCTCTCTCTCTCACTCCTCTATTGTCAGTTGTATGAGTCGAACATCATAGAGTTGATAGTTGTACAAACGAGGGCTGGGACTGGAAGGGGTTAGTAATGCACTTGGCAGAAGACAATGCACAGTAAAGGCAGAAGGTTTGTAGTATTAACAGTAGGGAAGACACGAGTGCCCATACCAAATGTCCAAGCAGACCACGAGTAGTGGTATATGGTCGCTTCTGGACCACCTCCATCGTGTTGGTTCAGAAATGTTGTGGTCCAGAAAAGTTAGTTATTTTGGGGCTATTTTTAGTAAAAACTTAAATTTTTCTGTTAAAAAAATTGATTTTCTTGGAAAATGTTGAGTTTTTCCAGAAATAACTCAATTTTTTCCCGAAAAACCTGTGTTTTTCCCGGAAAATGTTTAAAATTTGAACATTTCTGGAATACTTTGAGTGAATTTGATGAAAAATTGCTAAAAAATTCCGGGATTTAGGATCCCGCTTTTTTTGATAAATTTAACACTGATTTTTCCATTGGGTGAATTTTTGTCAACTTTCTTATGACTAGAATTGAATAGATCCATGAGTGATCGAGATTTAGCACTGAGACTTTCCACTGGGAAAATTTCGAAAAAAACTGTCATTTTTAAAATTCAGGCTAGAAAAATACGCGATCGAACGTCGATTCTCACAGTAAAAGGCACCGGTTCGATCGAGGTGAATGCAAAAATTGGTGCAGTGAAAAAACTCAAAATCATGAGTGAGCCAGTAAAAAAGTTGATTCAGGACGTGGATTCCCACGGTAAAAGATGACGGTTTGATCGAGGTGAATTTCGTAGATTGATCTGGTAAAAAAAACAACTCGAGTTTACCATTCAAAATGGAGTGCGCGCACGCAAGTCCGATTGAAAACAAACAAAAAAAAAGCAACAACAAACGAACGAACGAAAAACAAATGTTTGTAATATGTTATTATTATTACGAGTTGCGAGACGAGTGATGGAAAAAAAAAATTGTTTAAAAAAAAAAAAAAAAATTAAAAAAATATGTATATAAAACAACATTCCCCCAAAAAATAAGAATACACAAAAAATAACTGTTTTTCATTAAAGAAAACAAATTAATAATAAATAAATAAAACAATGTTTCTACACATCGGAGATTCGAAGTGAAGGGACGAGCAGGTTTGCGAATTAATACGGAGTAAGGAGAAAATTCAGGCACAGGATAGGACCAGGCAATTGGGATAGATGGTGTTGAGACGACAGACGACCAAGGTGTTCAGACCCGTCACCGAGGTTCAGGAACGAGTTAGGAAAGAGATCGTCGAGGAATTGAGACCCATAAAAGAAGGTTCTCTGAGGATGGTTCGGACCCCGGTATTTTTGCGTCGAGAACTCTGTCCGGTTACACTCGGGAGAGAATCGAGAATCGATAACGACGCTTCGAGCATTATTAGCATCAGATCTGACGATAGTGGAATCGCCAAAGATCCAATGTATGGATTTTGTGACGATGGCAATATCACTTGAAGGTCGCTATTTGATCGTCGGTTCGAACAGGTACGAATTGACAGACGGATTGTATACTCTGCGCTCTCACCAGAGACCCGACGATTACACCAAAGAGGATTACCACAATTATGGAGACAATCTGGTTCAGACCCACGCAATGAAGAAGAGCAATGATCCCAAAGAGACGAGACCGAAGGATAGGAGAGGTTACAAGTGGAAGAACGTGGTGGAACCCATATGGAAGGTGAACGAGTATTTCGTGAAATCGATGACTGGAAAGGGAATGACCCACACGATATTTCTTCTGCGCGATCCCCATGCCTTGTTGGAGTGACTGAGATTGTTGATGGCCAGCAGAGAGGCCGGTAACACTGGAGTGGATAACGAGGTAGTGAGCATATGCGACGAACTGTTGAGGCAAAAGGTCTTGACTAAGAAGATTTATCAAAAGCTGATGAATCGTTTGAAATAATAAAATAGTAAGAGAAAAGAAAAAAAATATTAAGTAAATAAAAAAAAATATATATTCAAAAAAATAATTAAAAAAAAAACAAATTCTTAAAAAAAAAATGTTAGTGATAAATAACAGGGGATACGCTAGATCTTACGTCTATGGTGGATTGGGCATCGTGGATTCGATGATGCGATTTTTAACTCGTAAATTCACTGGTGACGCCGCAAAACAATATCACATTGAGTGCTCTCAAAATTGGAAAGAAGACGGCGATCGATGCGGGTAAGTGAACGGTAGAATAGCTTTGGAAGCTGGCAAGAGGGGTTCTGATGCACTGATTAATAAATTGATAACTCCACAACCTGCCAAACGATCGAGAATCGAACCAAAAAGTTGGCAAGACTTCTATGATGATGTCGTACGAATACAAGACTTAGCTAAAATGATGAAAGGATCGGGACTGAAAGTGATTTATAAATATAAAAAAACTGTTTATATATATATATAAAAATAGAAATTAAAATAAAAAAAATAGAAAAAACATAGTTCAAAACATATTAAAAAAAAAAAAAACTGGAGAAAAAAAAATCGGTATCAAAGACATATCTTGGAATGATGTGATGACCAAGAGGTTGAACGACGAGTTCTTTCCCAAGAGCATAAGAGGTCTGATAGTGGCAAAATCGAATTGCGGAAAGACCAATCTTTTGATGAATCTATTGTTACAACCTGGCTGGTTGAATTACAACAGATTATTCGTTTTCGGCAAGAGTCTCTTTCAACCAGAATACAGATTGCTTCGAGAGTGCATGAATCATAAATTACCAAAGAACGCCATAGCGAGAATCTTCAACAATTGAGACGAATTCAAAGGACACAAGACTTCGAATATATTGGAAGGGGTGGCGAGAGAATTGACTAAGAGAAACGTCGAGTGTTCGAACGTGGAATGTCTGTTTTACGAGAAAGCCGATGACATTCCCGAGCCCAGACATTTGAAGTTGGAGAATAAGAATCTCACGATCTTCAACAATCGGCTGTTGGAGAGGCAGAAGTGATGTGAATCGTATTACGTTCGAGGATGTCACAGCAACGTGAATTGTTTCTATCTATCTCAGAATTATTTTCGACTGCCCAGGCTGACAATAAGGGAGAATGTTAATTTTCTGTGTCTCTTTCATCAGGATCTCAAGAATCTCAATCATATCTGTGGAGATCACGTGGCCAACGACATGAGCAGGGAAGAATTCAGGAGATTTTGTAAGAAGGTGTGGGACAAAGGGCATCACAAGTTCATGGTGATCGATTTGACTAGAGAATTTAACAATGGAAAATATCGAAGTGGATTCGATGATTTTTTTATATTTCCGATAATAATAGAGAAGAAAATGAAAAAAAAATATCGATAAAATGTAAAAAATATTTAATTAATAAATAATAATCAAAAAAATGTCAGAACATCTATTAGAACAGATAGTCGAGAATACAGCTGCGAAACAGTCCTTTCAAATTGTAGTGAGTCACGACACCACTCGATTCACAACGAAATTCAAACCTTCCATCAAATTGAAGAAGGAAAAGAGATACGAGATGGCATTGGTTAATCTCGAGACTTACTATTCGTTTCCCAACATCACCAAAAAGAATAACACATTCAAGTATTCCGACGGAGTGGATTGGTTCGAGATTCGAATTCCCAAAGGGATTTATGACATAGACGATCTGAACCATCACATCCAGACGAGACTGAAGACAGATGGTCACGGAAGCAAGATAATAAGACTTGCTCCCAATACAAGTACTCTACAGACGATATTAGACTTGGGAGATAATTTTAGAGTGGATTTTAGTGCAGAAGATTCGATCGGTAAGATGTTGGGATTCAATCGAAAGATGTATTGAGGTCATGCCGCATCCGAAAATATGGTTGACATTCTCACAGTTAATAGCATTTTAGTGAATGTTAATGTGATCTCAGGAAGTTATGTCGATGGTAGCGTCCAGCCTACGATCTACTTATTCTTTCTGGACATTTCGCCAGGTTATAAGATCGTGGAGCGACCTCGAAATCTCGTCTATCTACCCGTGATTTTGGACACGTTGTATAGCATCAAAACCACATTAACAAATCAGAACTGCGATCTGTTGGATCTTCACGGAGAGAGAGTAACTATACGATTTCACATCAGAGAGATATAAAAAATAATAATATCTTTAAAAAAAAATATATATTTTTTTTATTTAAAGAAGTTTTAGGTTTTTTATTTATATGTTATATAAGAAATAAAAAAAGAAAAAAAGAAACTTATAATATTAATAATTTAAGTAAAAAATATATATAATTAAATCAAAGCAAATCCAAAAAAAATAAATAAATAAAAAATATGAGTTGTTGATACATAATTAAAAACGTGAACATATCCAAAGGACAGAAAGCTAAACTTCACAGTAATTGAGGTGAAACCATTAGATTTAAATTCAGTTATGAAGATCTGGTGAGTGGCGGTAGTGATCGGATCGCCTGGACTAAAACTCAAATCAAAAGGATGGAGAATGTGATTCATAATCGAATGGGAACTACGGTGAGACTGAGTCCTGCTCAAATGAGATATAATCTGAGAATGAAAGGCGGTTTGTTACTGCTATTGGCGGGACTCGCCGCCAAAGCATTACCCATTCTCACGAAGATGGTGTTACGGCTCTGGGCATGGGAGCTCTCTCAGGACTCGCTAGTTCAGGAGTCAACAAATTAATAGGTAGAGGATTGTTTTTGAAGAAGAAAGTAAACGGACTGTTTTTGAAGTAGGGAGGAGCTGTGTGTCGCGTAGATGTCAAAGGTAAAGGATTGTATCTAGGACCTGCGAGAAAAGGCAGTGGCAGCAATGCTTTTCACGGAGACGGTCTCTATCTGAAGACTGGAGAGAATGTGGAACCGATAGGTTGTTGTTCAGTGAGAATTCACCATTTAAGAATATACCCCTTTTTGGTATGTTATTATATAAAAAAATAACAATTAAAAAAAAAAAAAAAAAATGAAACAAAAGGAGAGAAAATGACTTCCAACAGATGTGTTAACAAGACGTTCGTATTATGATAAGCTTTTAGCTTATTCTAAATATTTACATGAGTATGCATTAGAAATGATTCAATCAGAACAAATTGTACACGACATGTGTTTAAATGGGTACGGAACGTTGTTTTCTTTAATATTCTTATTCATATTCCTAAATCGAAGCTATTTCAAAAATATCGAAATGATGAAGTGTTCGAATGAAAAAAAAATGTGTCTTACCAAGATTATCACATGATTATAGATGTACTAGATCGTTTAAAATACAAAGTGAAATTTGAAGAAATTTAGAATTATGGGAAATATCGTTACATGATTTTTTGCGTGAAAAACATAGTTGATGTATTTGATCATGGTGATGATGAAAATATTGAAAAATCCATTCGTGCGTGTGTCAAATTTATTCTCAGAGTACACTCATTCATGTCAAATAGATCATGGGTTGAATGTGTTAAAAGGTTAAAAATCATAATCGATTATTTCCCATATCATTCTAATGACGACGACGATGACAATGAAAAAATGATGGTTTTATCGAAATACAAAAAGCATAAAATCCTTCTTTCAAAAAAAATGTCATCTCTTTCCTATCATAATATACAACAAGTATTCATTCATTCGGTTGATGAAGAATGAATAAATGTGTTGTTATTGAAAAAAAAGCTGTAATATATAAAATGAAAAAAAAAAAAAAAAAATAATACGAAAACAAATAATGGAAAAAAAATAATAAGAATAGAAATTTTTTTTATATGTATAATTATGAGTAAAACTAACGATTCCATGGAATCGAGAGCTTGGTTTTTTGGAAAGGCACTGTGTAGAGCTTTTGCGATCTACATGAACAAACAACTTCCTCGAGTCTTGCGCGAAGATGTCTCAGTTGTAGGGAGGAAAGAGAATTTAACCACATTAATCATTCATGTCTTATGATGGAATGGGAAGACATCGTCACTATGTATTTCATGCATGCGTTGGAATATGTCCGACACAATGACGTGATCAAATGTTGGAATCAATTCGTGTTTTGCATTGGAGAACCCAAGCCCACTAAATTGGAAGAGTTGAAGTTAGCGCATTGAGGTCTCACCACCGAAGACAGACGACGCGTTTTGGAATATTTGTTGGAAAAGGGGAGACCACTGCTAAAAAAATTTCTGACGGGAGTCACTTTTTGAATTCCTTGTTGAAAGAAAGGGGAAGAAACCATTAAAAAAAATTTCCATTAAATAATAAGGGATGAAAATAAAAAATACAAAAAAAATAATAGATATAAATAAATTAAAAAAAAAGGAAAATGGAAACTCGAAGTAAAAAAAAATCTATCTATCATTAAAGAAGTCAGACATCGAGCCCTCGACATCTTTTCTACCACCATCACCACTAGAATGAGGAGAAAGTGAAGATGTGGGGCAGAGGTACCGAATCGAACAAATCAATAAAATTCAATGGTATCTGATGCGAGGGAGAGATTCTCATTGTTTACTCAATAAGAAATATTCGAGATTAGAGAAATTTGTGAATGGTGTGGATTTGACACTCATCGCGACCTCTATGGGTGTGAATGTTGCCAGAATCAGTCTTTTGTCAGCCGCCGTTGTTGCTCTTCCAGTCATGTTGGCCATAGAAGGATTGGCTTTGACTGTCGGATTCGTCAGTACGATTGGAAATTTAATCACTAAGAAGTTATCTGTGAAGGCCAAGAAGCACGAAAACATCAGCGTTTTGACCGATGCAAAGTTCGACACCATGTCGGATAAGATCTCTCTAGCATTGAAAGACGGTAGGATTTCGGACGATGAATACATCACCATATTGAATGAAAAACAAAAATACGAAGTCAGGAAAGCGAAGATAAGAGTCATCAGATTCTCAAGGAGGAAATGAAGGATTCTCTCGTGGAAAAAGGTAGGAAAGAAGCGAGACAATAGTTTCGTAAATTTTTGGATCCTAAAAAGATTCCAAAAGCAATCGGCTGAAAAAATATATATATAAAAGAAAAAAAATTATATATAAAATAAAAAAAAATACGAAAAAAAATGAAATATATACAAAAAACCCAAATATATTGCATCAAATGCAAGAGAGTTACCGATACGGTTAACGTTAAAAAAGTACTGATGAAAACTAAAAGTCCCATGCTTCGTGGAGCATGTAAAGTGTGCGGTTCAACCAAGATGCAATTCGTCAAATGCAGTGCCGGTCTAAAGAACAAATTGATTAATAATTTACCCATCGAAATGCATCTGCCAGGACATCAATTCACGGGTAACAGCATGAAATTAAATAAGAGACTGAATCGAGATCTGACTCCTAAATCTTGGAACAGACCCATCAATAGGGTGGATTCGACCACTTATGCTCATGATCTGTGCTATGCTAAACATCCCAATGTCGAGACTCGTAATCGAATCTGCAATAAAAACATGTTGACAACACTGAAAAATTTATCAAATCCCACTAGGAGAGAGAGACTCGAACGTTCGCTGATCGGTAATGTGATCGGTACTAAACGTCGATTCGGATGGGGTCATAAAAAAAATGTCCAGAAAACATTATTAGTGAATGCATTGGCGAACGAACTACACAAGCCTGTCATGCATAAATTTCGAAGGAGAAAGGTGTTCGTGAAGGGTCTGGATCAGATCTGGTCAGCCAATCTGGTCGACATGAAATCGGATTCAAAATGGAACAAAGGCATTAAGTACATACTGACAGTCATCAACATGTTTTCGAAATACGGATGGATGAGACCTCTGAAGAATAAATCGGGAGCTTGCGTGGCCGAGGCTCTAAATAGCATATTTGCATCGTCTTCTCGAAAACTGGATAAATTGTAGGTGGACAAGGGGAAGGAATTTTACAACAGTCATGTTCGTCCATTGGTCGACATCTATTCCATCGAAAATGAAGGGAAAGCTAAAGTGATTGAATGTTGGAATGGAACCATGAAGTGAAAAATGTACAAGTATTTCACGGCCAATAAGACCAAGAAATATATCAACGTTCTAGACGAACTGGTTGAAGAATACAACAACACGTGACACAGTTCGATCAAAATGACACCTTCAGAAGCTAGCGATCCTCAAAACAAAAAACGCGTCTTTGCAAATCTCTATTCCGAAAGGACCAAGACCAAGAAGGAGTCCAAACCACCGACATTTGCAGTCGGTGATCGAGTGAGAATCACTTCTTATAAGTCACTCTTCGAGAAAGGTTACACGCCTCAATGGACCGAGGAAATCTTTAAGATTGTTAGAATATTTTACACAGATCCAGTGACTTACAAAATAGAAGCATTAGAGGATGATGAAGATGACAGCAGAGAAATCATTTAAACATTTTACGAACAAGAATTGCAGAAGACGGCATTTTGAAAACAAACCCTTCACTTTTTTTTACACATATATAGTAAGGAAAAACAAAAAAATAAATAAATAAAACTATAATTAAAATACCCAACAATTTATAATAAAAAAAGCAAACGAATTACCTCAAACAAAAAAAAAACATGACAAATATATTAGATATAACCGAAGGTATATTGAGCGATGAAAGCATTCAAGAATACGAAGTTCATGAGTACGAACGCGAGACTGGAACCAGTTTGAACAATGCCGGTGAAATAAGAATCAATGTCGAGACTCAAGATCTGTTCGTTCATCCCAGTGAAAGTTACATAGTGATACAGGGACGTCTCACCAAGGAAGATGGAAGCGATTATGCCGAAGACGACGTAGTCACTCTAGCCAATAATGGCATGATGCATCTGTTCAGTAATATAAAATGCTTGCTCTTGGGACAAGAGATAGAATCCGTGTTTCATCCCGGACAAGCCACCACAATCTACGGACTCTTGATGCATCCAGACGATTTTTCAAAATCTAATGGACTCAATCAATTGTGGGTGAAAGACACCATCGCCGACATGAGTGCAGCCAATACCGATGCCGCCCTGAGATTCGACTATGACGTCAAGACATTAAGACCCAAAGGAATGTTTTCATTCAGTATACCTCTGAAATACATATTCGGATTTGCGGAAGATTATGATAAGATTCTCTATGGATTCAAACACAATCTGACGTTGATTCGAAAAGGAAATGACGATCCCATCATGAGACCCCGCCGCGACCGATGTGAGTAAGATACATCCGAACAAGATATCTTGGTTCGTTCTGCACATGTTGCCTTCAGTTGAGGAGAAAGTACGTCTCTACAAGATCATAGAATCAAAGAGTAAATTACCGGTGGGATTTAGAATGAGACAGTGTGACATGGCTAGTATTTCACCATCCATCAATCACTTTGATTGGAGGTTGACCGTGAAATCTGCTTTGGAAAGACCACGATTCATCATAGTGGCATTTCAAACCAACAGGGATGGGTCACAAGAAAAAAATCCTTCCCTGTTCGATCATTGTCACTTGAGAAACATGCAGGTATTTCTAAACGCCACGAGATATCCAGCCATCTATTCCAAAGCCACTTTCGATAAGAACGATTTCTGCAGACTATATGGCGATGCTGCCAATTTCAGAAAGAAATATCATCAACTGGATGAATTGATAGGTAATCCTAACATCACTCCTACCGAATACAACTCGATGTATCCCCTGTTCATATTCGATGTCAGTAAACAGAGCGAGGGACTCAAGAGTAGCGTCTTAGACATTCAGATCAAGATGCAATTTGACAAGAACATGCCGAAGAGAACCGAGGCTTTCACCCTAGTCCTGTTGGATAGAGAGTTAGAATTCAAATTGGACGGACAAAAAATGGCTATTGTTCGATGAAAAAAAAATAATAATAATTAAAAAAAAATTTTAAATACCCCAAAAAAAGTAATAAATAAAAATAACAAAAACAAATAAATTTAATTGGATTTTGAGAAATTGAATATTCAATCTCTTAAAATCCAATTATATATATATATTTTTTTATTTTAAGTTGTCTCCCCCTACATCACAAAAAAGTGATTATTTCAATTTTTTTTGTTTTCACTGTTTGTTCAGAGGATCGAGTTCCATCAACAGAGAGACCGCAGAAGTGGAGGCTTCAGGATTATTGGTTTTTGTCTTGAAATTGATCCTATCCCCATCTGCACTTTGAGAGGCGTACTGAAGATGCTAGTGTTCGAGTGTTGCTCCTTCATCTTTTCAATGCTGTACCTCTTATCGGTTTCCACACTGTTCACCACGAGATTGACGACTGCTCTATTGCTCAGAAGCCAGAATCATTCGAATGATATCACCTCCTGCTGGCATGGGATATCCTATCAGACCGTGCAGCGATCCGTTACCTCCATTTTCGAAGGACCATTCAGCTTTTTCCGCTTCTAATACGCCGCTCTCCTCGGCCCAAACGGTGATCAGTTGTCTGGCGTATTTTATCTTTTCCACGACGGAGATCAGAGTGCAGGCATCCGACATGTGCGTGGGATCTGGCAGATTCGTGAGTACGTGTCCTTCCATGTCCAGTTTGCCTTCCATGATATCACCTTTTTTCCAGACCATATTTTCGTTCAAGTACTGACAGCTGACTGCGCTGGAAGCGTGTTCCGGTTCGTCAATGAGACTGAATAGTTTGTGACCATTCATGTTGATGCCGGCTTCCATGGTTCCTCCGGATTTTTTGTTCAGATACAATTCGTTGACATGAGATTTCAGATAGGATTGAGAATTCTGCAGGACAGACTCCACGTAGCCTTTGTTGACAACCGTCGAGTCTTCATCCATATCATCGATCTGGGACAGATTCAATATCTTGTTGAATCCCGCATCCAGATCCGATTTCATTTCTAGCTCGTCGACGTTATTCTTTCTGCGATCCAAGTCTATGTATTGTTTAGTTGCCGCATCATTAGGATTCGAGGGAATGGACACGTTGATTATCTTGTTAGAATTCGCGTTCAATTCAGACTGCATCACTTTAGGAATGTAGCGATCTCTCAGATGGTTACTGAATCTCGCCTGAGCATTGTCTGCATATCTTTTAGTGGCACCATCGGTCAAATCTCTAGGATCTGCTACATTCACCACTCATTTAGATTTCAAGTTGAAATTGTCCGTCATGTCTTTATTCACGTAATTATCTCTCATCATCTGCCGGAAATTTTCGTCTCCTCTATCGACGTATTTTTTAGTCACAGCATCTGACTTGATCGATCAGTTCAGAAAGATTGTAGATTTTCTTATTGTTTAAGTTTAAAGGTTCTTCTCGAGATTTGTATCTCCGGATGTATCATTCATCCAAGTTGGCAATGTCACCACTGTCACCATCAACAACTTCAACCGTTCTTCGTTTCTTTCTAGAGAAATCTTCATTATCGTCAGCACAACCAAATTTATCGACTGTCATGTTTGTTTTTTGTTTTGTTTTGTTATTATTATTATTTAATTTTTTGTTGTTTTTATTTTAATTATAACTTTATTTTTTTATATTCTTTATTTATATATCTATCTATATCAATTTTTTTCCTTTCTTCTCCTCCTCCTTTAATGTAAATTGTTGAGAACATCCTGAAAGTGATCTCCTTCCGACCATCTCTTGAGAACGTAGAGGCACATGTGACCGCAAAACACTCGATCCAGTGCTTGCACTTATTCGGCATTGTAAATAACTGGCGTTAAATAGTTCCTTATTTCTATCGGCAGTGAGATTCCGTAGCTATCGAAATAATAATTTTTATTATTCTGATTCAAAAACCTCCTGACCCAATGCATGCACTCACCTCCGATATCGTCTAGATTTAAAATTCCACATTCCGAATCGTCATCTTTTTTTCTAGGTAAGGCATCTCTAGAAAACACACCTCGAAAATGTTTGATTTTTAAATCTTTCGCCGCTTTCGACAGATCAGTTTTGGATAGGGGTTCGTTGGTTAAGATGACACCTTCTACGGATATGTGTTTTATTTTCTTCTTATTCATAAATATGTTTTGTTTTGTTTTTTATTTATTTATTCTTTTTTTATTCTTTTTTAATTTATAAACTTGCGAGTGTTTTTTTTAAACTTACAACATTTCGATGTCCTCGGTCATACTGCATTCATCATCCTCTCGATTTTGTTGTTGAAATATCATTGAATAATGTTCGAGTGCGAAAGTGTGTATTTCATCCTCACATATAATTCTCTTATCATCGTCCGCCATCAATGCAATCTTATTGATTTCTTTGGTGTACATCTCATGATTTTTGCTTTGAATCATCGCAGTCATCTTTTAAAACACCGTTGAACCTTCGAAAAGACATTCTTTATACTCTTTGAAAATTATGCTTTTATTCGTCACACACGCTTAACCCTTTACCCAACGTAACGGCCAAAACCGGCCAGCGCTATTCTCAAAAATCGGCAATTAATTTTCAAAATATTTTCATTTTTTGTCTCAAAAACATAGGTTATGACCCCTCGTTGGAACGAGCTCGTCGAGCTCGTTCCAACGAGGGGTCATAACCTATGTTTTTGAGACAAAAAATGAAAACAATTAGTTATTCAAGAATTTTTTTTGCAAGTGGCGTCTGCTTTTCATGTTAGGTAAAGGGTTAAATGCCTTTACATTTCCTGATCTCTTTACCATCGAGGAGATAGGCATACAATTTAGGTCTCAAACCCACGAATTCGGTGATCAGTCTTCCACCACTCTCGCCTTTGAATTTACCCAACACCTTTTTATTGACACCCTTTGGAATCTTAGATGGGTGATCATCGGGATAATTACTCGTGTCGAACCATTCATTCACGTCTGGCGCTATGTTCTCGTAGACGCCTCTAGTCTCTATCTCGTAAGCCAGACTGTCCATGTCAGTGAACAATAGTTTGGCTTTCAAATCGAATTTGGATTTGACGTAATTGTAGTGAAACTCGTACATCAACTGCTTGCTAACGTCTAAGATGATTGCTCCGAGATAACAGGGTTTGTCGAACCTCAGATGCGTCTTTTGCATGTGTACAGCCACTACATTTTTGTCGAATATGATTCTAGGTTTATAATTGGGTTTCACGATTAATTTTCTAGACCTCTCTTCAGAGCTGACGAGTTGAACGTTGGTTCTAGTCCTAATGTTTTTTTCCGAATCGAAATCTTTTCCCATGTGAGAATTATTAGCTTTAGCATATCTGGTGGAAATCATAGAGACGCCACTCCTCACAGCCTTTTCGAACATGAGCAACATGTCGACGCCCTTTAATAATTCCAATTGAACCTCGGTCTTCTTCAAGAGAGCATCCCAGGCAAGTCTGGGTGCCGTTAAATACCAAGCCAGATCTAGTTCGTAATGTCGACGACACACTGATTGAAAATTTTCGAACACATCGGCCAAGAGAAGCACGTTGGTTTTCAAATAGAGGTCATGATATTCTCTCATGGATTTCATGTCGAATAATCTCCACACTTTTTGCACGTGTTCGTAATCGTCGTCAGAAATGTAAGACTGGTATAATTTCTAATAAAAATCTTCTTTAGGAGGTAGAGCGACATCGTCGAATTTCTCGAGGTCACACATGTAATCGTAAGGGTAGACGCCTTTCCTCAACATGACGTCCACCAATTGTTGTTGATCATCAAAATGTTTACTCATGATTTTAAATTTCTCCTTATTCAAACTGTTGACTAATTTTTTCAGACTGGCCAGCAGGAATTTATAACTCTATGGATGGGAATCGTTGTTTCCTCACTCGATCCTTCGACGTTTATCTTTTCATTACCAACAACCTTCCATTTAGTGAAGGTAATGTATTTTTCATCGCTCTGCGTGATGCAGCTCAACCCCCCCCCACCCCCTCGCTGACACCCATATTTTTCACGAACAGGTAACTGTCGTAGCCCGAGAGATTGTGAAATATCATCAGATAGAATTGAGCGTCTTGAAATCTTAAATTACATTTGTTGTGAGCAGCGCCATGAAACAGACCCGTGTAGTGATCGTGATCTTTAACTTTTTCATTATTTTTACAATTATTATCAAATGGTTGTATACAGATGTGACATTCTGTGGTTCCATTGTATTCTCGCCGTTGCTCTGGCGTAACGATCATCTTTTTGGATTCTTTAAATTTGTCGTCTAATTCTTGAATTTTCAATTCTAACTCTTCCACGAATTTTTTAGCCACGTCGTCGTCATCTGAACGTTTACTGCAGACGAGTGGACCTGACGATTCTCCATCGTTGAAAGAACATTTCACGTAATAACAATAGCCTGAAGGTGCTTCTGATGTTTTTCAGTGTAACTCCTACTCTCGTCGGGCTGGCAAGAATTCATTTTCGTGGTGAAACATTCGAAATCAGCATAGACGACGAATGGCGGCTCCAATCTTTTTTGTAATTGTAAAAGTTCATGTAAGTGTTAGGGTTAGGCATTTCGATGGCAACGCTTGACTTTTCGTTACAATATTCCTGATGACACATCAACGATTCTTGACAACGGAATGAATTCATGTAGTTGAGACAGAAAAATCTCTCATGCCTATGTTTAGAAGTCTGCTTCGACAACAATTGACTCATATTTTTAATTCAGCAATAATGTTGATTGCCACCGTCGGATATTAATAACAAATTAACAATCTTTTCTCTCTCTTCGTACGAAGTCAGTCTGAGAGGATAGACTATTCCTTCTTTATCGTCTCTCTCGTATCCCAAGACGTTCACGGCCACGGTGAGATTTAGCTTTTCGAAACATTTGATGTCTTCCAATCGCGTCGGGAAAGGTACTCCCGTCCAATCGAGTCTTCACGTACTTGAAAACTCTATCAGTATGCTTTTTCTACAGGATATAAGGCTGGTGTGATCGCCCATTTGAAATACTCACTATCATCTTCATTTTTCACGTGAACCACAGCTTTTTTATTATATAGGAAACGAGGCAATTCTATATAGGAAGACGTTCTCAAAGGGCCATGTCTGTCCACGAGAATATCGAGACTCAATATCTTCTTGAACGTCTAACCACTTCCCTTCTTATGATAAATAGCCATAGATTCCAACATCTTGTCTTTCATCACTTCATAAACATCTGATAATTCGTCGACTCTGAACACAGTCTCCATTTTAGATTGGAAATAGGTATCTTGCACCACGCTCTCACCCGTTTTCACGTCGATGTTTTTCATCAGACAATGCAAGATCTTTCTTTTTTTCAACCCTTTTTTAGATGTTCTCGAAATACATCCAACACTCCACCCTTTGTCCATTCCATGAACGATTCGGGATCGAGATTTGCGAGACGAGGAATCACCTCAAAAGTTTTAAAATATCCTCTAATGGCGACGTCTCGTTCTGTCGGAATCCACGATTTCTCTAACACTTTCATTATGATTCCCTTTATCGCATCGAGTCCCTTGTTTTCCTCCAGCGCTCTCATGACTGCATCCATTGCTTTTTGTAACGAAGCATCATCTCGACCACGTCGCTTTTATTTTTTTTTTCATTTTCTTTCGAAACCTGCCAGCTTACTATTCGTTTAACAGTCTTCTTCTTTTTCTTAAAGTCTACAGTCGTTTGTTATGTTGTTTCGTCTTCTCATTTTTTGCTACCTTCTCATTTCTTGCCACGATTCGAGTTTTTGCTGCTGTTGTAGATCTTTAGTCCACTCCCTTTCCGTAGTGTAAATGATCGATGCATTCTTCTTTTTTCATGTGTTTAACACCTTTCAAATTCAATAACTGACGTACTTTCATTTGTAAATTAACCAGTTTTTGGTCATATGTCTCCCCACGCACGAGCTCAATCAATTCTCCTTTGGTTCTATAATGGCTGTAATTTTTAATTTTTAGGTTTCTTCTGAGGGATGAGTTCGCGAAGTTAAAAAATTCGATAAATTCCCGTTTCAACATCTCGGATAAAGAGGCAATTCTGAAGATAATAAAGAACCATGGTGATAAAATCCAAGTCCTTACTGAAAAAATAAAAGATAAGAAGATAGCGGGACTGGGTGATTGAGACGGTACCGACCTACCTGGAAAGAATGTATCGCTGTCGGAAATAAATAATGTGTTAAAAGTATTAGGAATAAAATTACAGAAGAAACTTCCCGGCCACACTGATATCGCAACACACAACATTGAACTGAGAAGGCAAGGGTTTGGATTGCAAAATGTTAGAGCTGATGGAAATTGCTTTTATAGATGCATCAACAAAATCTGTACAGGCGATGAGGAATATCATCATGTAATACGGAAACGAGTAATGGAGTATGTGGAACATCACGCGGAAATAATGTCTAAATATATAGATGGGACAGTATCAGGATTCATTAGAAACAGATCAAAAACGAATGGTAGTATTGAGAGCTGGGCAACAGATGAGGATATAATAGGTTTGGTGAATATGCTGGGAATAGGGATTCATGTATATTGTAAGTATGGTCAAAAGTACAAGTGGGTGCGATTCGAACCTGAAAAACCGGTGAGTACAAATGAATTAATTTTCTATCTCTTTTTGATTGATTCTCATTTTCAGGTTGCACAAATGATTGGAAGTATGAAAAAGACAAATGGGCCTAAAACATCAAATACGAATACTTGCAGTCGCAAAATATTTCCGCGTTCCGTAGGGATGAACCAAAACTGAATCCTCGGAGTTATTAAAAAAAAATTACCGACAAAAAGTCGGAGAAACTCTCCAAAAAGGACAAATCTGTGAATCCCCGGGGTTATTCAAAACAAATTGCCGACAAAAAGTCTGAGAAATCCTCCATAAAGGATGAATCTGTAGGAGTTAAGAATATCAGTGATGATCAAAATAACATTTATGAAGATATAAAGAGTAAAATTCTGCACAATGAAACTAAAATAAATCAGCAAAATAACGTGTTTAATTTATCCGGTAAGAAACTAACAAAACACCAAAGAACATTACTTAAAGGGGGTCTCAAGTTTGTCCCAACGGAAAGAACTTTGGATATAGCGAACCTTATCGCTGAGATAAAAGAATGGGAGCGCAAAATGCGACTATGTTAGTATTTCCTAGACAATAAACAGCAATATATTAATGATAAATTTAAAGAGCGCAACCCGTGGACTCGAAAAGAAGGTAGAGATAAGCACCTTGACCTTTATTTAGAGATAGTACGGGAAGATATTTTGAAGGGCATAAAAAAACGCGTGCGAAACAACATAACAAAAATGGAAGAGAAGGCTCTGAAAGAGTTGTTAAATGGTAATACAATAGTCGTGCGACCAGCCGATAAAGGGTCTGGAATAACCGTTTTGGATGCAAGTAAATATGAAAATGAGATCTTGATGGAGTTGGGGGACCAAACAACATACAAAGAAGTACCTGTAAATCTAACAGAGAAAATAACAAACAAGATTAAAAGCCAACTCAAAAAACTAGAAAAAAAACAAACTGATAGACAAAAAAGTATTAGCGTACATAATACCTAAGCAGCGCCACAGGCTGGTAGAGTAAAAGGTAACCCTAAAATGCATAAAAATGAAGCCCCTTTAAGAACAATAATTTCGGGAATAAACCACCCAACAGAGAAAATAGCAGAAGTGATGGAGTCTGAATTAAAACAACACGTTGAGTCATTACCATCCTACATACGCGACACCACACATTTCTTGAACAGACTGGACTGTAAACCCCAACCACTCCCTGAAAACAGCATAATGTACTGTATGGACGTCAAGAAACTATATCCAAGCGTCCCACGTAATGAAGGTATATTAGCATGTAAAAACGCACTAGAAAACTCTAAAAGAAAATTATTCCCAACAGAGATAGGTCTTAAACTAATAGAAACTGTTTTGGACAATAACAATTTTTCATTTAAAGGAAGACATTATTTACAAACGGACGGCGTTGCAATAGGTTCGCGATTAGGGATGAATTATGCGTGCACATATATGGGTGAATGGGAAGAGAAACTGTCAAAAGCATCGAAGTTACAATCCCTTGAACAGGTACGGTACGTTGATGATATCTGGGGAGTATGGACGCATGGGTTGGAGTCTCTGAAACAATATCATTCTTTGGCAAATACGATACACCCAAGAATACAGGTTGATTTAAAGTGGTCTGAAAATGGGATAGAATTCTTAGACACGATAGTCAAAATTGAAGACGGATTTCTTAAAACCGGTTTGTATACAAAACCCACGGACACGCATCAATACCTGCACGCAAAGTCAGACCACCCAATCAAGACTAAAAGAGCGATACCATATGGAATAGCTTCAAGAGTAAAAAGAATTTGTTCCGATAATGCTGAATATGAATGCCACAAAAATGATATAAAACAACACCTGCATGCCAGAGGTTACGACGACGAAAAGTTTGTAAGCGAACAACTAAAAAAGGTCGACCAAATCGAGCGTAAACAGTTACTTGAAAAACGATCCAACAAATCAACCGGCGAAAGAGTCCCGTTTGTGGTCACCTACTCGCGGCGCCTCCCCGACATCGGGAAAATAACGCGGGAGCGGATGCCCATTTTACATAGCTCAAAACGCATGAAGTTGGCATTCGAAAAACCTCCCCTGATTTCGTACAAAAGACTGAAAAATTTGGGAGATATCGTAGTCCATAGCAAGCATAATAAAATGTTCAACAATCAAGGGACGGGATCTGATAGATGCGAGAGAAATTGTGCAATCTGTGGGTTTATGCTCCAAACAAAACAATTCGCAGACAAGAACGGAAAAAAAAATCACCCGCATGTCCAGGAATGTGAAATATGGGATTCTCTGCGACAAATGCAATGAAGTTGTGTACGTGGGAGAGACGGGGACAAAATTGTATGAGAGAATGCAAAACCATCTGAATAGAATAAAACTTGAGGTTATGGATGAACCGATACCACATCATTTTCTGACCAAAAACAATAGTATAAAGAATTTTAAGATTATTGGGATTGAACAAATTAATCAACAAAATACAGCTTACAGGAGGGGTCGTGAAGCATTTTGGATTAACAAACTTCAAACACTAGAACCCAATGGGCTCAATAGACAAGAATAATTCCAAATATTCTCATTTATAAACTTGCTGAACCGGGGGGGGGGGATATAAATTAGTGTATAGAGCAATTACACCTAAAAACGCATTGGTGTTGAACATAGCGTGTATGTGTTGTGAGATTATGATCATTGGGTATATGTCAATGCGTACACCATGTGCATATGGGGGGGGGGGGGGAGGGGGGGGGTGTATGGAATCCTAGCCTACGATTGTCAGTGTAGACATTATAGGAGGGGCTGCACTTAGATCAGTGGTGGGGAGCATATATATGCTGCAATAGTGGGTGGGGACAAAACATTTACACATCCTGGAAGGATCGGGCGGGGGGGGGGGGGTTATTACTACGCAAGGAAGGTATAAAAAGATTCTATTTTTCATCAGCGGTATTGATGTCTGATTGACGCGGGTTGGGTACTGGGGCGGAGATATGGAGGCGCGCTTTTAAATGATTGAATGATTCGGGCCAAGGAGTGATTGGATGTGCGAATACAGTATACGAACTTACTTGCCTCTGCCTCTGTTACCAGGGCGAGGTTTTAGAAATAGTGTCTAATTCATATTTGCTTTTTGCGTAATAACGCGGAACATATCTTTACTTGTTGCCACCCAAGGAAGATATTATACGGTATTTTTTGCATAATTTACACATGAATACAAAAAGCAAAGTGAAGCGCGGAGCACATCTTTACTTGTTCCCACCCAAGGAAGATATGATACGGTTATTTTGCGCGTAATAGACTCGGATACGGGGAACAATATGAAACGGGAAACATATCTTTGCCACCCAAGGAAGATATGATACGGGGATTTTACAAGCAATACACTTGAATATGGAGAACAACGCGTTTGAACAATTCGGGTCAAGGAATGGTTGAATGTGTGAATACTGCATGCGACCTCGCTTCTGCCTCTGTTACCAGGGTTGAGATAAATGATTGAATGCTCCTAATTCTAAGGCTGAGAACAAAATTTGCGCGTAATAACGCGGAATATATCTCCACTTGTTACCACCTGAGGAAGATCTGATACGGTATTGTTTGTCCATAATTTACAAATAAAAACAGTGAACAACATGTAATGCGGAACATATCTTTACTTGTTGCCACCCAAGGAAGATATGTATTGACGATTTTATAGACGAGTTCGTGATTAGGAGCTAGGCGGCTACCTGCCAAATAATAAATCGATCTTTAAGACGTACGCGCATCTCGATCAATTTTATAATTCCCATTCAGCAATTCGGATCAGTGTGACGCTAAATTTTACATTCCCATGACGCTATACACATTGGTATGCCACTTAACGTAACGGAATAAGAATTAGTAAAAAATGAAAGCCGCTTAGAAGGAAGTAAACTTCCGAGCATCACGGCAATTTGACGAAGTTATATAAAATATTTGATGAAGTGTGTATATATATATAACACAAAACACCAATTTTTTTTCAAGTGAAATTCAATTTTTTTTAAACACAAAACACCAATTTTTTTTCAAGATTCAATTTTATATAACGCAAATAATAAATTAAAACGATTTAGGTATATCGCATCCAAACTAATCGTTTATACGTTCACCTAAAAAAAAACCATTTGACGACTAGGCCCCATCAGTAAAAAAAAAAAAAAAAAGCAAATAATAAACAAATAATTGTGTACTGTAGAAAACCAGTACTAACTCGGTTTCCCAATTCATTCCAATCGGGGGCACGGTGGCTCAGTTGGTAGAGGTGCAGGCTGCAAGTCGAGAGGTCCTCGGTTGGAATCCCACCTGCGGCAACCGCGTTGTGTCCTTGGGCAAGACACTTCACCCCCATTGCCCACGTGGGGGTACGGTGACGCTGTGTACTAAGGCGTACTGCACGTCGATGGTGCACCTGTCTTCAACCAATGCTAACCCTGCTTGTGTGGAGTTGGTATGTAGGGGAGCTGACAGTTGCTCGCCGTTGCTCGGTGGTTCTCTCCGGGTACTCCGGCTTCCTCCACCCGTAAAACTGTCACGGTCATGGTTAGCCATTGTGCAGAAATATGTGACCTTAAAACACCAATAAATAAATAAATTCATTCCAATCGAAGGTGAATAGAGTGTAGCTGTGTATGGCAGTTTCTTTACACGCGTGAGAAACACACTCATTCAATTGAAAATATTAAAAGGTCTACATTATTTTTCACTTAGTTCAGTGATGAATAATGTACACCTTTTAAACGTACACCTTTTAAACGTGGTTATATTTTTATAAGTCTCAACTCACTGAAATATCAAATATCCACTTTTACATTTTTCCCCTTCATGCAGTGATGACACCCAGTTATTTATTATGCAACATTTCTGAGTTGTGAAAGTCACGCTCCATTAATAATGGAGTTTCAATCGAGTGAGTGCACATTTCCTAGAGATAAAAATGAAAATGTACTGTTAATGGGGTTTTTTCAAGTCGTGATTTAAACATATATCTTATAATGGAATTCATAATGTCAAAGCGTTAGAAGGATATTTACTTTGAATGTATTCTGTTCGGTGTTTTGGAAGATGAAGCGAAACATTTTTTTCTTCTTATATATATATATATGAAAAAATAATAAAATAACAACTTTTTAAAAAAAATTTTCTTTAATGACAAAAACAAGCACGTAATGGTCGCGCCTACAATTTTTATTTTCAGTTCGTGTTCAGTACACATCTTTGTTTTTTTTAATAACATATTACATACATTCTTTTTCGTTCGTTCGTTCGAATGTTCGTTCTTTCGTTGTTGCTTTTTTGTTTTCAATCAGACTGGAGCGCGTGCGCGCTCCATCTCGAACGGTAAACTCGAGTTGTTTTTTTTACCGGATCGATCTACGAAATTCACCTCGATCGAACCGTCGTCTTTTACCGTGGGAATCCGCGTCATGGATCGAGTTTTTTACTGGCTCACTCATGATTTCAAGTTTTTTCACTGGACCAATTTTTGCATTCACCTCGATCGAACCGGTGTCTTTTACTGTGAGAATCGACGTTCGATCGCGTATTTTTCTTGCCCGAAACGACACTGTTTTTTCAAAATTTTCCCAGTGAAAAAGTGCTAAACCTCGATCACTCATAGCTCTATGCAATTCTAGTCACAAGAAAGTTGACAAAAATTCATCCTATGGAAAAACCAGGGTTAAATTTATCAAAAAAGCGGGATCCTAAATCCCGGATTTTTTTTAGCAATTTTTCGTCAAATTCACTCAAAGTACTCCAGAAATGTTCAAATTTTAAACATTTTCCGGGAAAAACCCAGGGTTTTCGGAAAAAAATTGAATTATTTCTGGAAAAACCCAACATTTTCCAAGAAAATCAATTTTTTTAACAGAAAAATTTAAGTTTTTTCCAAAAATAACCCCAAAATAACTAACTTTTCTGAACCACAACATTTCTGGTCCATCACGATGGATATGGGCCAGAAGCCGCCATATACCACTACTACCACATCCTGGATATTATAACTATTATGATGAGAATCGATCACAGGCAGATACGCAATAGTAGTGGTTACGGCAGTAGCAGTGGCGGTGGTAGCAGACTACAGTACGGCCACCGTGGATTGATCAATTGCCACGGGTGGGCAGTATTTCCATGGACGCAATAATACTAGAATCCAAACACTAATTATAGGAATAATTATCAAAAATTTAATTAATGAAACACCGGATACTAATCAGTGCTTCATTAATTAAAATTTCCCTGATGATGATTTTTTATTACCTGGTAAACGCATGATGCGCGGATATCACTGCCCACGCGTGAATTACGACCAGTCCACGGCGACTGCACTGTATCGTATTGGGCGACTACAGTATTGGGCGACAACCACTAGGTCCAAGGTCCGCATGGATGACACAGTAGAAGTAAAAGCCAATTACCGGAGAGACGGTGGGGGTCATGGTACAAAACAGAAGTGGCAGAAGACTATAATACTCGATGAAGACAGTAGTTTTGAAAGCCATCACAAGACAGTGATAGTCAACCAATGGGCTGATATGGCCATGCAATAGTAGGTGTTAATTGAAGTAGTATTCCATATGTGAAGACAGTAGAGACGCTAGTGGTTTAAATGGAGACGTATAGTCACCGTATAACTGATAGAAGTGACAGGAGGCAGTTACAGCCAATAGAAGTGGCGCTGTTCCTTAGACAATAGCTATCAGCAATAGAATATATATACTACCATAAAACAGTGATCCTCACCGTCGTGACGTGAGTAGGTCACAGGGTAAATAGTGATAGCCAACCGCTGGATCTATAGGACAATGTAATAGTAAAGATCACTGATATTAGTCCCTGGTTGAAGACAGTAGAGAGGCTGGTGATTCAAATCGTGCCGTATGGTCGCCATACAGTGCAGCCGTCGTGGACTGGTCACTTTCCACGGGTGGGCAATATTTCCATGGACGCAATAATATTAAATTCCAAACACTAACAATAGGAATAATCAAGAATTTAATTAACCCTTTACCTAACATGAAAAGCAGACGACACTTGCAAAAAAAATTCTTGAATAACTAAATTTTTTCATTTTTTGTCTCAAAAACATAGGTTATGACCCCTCGTTGGAACGAGCTCGACGAGCTCGTTCCAACGAGGGATCATAACCTATGTTTTTGAGACAAAAAATGAAAATATTTTGAAAATTAATTGGCGATTTTTGAGAATAGCGCTGGCCGGTTTTGGCCGTTACGTTGGGTAAAGGATTAACGAAGCATCGGGTAAAACGCGTGGCTTACAACCAGTCCACGGTGACTGTACTGTACAGCTGATAGTAGTGGCAAGAGGCAGTGATAGACCAGGGAATCACTGTTTCTAAGACAGTACTTTACCAACATTGTTTTTATTGGGGTTTAACGACGATTTTGACAGCCAGGATCACCTTGTGTCGGACCAACAATAGTATATCCTATACTGGTACCCACCCTGGATGACACAGGAGAAGAAGAAGGCATCCACAGAACTGACAATGGTGGCCATGGTACAAACGAGCAGTTGTGGTGGAAGACCACAGTACTGTGTTGATAAGACCATGCAATAATATGGGCCAGTAGCAATAGTAGTCCCTAAGTAAGATAATAGGGACGTTTGTGATTGAAATTGGCCATATAGTCACCGTACAACTGATGGAAGTGAGAGAAGGTAGTGGTGACCAATGGAAGGGTCACTGGTACAAAGATCGTGGCTACCAACAAGAGTATACCCTATACTCCAAAACAGTAATTCTCATTGGTGCCCAGCAGTCCTCAAAAGGGTGGTCCTCACTAGTCTCCAGATATTGGTATCCCAAACTACTTAGGACATGAGTTGCGTCTTTTTTCTCTAGTAATAGAAGTCGATCAAACGACAGATGGCCGATAGTGGTGGTAGAAGCCAGGGGCAATTGTGTTAGATACAGGTTCGGGGAGAAGACCGTAGTAGTGAGCCTGGGGGGGGGGGGGGGGGTTGGGCATGGTGCAAGCCAGTAGTGAGAAAGACTTATTAAAGACGACATAGTAGATGTAGAGGCCATGTTACAACCCACCTGAAAACTATAGTACTGGACAAAGACAGTAGTGGTGCATACCGTTCACAGGACAGATAGTTTTTGCCAACTACTGGTTCAATAGGGGAATGCAATAGTATAGGTAAGTAATAGTAATCTCTACTTAAAGACAGTAGAAACGCTAGTGATTGAAATTGGGCGGTATGGTCACCATAAAGCTGATAGTAGTGACAATCCAGTATTGTCAGCTCTATGGCTAGCAGTGATTGCCAATAGAACAAGACAGTAACCTGTCAACAATAGTCTATCCTGTACTGGTCACCAAAACAGTGATCAGCACTGGTCCCCACCATTCCGCAAACAGTGGTCCCTACCATTCTCCACTTGTTCTCAAATATTGGTCTCCGGTGATTCAGAAATACTTGTATGTGCCAATGTTTTGTATGAGTTAAGTGCACATTGTTTAACAGTTCACAGGCACATGTGGCACAGTCGTTCAATCGATACAAGCTCTCGTAAAAGAAAAGGGACTCTGTGTTACTTGATACGGGCTAAGATGGGTGCAGTAATCTGGCTGGACTTTCTAGGACCCGGTCCATTCAATCACTGGACGGAGAAATCCGGGAATCGTCTAGATATAGCATTCGAGTCTACTCAGAACAGGACCTGTAATAAGTAAAAATCATTCGGAATAGGCCCTGCTAGACGAAAACTGGGGAGGATTTGGGGGGAATCCGAGTCAATAAATCACCCCTATATAATGGAACACTTCTTTCGGGCCTTTCGGTCCTATAACACTATGTGCTGTTTTTATCAACACAAGGTGGCAGTCTGGATAGCCCATTCCAATGATTGTTTGCAGCGTCGGGTCCCTTCCGGTTATTAGACAAACACCCATCGAATCTTACACACCTTTTAACAGTCTATAGCACCACATCTTATTTTTATCAATGCGTGAGGTCAGGTTTCTATAAGATTTTAAACTCCATTTGGGAAAGTTTTAGTTATTGTCGGGTTGTTTTCGGTAATTAGATATAATAACATTTATTCGTATTTGCAGCCTATCTCTCAGCAAAGGATTGTTCTTAATATATATGGATTCGGACACCCATTGTCGTTAATATAGTATGTGTAATTGAAGAAAAAGTTCAATATGTCATCAAAAATTACTTAATTGCTCTCTTTCTGGTCGCCATTTTTGTGATTGGCGTATTTTGCTCCAAAAGGAATACTGGGATACTATGAACACAATTCATGGGTAACTTACACAAATTTCTTTTGACATGACCAATTTCATACGTGTTAAAATGACCAGGTACATAATCGTGGAAATGGTGGCCATCTTGGATTCCAGTGCCTCTGGCGGCTACACGGCAACTTTTTTAATGTTTTTCATAACTTTAAAATTCTTCAAGAAGATATCCTAAGGAACAAAAAAGTACATTAAGTTAAATCAACTGGGGGAGGTGGGGGCCCTATTAACTCCCAGGCTCTATCTTAGACTCTAACCCAGACGAAAATGCCCCCGTAAGAGAGTACATCTTTCATAACGACCACTGAAATGGATCGTTCTAATCTTCTGTAGCAGGTTTATGTACAACACAATATCTGAAGATCTTCCACTTGAATAAGAGTACTTAATGGCCAAGAATCAATGGATAGTATACATAATCAAGGACAACGAGAGATAGAAATCTAGTTCTGTTATATAACAAAATATAAATGGACATTTCAATAATTAATATATGAAAAATGATGCATTACATTACTCCGGTGAACCGCAAGAACACATCATGCAAACGCAGTAGTGTGGTAGAAAGTAAGACAGACCCTTCAATTTGGTATGTGAGGAACTTGGAAACCCAGGTCTGAAATTCCACACAATTTAAACAAACACACATTATGCGTCAAAATGGCTGTTGGGTGTACTAGGCGTGTAGAATACGAAAAATACGCAATTTTGACTCGCATAGTTGATGCAGGAGTGGTTCCTCAAAGTCTGCTACTGCATTCGTACCAGAACAGATAATGAAATAATATTTCATAACAAACAACTTGAGGTCAAATTTGCTCGAGATATCCAAGAACAAAACCACGAATTCAAAATGCACCCTGTAATCAGTTGGGTTAAAAACCAACCCAAATAAACTGGGTTGAGTGAATATGAACCCAGTTGAGTCCGTATTCACTCAACCCAGTTAATTTGGGTTAATATTTAATCCAACTTATTTTTGAGTGTACTTCGAGGTGCAGCGACAGGTATACGTAGAATAAAAAGCCTTGTGTATTTTAACTGTAATCATGAAGGCATGCCTGTCAAAACTAATACTGGATGTCAAGTCTTGCCTCCCAAAACGCTGTGTCTTTTCGCGGCATGTTTGTTTGCATGCAGGTTTTCTGTTGTGCAAATCAATGACGCGTGGTTAAAGATGATCGAAGATCAGGGTCGACGCTTCCATTCACAAACATGCGCGTATAGGAATCAAAGTTAGGGGCGTGGGACAAATAGATCTTTTGGAGGTCCAAACGTACTCCAAATACATCCCCTCGTCCACGTGAAGCATGCTACCCACGAATGTCACAAAAATACCCAATATCATTCACATGAAATATCTGGGTATAAAACAAGAAAATTTGTCACTTCTTTTATCAGTAAATGTTGACCGGGCAAGGAGGATACTGCCAGAGGCTCTAAGGTGACAAATCGTTGGCATGCATGCAACAGGCATGTCATTCAAAGATATTGGAAGGCAACTTGGCCATAGTCATTCTGTCATCAGCAGACTTAAACTAACGATGCTAAGGGCCGACCAAGGCATGGACAACCCCGAAAGATCTTTCATCGGGAAGATCGAAGTCTGACACGCCTCGTTAGGCGTGAATCCTTTACAAGAAAGGGGGGTTTTGAAACGCCTTTGGCTCCCCAACAGGCGTTTGTACAAGAGAACTGTCCGAAACCGTCTCAAAGCACTGGGTATGAGATCCAGAAGTGTCATTAAGCGTCCAACTCTGTCCGATCAGCCTCAAAGGCGACTGTTGGAGTGGGGTATGGCAGGGCAACATTGGAATCTCAGGACATAGAGGTGAGTCCATTGGTCAGACGAGAGTAGGTTCCTGCTTCACGTCACAGATGGTCGCATGAGTGTGTGGACGCATAGAATTACTGCTTACGTGCTCAGAAACATCAGACCTGCTGTTCCTTTTGGTGGTGGATCAGTAATGCCTCTCTCATGATTGTAAACTTGATATGGTGACTGTACGTGGCAATCTCATTGGTCACCAGTTTATCCGGGACATTCTCAATCCGGTTGTCGTACCTCATTTTGACAACCACCCGTTGGCTACTCGCCCTGTATTCATGGACGGCAATGCAAGGCCACATCGTTCCCATGATGTGAGAGCATTCCTTCAGAACAACGCTATTACAACACTACCTTGGCCTGCAATGAGCCCCGATTTTAATCCCTTAGAACACATCTGGGACTTCTTTGGATGTCGTGTGCAAGCAAGGGATCCGCCTGTACATAATTTGACCGATTTGAAAGCTGCATTGCACGAGGAGTTGCCCTTGGACCGTATCAGAAGGCTCTTTGGTAGCATTAGGAGGAGGGTTCAGGCTGTCATCCGGGCACGTGGTGGATACACTCGCTACTGACGTCAGACACTGCTATTGTGTTCAGGAAATCACAAGTTACATTTTTTGTCAATACTTACCGACATTGTTTCATTTTGGACCGTTCCAGAACTATACTTGTCGAGCGAACGTTTTTCCATCAAAAACATTAGTGACAGATATGTGTAATTAGCGCCATTAAAATACTGCACATTTTCATCATTGTGTTGTCTTCCATTTGTCAATAGACCATTCTTTCCACAAACAATCACTTTTGGCCATCTTAAAGATAGCATGAAAGTAATGACAGTTTCTATTAACACCACTGCGAAAAAAAAGGGAGTGCTTAATTAAGTTCCAGGTGAATATGTTGAATAGCTGTCATATACTCAGCATACATGTACACTAGGAATAACCTCAGAAAGTTCGTAACGACCATCTTCAAAACATACCTATGCATTCGGGTGGATATCCCTCAAATGTCAATTTACAGAAGAATATATTCGGTACCCCCCCCCCCCCCCCCCCCGCCTCCCGACATTGGTCGTACAGAGTCCTATTGGCAGATATCACTATGCACCAGCAGTAAACGTATCTATAGTGGAAAAGTTGGACACATACCCAAAGTTAGAACACGTCGAACTATTGGATGGCCACGTGGAAAATTCAGCGTCTTGACATAGCTAGCATTATTGAAAGACCGCGGCAGCTTTGTTTCTTCAAACATCTCTGTCGGGAACGAAGTAGCTTATTGTTTAGCGCATTGGGTTTCAAACCGAAATGTCGACGGTTCGATCCTGACTCGCGCCATCTGCGTTGTGCCCTTGGGCAAGACACTTAATCCCGCTTGCCCACGTGAGGGCAATGTAGCGCTTTATGCTAAGATTTTTTGCAGGCCGATGGTGAATGCCTTCAATCACTGGTAACTCTGCTTGTGTCGGGTTACTAAGTTGGAGAATCTGACAGTTGTTTGTCGCTGCTGGGTTGTTCTCCCCAGGTGTCCGGCGTCCCCTACCCATAAAACTGTTTGACACGATATGACGCTGACTGTTGAAAATTTCGTTAAACCCCTAGAAACAGAAACTCTCTGTACAGACATCAACTTTGTAGTTCCCAATTTAGTGATAACAGAGTCGGTCTGTCCCTGGTAATCGGCAATGCCGTGGTAAAACGGCTTTTACCACTGCACTTCAGTTGGCCGTGGGTTATTTTGGTGACTGCAGACTCCTCGTTTGAATAACTCGTCAAAAAGCATCGGAATATATGTACAACCGGGCAAATTCTTGTAATGGTCAGACATCCATAGATCACACTCCTTTCATATCTGAAGATGGTTACAGGTATAATAGATCTAAATATTTGAATTAGAGTTACCTGCTTTGAAAAGCGGCACTCGAAATGATACAATCTCCGAAACTAAGCAGCCTTGGAAAATATAGTTTTAAAAACTTTTAAAGCATTGCGCAGAAGTCTTGCATCATTGCTGAATATTCGAGGGAGGAAAGAGGGCTGATTTGATGAATTTTGGGAGCCTAAAAAATACAAATGCCTATTGGTGTGTTTTTTTTTTTTGGAATTTTCTGAAAAATATGCGCATGGCCGGTAGTTTCCTTTCTGTCAATTTTCCTCTCTCATTTGTTGCATGACCCCTATTTTTAAGGACAGAAAAAGTTGTATGAAGGGCTATATTTGACAAAGATATTTGAATGCCTCAATTAAATTGAAGCGATCAAATTATTTAGTTGAACCCTTTGAACCCGAGCGGCCGCTTTTTCGGCCAGGAACATGATACGTCATAACGTCATTAAATAGGATGGCTGTTCAATAAATCTGTGGGGTAGACCAATCAATATTTTCAAGGTGTAGCCCCGAGGCTGCACGTTTAAAATTTTGATTGGTCTACCCCAATTAATAAATACAGACTCTTCTAATTGCTGCAATTGAACTGGCATGGAAGATACCACTAGAGTTCAAAGGGTTAAACAATATTTTTATTTCAATGCAAAAAACCATGTTACATATCATGTTCAAGAAGAAAGAAGATGAGACAAAGGGGAATATAAAATAATAGTACACAAAGAAACCAACTTATAGATAAGGGATTCGATAGTAAACTAGGAGCTTTTGTGAGTCGTCTCCGTAGTGAAGTAACAGATTTGCAGAAATTAATTGGAGGCTCAGGTCAGTTTAATAATTATAAGAAACTGTTTAAACTGAGGAAACAAGGGGAAAGAAAAGTTTAGACAGTCAGGGACGTTTGATGCAATCCAAGCTTAGTATGGATGCAGGATGCAGGTGGGTACAAGATATTGGGTTACTAGCCCCCCCCCCACCCCACCCCCCAATGGCAGTGAAGTTGTGACAGTGAGGAGAGGCTGAGGAAGTCGTCTCTTTTTCCTATAGACTTTCCTAATCCTATAGTCAAGATTCTGAAACAGGTCCCGATTGAGAGAAGCATTGGATGAAGAAAAATTCACAGGGATTACTTGCAAAATTACTACTGTGTTAGAAATTACCGTTAAATTTACGGTACTCTATTGGCAACCAGCTACAGGTTCTCTTGTCGTAAATTTACCATTTCTACTCAAAGCGTAATCACAGCAAAAGAGAAGTGTTCATGTTTTGTGCGGCTTGTCTTTTCAGTACGAAGGCATTTCATTTTTTAATTACTACTCTTGCGTAACAGAATCATCGAAGCCGTCTTGTCCATTATCAAGGTAGACCAATTAATATTTTAAAAAAAGTTAATTGGTCTACTTTTGATGATGATTGAACAATCGTCTGGTGTTGTGGAGCTTTATATAAATATCAGATCCTTGGTTCGTCTTCTCGATCGAAAAAAATGTATCCATTGCAAAAATACGGAATTTTTACCGTTAAATTTTTACGGTAGTATTTCGGCAGCTAGTTGCCAGTATTTTACCGTATTTTCAACAGTAATTCTTTACATTGCATGGTCTATGAATGTTTGTATCAAATTTGTGTACGACACGCCAGATAGAGACTTGAGGTTATCTATCCAACGTCCCAAGAGAGAACAGATGAAGGTGAATAAGTGAAGCAGTAAAAAGAAAGGAAAATAATGGGGTGTAATCATATATTACATAACATATTATTTTTCACACGAACATTATAATGGTCGGCGTGTGAGAATATTTAGTACTGTTATACCTACACGCCTGAGGGTCTTTTGTAGACATTACGAAACAGACTTATTTGAACAGAGTGGCTGAACAGCATTGATTTTGGCCTGTTTGTTCTTTGAATCATTTGTAATTTTTCTGTTAAGCTGCTTTCCGTTTTCGAGCACCCGTGACAGAAAACATTACAAGATAAAAGTCCTAATTTCAATGCACTAGAAATACAGTGCTGTATTCAATTCAGTCTGTGACAACTAAGTGTAAATACATAAAGGAATATAAGTAAGGGGTTCTTATCTACTTTTCTTCTTTGTGTATTGGTCGGTGTTGTGAGTTTCAAATGCCCCGTATCAAAATGACATCCTTCTATCACAACATCAAAATGATGTTGTTGCCCGATATTAAATTGGCCGAGAAGCGATAGTTTTATGTATTCATTTTGTAAACTTAATCAATGCCAATGTGTGTGATCTTGTCAACTGTATTATTGGTGTACTTTTAATTAACCCTTTACCCAACGTAACGGGAAAAACGGCCAGGGATTTTCTCAAAAATCGCCAATTAATTTTTATTATTTTTTCATTTTTGTCTCAAAAAGACAGGTTATGAACCCTTGTTGGGACGAGCTCGTTCCAATGAGGGGTCATAACCTATGTTTTTGAGACAAAAAATGAAAAAAATTAGTTATTCAAGAATTTTTTTTTTGCAAGTGTCGCCTTCTTTTCGTGTTAGGTAAAGGGTTAACAGCGGCGCGTAAATTCAGAGTCCCCACTAGTCCCCACCAGTTCCCACTAGTCCCCAACTGTCCTGAGTTCCCAAATACCCGCGTGTGCCTATGTGTTGCATGTGATGTGTGCGCATTATGCATAAGCACACAAGCACATTTTGGTAATCTAACATGTTCTGATGTTCTGCACGCGATGTGTGCATATTGTGACACATTGTGTACTTGCACACAGAGACATTCCACCAACCTCCTTTACCACACGTTACGTGAAATCCCTTTCTGGTAACCGACTATACTTCTGGAATCTCTTTTTCGTTGTATGTGCCTAGGTGCTGCATGTGTTATGCGCACACTGTGCATTCGTACACAACCATATATGGAAAAATCGGAATGGGTAGTCCAAAGCAGATAGAAGTCATATCATGGGAAGAACAGGTTCAGGGATGGTGGGGTGAGAGCATTTAGAATAGAGCCCGGAATAGGTAGTGGTAACTAGTGTCCAAAAAGGACTGGATATAACTCTGTTCCGAATGAAAGGCTCTGCCATTCTATTAGAGTACCCCAGAACCATGCAAAGGAAGTAAAACGATGTGCAGAACAGACCAGAAAAGCTACAAATAGTAAAAAGTTAAAACTGTAGGCTCTAGGGTCGTCCTTGTACCTCTCCCTTCCAACTTCTGTCCTGTCTGAATGGCACAGAATTCTGGAATTGCTTCCTGGATGGATCTCATTAAGATCATTCCATGACAAGATGTTCGAAGATTTAACAAGTTGGAATGGCGATCAGTGAGATCAATATTAGGCGAGGCTAACGCCTCGCCTAATATTGATCTCACTTCGCCTCTCATGACACCATATCCGACCAATAAACATCCCGTAACTTATAATATGCATACTGTGGGTGTATAAAGTAGCCAGATTGGCTGTCTTCCCATTATCCCCGATTTATATCATATTGCAACAGTGCACCGGGCTTGCAATCGTGTGTGATTATTTACCACCTTATAAAGGTAGTACGGTAAATGGATAACTTTCCATTCTATTTACGCGGAGTTGTTACTCTGCTCTACCAGAAGCAGGGCAACAGGTCCGACTAGGAAATTTCGTATAGCCTGTGCTGAGCTCCATAAAAAGAACAAAACTTTACGAGTTGCTCCATAAAAAAGAACAAAACTTGCAACAATTATTTATTGCGGGGAACTGTAATATTGTTTGTTTATTCGGGTACAGAATACCCTTCCAGTCATGTACCGCAGGTGATAAAGCCGATATGCTATTTAATATACTGTTACATAAAAGATTTAAGAGAAATCCGCTCACTTCCATGATTACCAAGATCCGCATGCAAATGGCAATATCGTTCAGACTAGCAAGTTTTCAATAATTCGTCGGCTATTTTTCCTGTATGTTTGACTGATCGGTTGGCAGGGTTCATCACTGGATGTTGTTGGTAGATATCGACCAACACATCGCATTATAAATTTCTAAAAACAAAACATTTGAATAATTCCGTGTTTTCATTTCCTCGCTCGTCTGTTTATTTATGTCGCCAAAACAGTTCTTGGCTTTCATTGGTTGTTTCGCGAAACAAATCGGATGAAAGTTGAACAGGGCTCGAGTTTCAAGATGTTTGTAACATGTTTGTGAGCAACAGCCTCTGGTACACGAGACCAGTGACATAGCTGGAGGGGTGGGGGCTGAGGGGAGCTTGCTTCCCATTACTTTTCACTGCCCCTCCTTCCAAAATACAATGGCCCAATGAAAGTTTTACATAACATAGCGCCCCCAAATTGGCTCCAATACAGGCCAACACGCACTAGGAGGGCCTCACATTTGCTCTTTGAGAGCTGAATTTTTCAAATTATCGTCATGGCTGACAATTTTCGTCAGGGAAAGATATTTACAGGAAATTAGCTCCCCTTAATTTCCTAAAGCTGTCAGTAACTTTAACACTAAGGGTATGGGAGTTTTGTTTAAAAATGAAATTTTGAAATGTTAGCGAATATGCATAATCGATGTGCGCATCATTTCACAAACGTCAGGAATTTTACTGCAGAATACTATAAAAATACAGAAGCTTGTAGAAGCTGGCTTTTTACAATTTTTTCCCAATCATTTTGAACGTTTGATTATTATTTTCTGTTGAAAAACATTTTAAAAAAATAATCCATTAATATAAAAGTCTAGGAGGTGAGATTTACTATTTTTTCCTGGGAAGAATAAAAACTTTCAAATCGTCCACTGAGTTCCAATGTGTTCCATGTGCCTACTGGCACATAGAACACAATGGAACTCAGGGGACGAAATTTCTGTAAAAACACATTTGTTAGTCGAAGAGCCAAAAGGGACACTTACTTATTGTTGGTAGGTGAGATACTTACAAATAGTCTTAATGACGACTTATCTTTGAAGTAGTTGCTTCTAATTAGCTTGCCATAAAACGCCAGGTTTCCTCTTGTAATTTTTAATAAAAGAAAATAACAGACAACTCAAAGAGAGGCTTGATGATGTATTTGTTAGAATATAAAAATAGTCGATTATCGTTCTTCTTTCGTTTCCCTCCCAGGTCCATTTCCCCTTACACCTCTCATCCCTGTTCAGAATGTTAAAGCAGAGGTCATTTGTGAAGTCCAACAGCTTCCTGCCATTCCTTTTGATTTTCTTATCCCCCTCCCCCGTATGCCTTCTTCCGTGCCGCCTATATGTACATTAAAGTGTCTCATCAGAATTACATCGAGTGCCCTGTTTTTCTAATTCCATGATATTGGATCTAAGTGTTGAGTACATTAAGTCATTCCACTCAGATTTGCTTCCCTTCCTTATACAACCCCAAGAGCAACACTTCTGTTTTCTAAAAGATTAACTTTAACTCACCCAAGTACTTTAGATACCTCAGCCGAGGCACTGACAACTGTCAGATCTGTGATCAACGACGATTTTAAATCCGCTTTAATGAACCTGCCTGGGAGCGCGGTGGCTCAGTGGGTAGAGGTGCAGGCTGCAAGCCGAGAGGTCCTCGGTTCGAATCCCACCCGCGGCAACCGCGTTGTGTCCTTGGGCAAGACACTTCATCTCCATTGCCCGTGTGGGGACACGATGACGCCGTGTACTAAGGCGTACTGCACGTCGATGGTACGCATGTCTTCAACCAATCTAACCCTGCCTGTGCTGCAGTGCGGAGTTTCGATGTTGGGGAGCTGGCAGCTGCTCGTCGTTGCTCGGTGGTTCTCTCCGGGTACTCCGGCTTCCTCCACCCGTAAAACTGTCATGGTCATGATTAGCCATTGTGCATAAATATGTGACCTTAAACATCAATAAATAAATAAATAAATAAATAATGAACCTGCCTACTCCTCCTCCCCTTTTCTGACCTTCAGGTCGTCCTACACATATCCTCACGCACCCCTTACTTGGCCTACTCGTTCATCATGCCTTAACAGCATTTTAATTAAGCCCATGACATCAAAGTCCTCCTCCTCGACCAATGTTGCTAATTCACTTACTTACCTGTTGAGACCATGGGTGTTGCCGTACACCACTTTTAGAGTAGTTCTTGTACGACAGGTTGTGCCCACAAGTAGCCCTGTGTATGACTGGCTTAACCATTTACCTAGCCAGAATAGAAGACGACACCTGTTAAACATTTCTTGAATAACTACAAAAAATCATTTTTGGTCTAAAAACATAGCTTACGATCACTCATTGGTACGAGAACAACGAGCTGATTCCAATGAAGGGTTTATAAGCCATGTTTTTGAGACAAGAAATAAATAAAAAATAATCGGAATGGTGATTTTTTAGAAGAACACCGATTTGTTTACTCAGTTACGTTGGGTGAAGGGTTAACATGTGGAATTAGATAGAACAGAACGAGGGTAGAGTGCGGAGGATGGGAATCAAGGACCTGAGTTGGAGCTTTTTCAAGTGTTTCACGAACGTCGTGTGCGCGAGTGAAATACAGGAAAAAATTCCCACTGGGGTCGTTGGGTTATGTCCCCGCACTCTACCAGAGTTGTGTTCTGTATTTATACCATGATTACCTATTTTACTATATATAAAAAGCCTATGACATAAATTGTAGCTTTACACATCAACCGTGGTGAACACGTGTGTCTAAGGTGATACGCCAGCAATGGGATTTCAATAGTTAAAATTTACACCTGCAGTGGAACTACATCCAAGTTGATCTTTGGTGACCTCGACCTGAATGCAAACTGTCTAAATTAACATGCGTTTGTTAATTTTGCCAAAAACGACATTTTTTATTATTATTTAACATTTAAACTCTTAATAATCTGACGATCATGGCAAAAATAAAATATACTCAAAGTAGCTTGGTGTACCGAAAATTAACAAACATATGTTGACTCATGTTAATAAAGCTTCAGTAACTCGAAATAGCATATTATGCTATTAAAATGAAAAAGGCCCCGTAATTTGCGCGTTTTTTTTTTATCTTTATCCAAAAACAACAGCTTCGTTATCTTTATCTGGAGAATAATAAGCATCTAACATTGATAGTTTCTCATTAGGCATTATTACATTAACTCTCACAATTACCATCACCATACAATTCACATCATCATCATCATCATCGTCATCATCATCATCATCATCATCATCATCATCACAATCAATTGTTATTGTTACTGCAAAATGTAATTATTTGTTTATTACGAGCTGAAAACTAAATATGCCTCGACATATTTGGTGTGGTTTGTGAGGGGGAACACGCTGGTTGGTCAGCAACAGGTGGAATCGTCTATTCTGGACTGGTCAGTTCACTTCTGAGGTCGACGATTCCACCTGTTGCTATTTTTAGTAGGGACTAGGGCTGCACGATATTCAAAACTGAATACCGGTATCAGTATTAAAAAAATACCGCGGTATACCGGAATATCGAAAACTGTTCAGATATATGAACACAAGTACCACAATCGAGACTCGAGGCATCACAGTCGGAACGAATTAGCATGCCTTCATGACGCAGTTCGAAAAACCTTTACCTAACGTAGACGATATAAAAATTTATTATTTTCAAAATTAGTTTAACAGATTTTCCCCCCAAAGATTTCAACAGAACTATATCATGTGACCCATCATTGGAACGAGCTCAACGAGCTCGTTCCAATGAGAGGTCACATGATATAGTTTTGTTGAAATTTTTGAAAATGATTTTTTCAACTGTCGAATTTGTATATTACGAGGGCATAAGCAGACGATTCATTGGATAAAGGGATAATATTATTCATTCGGGACTACAGTTACAAAACTCAAGATATCTTGGAAATTAAATTGTGGGTAAATAAATAATGGCGATAAGCCGATATTTTTGTAATTACACCGGTATTCACTCGATATTGGTTTGAATATCGGTATATATCGGTTTATCGACATACCGTGCAGCCCTAGTAGGGACGCTAACTTTCTTTGTCTACCAATTCGGTCGTCCTGGAAGTTGGAAAGAAATCAGTTACGACAAAAAACATGTAAATTCATTTATATCGACCGACACTAGTTAACATTTTGTATGGAAAACTTGGATTGGGATTCATTTTGTGCTTTGTCGCCACGAAGCGAAGAAGAAAATGTGTCTGCATTAGATACTTTAGAAACTATTATGGAAACGGGAAGAATACTTTCTTCCCAAGTTGACTTTCTTTCTCGAGGAAGCAATGTAGCAGTAACGGACAGAGCCTCATCGGTTCACAATTTGGAATCTATGGATTCGGATGTATTTGTGACACGAGGGAGGTCAAGAGTGCGTCGACCCTCCCTCTCTGGATACAAAACAAACGACTTTGGGAAGACGCAGGGCACCATCCACCCCAGGACGCCGGCAGGGTGAAAGCAACAACGGTGCTGGGAGAGCCACAGAAAAACCTGACCGAAATCCCAGCCGCTCAACAACAACATCTGCGGGTGACGTAAACTTTTGGACGGTCGCACAACTGAAAGCACACCTAAAAGAGCTGGGCATAATACCGCCCATTGCCAAAAAGTCATTGCTCGTCCAGTTATATAAGGACAATGTCGACGTCTGAAACCACGGTACCTATTCACACGTACAAACCACTCACGAGCAAGAGCCGGTAACGGAACCGAGTCCGGAATATCACGCCGTTCCACCTCCACCAGCCGACGCATATGGACCGGAAGACACCGACGCTTCCGCTGTAAACACAACGCAGACTGATTCGAACTCGACCGAACTGAGGAGATTGGCAAAGGAGCTCAGTGGTTTGAAAGACTCCTTCAAATCTTTTGGGCAGGCTACCAATTTACAGCGGGAGGAAACACGAGACATTCTCTGCCAATTACATTTAGTGGAGGCAGGACGGACAGTCAGTTTAACGATGACATGGGCCGGTTTCGAAGTGCACCGGATAGCTTCTTTCCTCATACAACTGCCAGTGGTACCAGACAACCTGCACATTTCGAACGCACGTTTCCCGGAAAATTTCGGACACAAGGCTGTCGTCCAGAATCTAGTTTGCCCCTGCATTCGGTGCCCGAGGACGAATTTACCATTGCTACGGCCTAAGATTCAACGCGCCCGGAATACCGACAACACCACCACCACCAACCTCAGTGGCTGGGTCCACAGGACAGAAGATCAACGTCGTTTCAGTGTGACTCGAGTGACCATCAGAATTGTAGGTTAAATACCATTAATTTTACTGGGAGCGTTTCATTGGATAGCCTCAACCATGACATTGAGGTCATTAGTCCCTCACTCAAAAAAGCTATACTGGAGGGAAAGGATGTGAACCTGGCCAGCCTTTTGATTCCAAATTTTGAATTTGGGGGTCAGAGGACTGTCGAGGTTGGCAAACTTGCCTTCCAGCTAAAATATGGCGACAATCGGCTTAACAAAAACCTGACAATTTCGGAATTTATTTTGGCGTTCACCGAATACAAGAATGTCATATGTGAGGTTTTGGATTTTACGAGTTTCACAAAGCTTTTTCAGCAGAAGCTGCAGCATGGTTACTGCAGAGAAATATCCTTGTGGACTGGTCGAAGGGCAGCCCCGAACTGATGCAACGCATTTTCTCGGGTGTTACACACAATAGATGTGATGTCTGTGAGAGTGCTGCGTATAAGACCAAGTTTTGTCCTAAAGTTCTGTCCATCACCCAGTTGGACGGGGGTGTTTCTCTGCCGTCGTGGCCACAAAAGCACAAGGGGTCTGCTTTCCCTAACTTTAACAGAGTAGGTAGGGTTGACAGCAGAGGTCGCAGATCTGGGGGTAGAGCTCTGTAACAATTTCAATGGTGAGCCTGGATGTGCGCGGTACAACTTTTCTCTGCTGCATGCTTGCCTGCAGTGTAAAGGTGAGCATGCTGTTCTCAATTGCCCTGGGCCAAGCTCGGTATCTGGTCAAACAAAAAAGTGTTGGTTCAGGGAGCACTGGGGGTGGTGCAGTTTCGGTGTCACGAAAAAATTCAGCTAAATAAATGTTAGAAGTCTCTCTCTTTGACGGCTACCACGCCTGTTGACGTAGACCACCTAGAGGGGGAGTTGATTGGCCACCCAGATCGGCAGTTTGTTAACTTTCTGCTGTATGGTTTACATTATGGATTTGATACCGAAATTTCATCGCAACCTGAAACTAGCTGTGAATGTAAAAATTTGCTGTCAGTCAGAGAAGACCCAGAATTTGTTGACGAGGCATTGCGCATAGAGCTCGAAAAAGGATACATGTTAGGCCCCTTTTGCTCACCTTCTTTCAAAACTTTTGGCATCAGTCCCATTGGGGTGGCGACAGGAAAGTACTCCGGTAAGAAACGCATAATCGTTGATCTCTCAGCTCCACATGATAACACAGACCACTCAAGTTTGAATGACCTGATAGATAAAGAAGAATTTTCCCTTAACTATGTCAAAGTAGGTGATGCTATCAAAGTTATTAAGACACTGGGAAAAGGGAGCTGGATGTGCAAGACCGACATAGTGGATGCCTTCAAACTACTTCCTATTCACCCTTCCCTCTGGCACTTACATGGCGTTAAATGGAGGGGCAGTATTATTTCTTTTGCAGGCTGGTTTTTGGTTGCCGTAGCAGCCCCAAAATATTTGATCAGTTGTCTTCAGCCATCTGCTGGATTGCAGAGCACAACTATCAGATAACCAATATTTTCCATCTCTTAGATGACTTTTTGACAATTGATCCTCCCGATTCCATTCCAGAACGCACAATGGCTCTTTTGACAAAAACTTTCAACACTCTCAAAATCCCTATTGCTCCCCACAAAACATTGGTTCCAGCAACCTCTATGGAATATGTGGGGATAATTCTTGACTCAGAGGGCATGGAAGCTCGGCTCCCCCAAGACAAATTCACTCGGCTGGTTGGGAAAGTAGAACAGTTTCTCAATTTGCGTGCTTGTACCAAAAGAGAGTTATTGTCCCTGTTAGGGTATCTAAATTTTGCTTGTACCTGCATAGTTCCTGGCAAGTCCTTTGTTTCTTATTTGATTGCTCTTTCTACAAAGGTTCCAGGTCTGTTTGACACAGTAGTTTTGAATAGTGAGTGTCGTAAAGATTTACGAATGTGGCACAGATTTCTGTCAGAATGGAATGGTAAGTCCTTCTTTTTGGATGATCATTTAACTCTCACAGTCGATTTCAATTTATTTACGGACGCCTCGTCAACTCTAGGTTTCGGAGGCTACTTCAAGGGCCGATTGTTTCATGGACAATGGCCCACATCACTCCAGATGCTCCCTGTTACAGGTAGTTCTCAGTCTATGGCTCTACTAGAATTATACCCAATTGTGGTAGCTGCAAAACTTTGGGGGAGAGAATGGTGCAGAAAACGAGTTCTTTTTCATTGTGATAATGAGGCCACTCTGCACATTATTAGGAAGGGTCGCCCCAAGACGTTAAAAATCATGCATTTGATGAGGAAACTAACATGGTGGGCTGCCAAGTATAATTTTGCTGTCTATGCACAACATCATGTGTTCCAGGTTCTCGAAACGACATTGCTGATGCTCTATCTCGTTTTCAGATGCAGCGTTTTCGGGAGTTAGCACCAGAAGCTTGCCAGGACCCAGAAGAGATCCCAAATCTGTTGGAAGATTCCGTTCTTTAAATGCTGGTGTTTGCAAACTACTTGATTCTGCATTGGCAGATAGCACCCACTCAACTTATTACTCTGGCCTACAGTGTTTCGGAAAGTTCTGTACCCGTTATGGTTATTCTGCCGATAAGTTTCCGTTGATCAGTGAAGAGGTACTCTTGTATTTTCTTTCATATTGTCAGTGTGTTTTGCATCTGAAGTACACTGCTGTGAAACTGTACCTGGCGGGAACCAAATTTTACTATCTGCAGTCAGGTTTTTCAAATCCTTTTGCCCACGCCAATGGCTCACCCTTTCAGAGATTGCAAATTTCCCTACGTGGGTTAAAAAAAAATGGCTTCATCTCCATCAATACCTCGCCTCCCAATCACATTCCCTATACTCAACAATATATTTTGGGCTCTAAACAGAGGTATTTATGGATCATTCACTTACCTCCTACTGCAGACAGCATGCCCTGTGTCTTTTTCGGATTTTTACGTTGTGGAGAGTTTACATCTCAAAGTGAATCTGCAGATGTATCTGTTCTTGAGGCTCAAGAAGTTAAATTTTCCCCTGACTACCAGATGTGCCTTACTAAACTAAAGTCTTCAAAGACAGATCCTTTCAGGCAAGGTATTGAGTTAAAATTGTTCTCCATTCCGCATCCTGTCTGCGCGGTAGGACTCCTTAAGAGATATATGCAAGCTAGGTTTCAGTTTAGCAACAGTTGCCCTCTTTTCATCACCAATGAGGGAGGGTCCATGTCAAGAGCTTTCTTTGTTGGGCATTTGGAATCTATTTTAAGCCGGCTCGGTTACATCCCAACTTATTATTCCGGCCACGCTTTCCGCATAGGAGCTGCTACATCCGCCGCTGGGGTCCGCATAGAAGACCATGTGATAAAAACTCTAGGGAGATGGTCCTCAGATTGTTATGTGCGATACATCAAAGCCTCTGATAGGTCAACTCAGGCAGCTCAAAGAGCTTTGATGTTTCACTCATAGTGTACAGGCACATAGCGCACATAGTCAAATGTACAAAACACATATGATAGCGCACAAGGGGTCAAAGGTATAAAAATGCATGCTTGTATGGTTAAAGGTCTTACTTACGACACATGTAGGGATACTAATGCTGAAGCAATATCCAAAGCCAAGAGGATGGAAAATCAGCACCAAGGTGTCAAGGGATAGGTAAACATACAGAGATAGTCCCGTTTCATAGAAGTCGTCCCTGTGTAGTCTGTTTTGGGGTCATATTCTACCCTTTCAAGGGGCTTAAGTCTTGAAATAAAAATATTTGGAGTCAGGACTTTCTGGGTAAACAAACAGATATTCAGACTTCGGCAAGTTCTTACATTGCGATTTACATCTAGTGTTTCTACAATGAAGGTGGAGAGAGATTTTGTACTGGTTCATGACAGGGTCATGTTCTGGTAAAATAAAAATCTGTCCCCTTTGGGCTCTCCGGATATTATATAATTGGCAGGATAATACTTGTTCCCTAATAAACAAATTTGCCTCCATTTCTATGTAGAGAGACTGTAACTTACAGGGTGTAGTGTGTTTTAAACGTGTATCATAAATTTATACTCCACCTGGAGTGTAAGGACAATGGACTTCTAAATGATGACAATTTGTTATATGTGCTTGTTAGGCAAATACAACTGGGTACACATGTTGTAAACTGGTACCCTAAGGCTGATAACTGCATATAAATTATTTAGACATTTAAAGACAATTTGCAAAAATACCATAGCAATATGGGTGTACAGTTGTATTGCCAGGTGTTGTTTTTATCCATTTTTGAAATTTGCATGTTCTAGGTTTAGTACTGTTTCACCATGTTGTTAGGGTCAGTCCTTGGCACGCGACTATAGTTACAAACAATCTCAGTGAGAACAATTACGGAGGTTTTGTTAACAGATATCCTAATACCAAAGCTAGGGAAATTCTCATCTGCGAAATAGGGACAGTGGCTGGCAGTGTACCGAGTGCTTGCACTTTCATTCGTTGTCTAACATCTGGAGGCTGGTCCGAACACTTCCAGATATACATTGCTGCCATTGCAAGTGTTTGGTGGATGGTGGTTTGAGGGTATAGTGGCATGGCGGGGGGGGGGGGGGGGAGGTGCTACATGTTCAAATCCATCTAGATGACTTGAATAGTTGTTTTGTCAAACAACATGGACTCTCCTTGTTAATATTTAGACCAGTCTAGAGAGGGGTAGGTGGATGTAGAAAGGATGGGGGTGAGATCGAGTTATGTAATGACAATTGATAATCTCTGCCAATGGACTTGACTGCTGGAATGATAAGTATAACCTAGATCTCCTCTTGGTAGGCTCCTACACTCTTTGGCCACATACGTCACCTGAATCATTTGCACAAATGAATCAGGATGATTTTCAGCCTACCAACAACTTCTCAGACTACTTTGTCGGGCCCTTACCAGGGGGCCGGACCATCTTACTCACTCAACCTTCTGGGCTCTTACCAGGGAGTCGGGCACTCTAGCCTCAGTGTGTAGATCAGTCTACCCAAAACAATTTGGCAAAGAAAATAAAGAATGATTGATCATAATTTGCAGTTCTTTATTCAGTGTGTTCACCCATAAATTGAAACTAAATATGCCTCGACATATTTGGTGTGGTTTGTGGGGGGAACACGCTGGTTGGTCAGCAACAGATGGAATCGTCTATTCTGGACTGGGCAGTTCACTTCTGAGATCGACGATTCTACCTGTTGCTATTTTTAGTTGGGACGCTAACTTTCTTTGTTTACCAATTCGGTCTTCCTGGAAGTTGGACACCACCACCCCATTCACCTCCAGCAGTCTTGTCAAACCAGCTTTCTTATCTTCATCTCGATATATATATATTTCTTTTTCAGAACTCCTCCTCTTCAAGGGGCCACATACATCACCTGAATCATTTGCACAAATGAATCAGGATGATTTTCAGCCTACCAACAACTACTCAAACTACTTTGTCGGGCCCTTACCAGGGGACCGACCATTTTACTCACTCAACCTGCTGGGCTCTTACCAGGGAGCCGGGCACTCTAGCCTCAGTGTGTAGATCAGTCTACCCAAAACAAGTTTGACAAAGAAAATAAAGAATGATTAATCATAATTTGCAGTTCTTTATTCAGTGTGTTCACCCATAAACCTAAAAATACAATTTACTTTTTGTGTGTTTTTGTAGGGAATTCCCTGAAAAATATGTGCACGTGACCGGTACTTCCCTTTGTGTCAAAAACATTTTGCAGACAAAGGGTCTAAAAAAAAAATTTCCACCTGCCGGGGACCCACCACCCCAAACCTGTAAATGTTTTCCACCCCTCCCGAGGGGACCCACCACCCATATTTCATTCCGGAGCTCAAAACACTGCTAAAACCTGGCCAATTATCAATGGTCCGTTTTCTATGCTATTGTGCATTCCCAAATTTTAGTTTGTTCTGCATAAACTAATACCCTCGATGCTATATAAACTGTTTGAGATATACGATTGTTTCATTTTTGTTGATTTTGAAGAGATTCAGTTTATTTTTCCATATTTTATGTTATATTCAAGGTTTTATTTTATCACAACATGTTCGATTTACATATATCTTAATTTTTTCATAGAGTTTACTTCTTAACCAAGTTATGGTTGAATATGTTTTTGTTGATTTTAGTTAAGTTTACATTTTATATAAACTAATCAAAATGAGTATGATAGTTTTTGCTTTTTACATGTGTAGAGATGAGCTGTGGGATTAGGCAAACTCAAATGAGTTGGTTCTAAAGACAATATAATAGCAAAGATATATTTGGTTAAAGTATATTAATAGCTGAATTCGGTAGGGTAATTCCACATGAGTTAATTGGTTGAATTGAAAAAAAGTGTTCATAACAAAACTCAATTGCAGATTCAGTATTCAAATTTGATCAGTGTATGTTAATGTTTCTCATGTCCACTTCAGCTGTCGAATTTGCGAATCTTCACTGAGAACATTTTGACTCTTCTGAGCTTGTCTATACCCCACATTCTCCCCCAAAGCATGTTTATAATACTCTATTCACCACCCTGAATCATCTTAAAGGTATAAGAACATCATTCTTTGAATGAATTCAAGTGCAGGAAAAAATTTGCAATTTGGGTCATTTCCACGTTTTTTCCGGGCCAATGGACCCACCCACCCCTACCCTGTGTCTGGAATATTTTGGCAGACCCCACCCCCCCCCCCCCCTGACAACCCAAGTGTTAAGTTTACGGACATCTTTTGGAAAGTAAGGTGAGCACTGAGCTTACCTTCCAGTAAATCGCTTTCAATGAGGAAAATTGTCAGTCATGTTCTAACTATTGAAACTTTTGGCGGGGACTGGGAGGGGTGAGACTCCTCCCCCAGTTCAGCCACACCCCTGACAACGTGTAAAGGACACAAACTTTTGAAATTACAATTGAAACACCAAGCTCATGGGCCGTCAGTATAATTCTGTTTGGAATTCTACCCTGTTATGGGTATGTTTGTTTACTCATTTTTGTTGAGTTTGCGCGCAGACTGCCGTTGATACAATGCGATGTTCCCTTGCTCACAAAATATACAGACATTATTTCCTGCTGCAGTTATAGATATTCCTATCAATAAATATTTAATTCACCTTGAAGACATCAAGATATTACTACAATTGGTGGAACTTCGCTGCGTAATCATAAAACTACGGTTATGATAAGTTTTCATTGTTAATGGCAATGTTGCAGAAAGTTCGATCAAATCATGTGACTGAGCAACATTTCTAGCGTTGATTCAGTGAAAATGAATGTTTAAGGTGCTTTCTTTATTCAGTCCTTTGGAATATATCAATCGGTCAGAAGAGCGAACCGCAGGTTCGTTTTTCCGACCAACTATAATATTCCAGACAAGTCACTTTAAACACAGACGCTGAACAACTAAAGAGCTGGACTAGTACCTGGTAATAACAGCGTCGAATTCCTTACAAAGTTAGACCAGGTGGCTTGGAGCTTTCCGAAACTCGTTACACACAGAGTTAATATTTCAACAGACCGCCTGACATGTTATGAACCTGACATAAGAATCTTACGCATACTAAAATATGATACGGTTTATCTGATTCCCTTTATTTTTACTCATTAACCAGAACCTACGATCATAACAGCGATTAAAATGATCGATGACCAGTGTTTCATCTCAGCGCGTAAGAGGTTTATTTTATTTGAGGGGGTAAAATTCCAGTCGATATTATATTTTATTGATGAATCGTTTCAGAGGTCTGAAAATAATGTCTATTAACATTCTGATTTCAACGCCATGTGAGGAGAGTTGGTTTTCAAACTATAACAGGATTATCTACGCTCTGAATCTATAACTGCTGGAAGGACAACGCAAGGATGAATTGTATAATGAGACCCCCGCTAAGAAACTAAAGCCAAACTTAATGATGCACGTATCTTTTAAATCCATAAATTGCGCTTTAGAACGGTTAAAGGGATGGAAAGTATCGATAGTTGTTCTGCCGGTTTTTTAATGATGCAGTGACGTATAATGTTTGTCGGGACGATATACTGTGCCAACCTGTGTTTGAATTCCCAGTGATTATTGAACGGTAATAACGATGTACTTTATCACATTTCAGTATTAATGTTAGATTCCAGAATTTGAGGGAAAAAAAACATTCAATGTTACCCTTTCCCTACAATTCTTTCATTATATATATCATTTAATGTATCAAACGCTCCATGCATAGGCGGAATTACAGTGGGTTGCCCCCCTTCCCCCCCCCCCCCCCCCACAAACACACTTCTTCATACACATCACACCCACCCACCCACACACGGATACACATACTCATCCTACAATGAAAGAGAGGGAGAGATGAGAGGAAATACAGTGGATTGAACCTCCTTTGCCAACCGTCTCCACACACACATACGCACCCAGAAATATATATATAATTTTAAAAAAGTAGGGATATCCAAACTGATGTTGACATTTTCGGAAAATGGTATTGGATACGCGTGATTAGACACATCAATATGTTACCAAGTTTAGTGTGGATCATGAATATCACAGGCCACGAAAATTTCGTGCAGGTTTTTCGCACGAGCGCCGCGTTAATGTCTGTGGGGTACGTTTTGAAATTTTCATTTGTACTGGACGGGCTTTTTCGGAGGTCTCGTCGTTCTTTTCTTTGTATAAACTCGTTCATCAATAGTTTCTGGTCGAAACGTAACTTTTGAGGTATGCGAAGACTGACACATGACGAACGTTTACGTGCCGTTGGCATGTTGGAAGCTGGCAACAGACAGACTACAGTGGCTCAAATTCTCAACGTTACTCAATAGGTGATTAGCAGGTTGTGATCACGCTACCGTCAGATAGGCAATGTTGATGACGGACGTCGGTCAGGTCGTCCAAGGACAACTGCTTACCAGGATCGTTTCATCCGAACCACAGCATTACGAAACCGCCATCAAAGTGCCTAAGAAATTGGGCAGCAGCTGCACCGAGCGACAAATGTGCGAGTCAGTGGTCAGACTATCCGAAATCGTTTACACAGCTGGAATTTGTATGCTCGACGACCTCGAATAATTCCACGTTTGACTGAAAGTCACATCGCAGCAAGGCGTAATTGTTGTGGAGCACGACAGCGCTAGGGACAATCGTTGGTGGAGCAACGTCATGTTTTCCGATGAATCGAGGTTCACTCTCGACTTCCACGACAGGCGAAACAGAGTGTGGCGGCGGCGGCGGCGGCGGCGGCGGCGGCGGCAGAACGAACGATACCATGACGTAACCGTTAGGCAGCACGATCGTTTTGGTGGATCGGTTATGGTGTGGGGAGGCATGGCACGCAGAACAGCATTACATGTCATCCAAGAGCGTGTCACAGGGCAGTACTACCGGGACAACATGTTAGCAGCTCATGTGGTGCCATTTGCGCGACGTCACGGCCGTCGGTTCATTTTCCAAGATGACAATGCCAGAGCACACAGGGCCCGTGTTGCTACACAGTTCCCCCAGGAGCAGAACATCACTACACTAAGTCCAGACCTTTCACCAATCGAGCACGTCCGGGATATGCTTGGCAGGCGCCTACGACAACGCCAACAACCCCCTACCAATACCCAGGAACTCGCCGCTGCACTGCAGGAAGAATGGAATAACATCAGTCAAGCTGATATTGGACGTTTGGTGAGAAGTATGCTACGTCGGATCCGCGCATGTCTCGCGAACCGAAGAGGATTTACAAGGTATTGAGGTCTTGGACTGAATGTGGTAAATTCTCTGACTGACCGCCCATGTATTCTACAGCTCAGTACGTGGAATGTTTGCTTGTCAGACACCCAACTATCGCTGAAATCATTCATCAGATGTCACAGTGCAATGCTTCAACTGTCTTTTTGATGAAAATATAAATATATTTCTTCATATATCTCACTTTTATCAAATATCCCCTACGTTTTTTGAATAGTATACATGTGTTTTTAGTGGGATTTCGATGTATAGTTTCTTAATTTGAAGAGTATATAAAGGCCTGGACTCAAAGTGAAGTCACTAAAACACCAATTTCATCACCCAATCCATTGTTCTATCAGGTATCACATTGTCGGTTACACTACAAGACAGAAAATGCAATGGAATATTTTAAGCCATTTACTCTCTCTCTCTCTCTCTCTCTCTCTCTCTCTCTCCCTCTCTCTCTCTCCTCTCTCTCGCTCTCTCTCTCTCTCTCTCTCTCTCTCTCTCTCTCTCTCTCTCTCTCTCTCTCTCTCTCTCTCTCATTTTGTAAAGGATTTGGTTCTTATTCTTTTTCTGCTGAAGATTTTGTCACCTCGTATTATTTTTGGAAAACTCTTCTTGAGAACTTGGACGTGGAGTAATAAGAGGAGACGGAATTATCTATGGAACAAGTGCGCAGTGAGGATTCGGAGTCATAAGCTATGTTTTGGGGACAACATAAGAACACTTTAAACTATTCAAAAATGTTTTTGCAAATGCCTCATCACCTCGTCTACTTTCAGTGTTAGAATATAGGATTAACAAATTAAAATGGTGACAGTATTTGGAACGAGACGGTAATCTCACTATCCAACAACCATCCAACTAAGTAATAAATGTTATAAAAACTTTTTTTTACTCATTTAAGCCTATTGAGCATTCTATTGCAATATTCCAAGTACACTTCGAAAAAATGCATCCACCAACATCCACTGGTAAAAGTTCCCGTTACCTGAAGCTGACCACTTCCTCAGTAAACAATTAGACAAACTGGTCTGTCAAATTTAATGACGACATCAAAATGTGTGAAGATATCCATTCAAATTTGATTTTTTTTTTTATTAATCACCTGAAAAAACATAGCTTATGCCCCGTCATTAGAGCTCGTTCCAATGGGGTGTCATAAGCTATGTTTTTGAGGCAAAAGATGAAAAATATTGTTATTCAAGAAACCTTTTTTTCGTAAGTATAGTTAAAATGGCACATTTTTGGCTGTGTTGGGAAATTTGTTAATTAAAGGACCCAAAATATGTAGTTTATACGTTTTCAGAGGCTGCAGAAGAGACAAATCATAGGAGAGAATCTTCTGTGGCGTCTTAAAAAGTGAAAGAATAGAGAATCTAGGCACCCTATTCTTCCCAATAAGATTGCAATGAGAAATACAGGTTTCAGGCGACTACATTGGAGTCGTGAAGAGCTCTGTGATACTCTGGTGGTGCCGGGCTTACTCTTTAAAATCAGTTCAGTTAACCCTTTACCTAACATGAAAAGCAGACGACGCTCGTAAACAAAATTCTTGAATAACTAATTTTTTTCATTTTTTATCTCAAAAACATAGGTATGACCCCTCGTTGGAACGAGCTCAACGAGCTCGTTCCAACGAGGGGTCATAACCTATGTTTTTGAGAGAAAAAATAATGAAAATTTATTGGCGATTTTTGAGAATAGCGCTGGCCGGTTTTGGCCTTTACGTTGGGTAAAGGGTTAAAAATCAACCCAAATCGACTGGATTGAGTGAATATGAACTCAATTGGGTTCATATTCACTCAACCCAGTTGATTTGGGTTAATTTTCAACTAAACTGATTTTAAAGTGTATGGTGTAATACATTGTTAAAGATACCGTTGGTTCTCTCTCTCTCTCTCCCTCTCTCTCGCTCTCTCTCTCTCTCTCTCTCTCTATCTCTCTCTCGCTCTCTCTCTCTCTTTTTGGAAGAATGTTGAAGAGTGGATACGTTCTCCGTGTACCTTTCCGGTTTCCACAGCCCATGGCACTTCCATGGTGACAGCCGCGCTGGGAGTAGTTATTTGTATCAAAAAATATATGATTGTTTTCAATAACTACCAGGACTGTGGTATCAGGCGCACTATTGACAGAAACACGTTACACTAATCTTAAATTCCTTCTGAATTTTTTTTTATATTTTATCGACTTCCTTCTATAAACAATATATCGTGGAATCGGATCGATGAGCTCATATCGTCTTCCAGAAATAATATGCCAATTAAATGCCTAATAATTAGAGTTTTCACCTGCAACTGCTCCATAGTTACCTATTAGAAAATTAAAAGTATTGAGGATAAACACGGGTTGAAACAAATAGTAAAAAAAACAACTCCTTTAACTGTTCGGATATGCAGTCTCATTGATCTGAACTCGATTACTATTTCAAAATGTGTGAAATTGTTCAAACATTTTGTAGTCATACTGCCCACTTATGTTAAAATACAGAAATTTCAAGCAATGTTTCCCATAATGCAACAAGGAACTGAACCATATCAATCTTAAATTGTTTAACCATGAGGATGGTAAACACGATTGCATTTGTTAAATTTCTAGCAATAGTGGGAAAACGGAAGTGCCCAAATTTTGTTACTAGCTATTTTTAAGGCGGACACTTTTAAGGAGCAGAAAATAGACCCCGAAACCACCGTCGCCAGCTGCGAACCTTCCAAGTCATAGCCAGTCGTTAATTTCTTTCTGCCAGCTGTCATTACATTTGTCAGCCGTGAAAATATCCACCTGGCTAGCCGCAGGAATCTTAAAAATTTGAATGTTCGTCAATGCGAATTTTCTGTTGGCGTTTAACCTATGCCACAAACTCACGACGCGTGCATACAAACCCTCCCGATATGTAAACATAAGTCACGCCTCAAACATCATGCCCGAGAGCTGTGGCTTTTTTGTTTTCGGAATGGATTGACACCTGTCTAATAGCTGTTCATTGATATGGGTCCATCATGCTGATATATTATAATATTAGAACGTTCCTTTTCATGTTCTATCGGTCGATAGTACCTGAGTTTGTGTGATTTCTGAAATAAAACATGAAGCAGCGAAGCTGCTGAAGGTTTTATTTCAGAAATCACACAAACTCAGGTACTATCGACCGATAGAACAGGAAAAGAAACGTTCTAATTATTTTATTATGCCGAACAAAAAAATAGCTTGCATTGTTAAGCGTTAACTGCAACATGCCATCAATCTTGTAATAATGTAGTCGAATCCAAAAACATGACGTCATTTCGAACGAATGACGTCTCTTTAGGAGTTTCTAGATCACCAAATTCGAAAATGACGTGTCACAAGTGCCGTCGCTTTGAGAGTTTCTATATCACCAAATGTCAGTGTGTACAACTGCTTTATCCTGTTCATGTTATAATTCATTATTAATGCTTGTGTGATAAGTGGTATAAATTAATGGAATATAAATTCATGTTTCTTGGACGACGACAGTTGTTAGAATTAAGCAGAGTGAAACAATTTATTTTGAACTTGAGGCGGAGGCTCAGTGACGTCGAGGGGTACTAAACTTGTGGATTTATAATTGACTGAAGTCATAACTCATACTCAGGATTCACTGAAGTGGTGAAAAACACGTGAGTTTTTAATATTTCTGATTCTTTTGAATTCATTCTTTGCAGTTAAAATTGAAAACACACACACTGAAGATGACATATTTGTTGGTAAGTTTGTGTTTATCGGTGACGAAAAAAGTTAAACGAACACGGCGCCAGCGTTTTGTGTTGAGAAATTCCAATCAGAGCGTGCGTAATCGACGCTGATCATTGGAAGTGGAGCTTGCATTTTCTTTGTTTTCTTGTCTCCAGGGAAGAACGTTCCGATAGTACCCGTGTTTTGCCCCAAACCTTCAGTACTATGACTTTTAGAAGGTGTCAAATTAACCAATCACGGCTGATGTTACAAACGTGAGGCATAATAATAAAAGCATAGCATCTCGTGTCACTGTATTTTATCCAAGTCGATTGTAAAATTCACTCTTGGCGTTAGACAGTGATGCAAATAATTGCCTGTTTGACTCTGCATCTCCCAAGTTGATGAGGACATGTGAAGAGCTAGAGATTTTTGTTGTAATTAACACTTACGCTGCCGACGGCGACTATAGGCACCTATTTTATGATGATTATTTGTACGTTCTGGTATGCGCAGATCTAACCTACCATCTGATTAATTGTTGGAAAGAGCTCAGAGAGACCTTTCCAACAATTAATCAGACGATAGAGTTTCAGTGTGTCCTCTCAGTGGAACCCGAGTAGCTGTTCAACTCTCTCAAAAATTCAGTTTAATTTTATTCCTGCATGTTGCTTTCCCCGAAGACACTCGCGCAGTTTCGACAAAAATAATGGCGGATGGTGGGGTGGGGGTGTCAATAGTTCGTTTTTGATCTTCTTATTTCAGCATTTACCAGAAGTCTTTACAATTTGCGCATATAACAGTCTTTCTACAATAACAAATATTAATTACATTTGTGGATATCGCATGCCAAAATGGGCCAATAGAGTTATATCAATGCGAACTATATGATTAAACATACGAGCCAATATGCTATACCCTTTATCAGTCTATTCATATGCTGTTGTGCTAACTTCCCATACGTGTTTCACAAACCTAATCAAGATACTGCGGATGCGATGAGTCATGCTCGTACCGTTCGGTTAACACCGATGGTCGAGACCTGTTTAAGGTTAGATCTACCGAATGTCTGTTTGGTTTTCAAATTAAACACAATAAACTTCCAGTCTTACACATCGTCCACTGAGTTCCAATGTTTTACATAGAACACATTGGAACTCAGGGGACGACATGTTTACACAGCATAATTTGTCATTTGGATATTAATAGTACGCCAGGAGGCAGCTAGCTTTGCGATAGATATACGACTTGACCAAACCTTCAAGATGCCCCAGTCGTCTTAGCTGCCACGATAAGATTGCTAGCCGGGCACCAAATTGATGCCTTAGACGACCCAGCCAGCTAGCCAGATACCATATAGCCAAACCAGTCATGAATTCCAAATTTTATTGCTTCGAGGTCAAGTGGAAAGCTTTTACGTATCGTTGCGTTTTCGCGAAGTCCCTTCTATATTACGGCTTCAGTGAGTCACCTGATTTCTTTGATTATTTACTTGGTTCCTGAGAGTAAAAAATGTTTTAAATTGTTCAGAACATATTTTCAGAACTATTCTTACCCGGACAAAGGATAAACCTTGGATGACTTCTACGGAAGCCCATTGGAGCCAATATGTGTAGTGGGAGCATTGCGAATATTCGCATTCACATTGCGAAAATTGGCATTCAACATTGCGAAAATTCTCATTCAGCATTGCGAATATTGGCATTCAACATTGCGAATACTCGCATTAAACATTGCGGATATTCGCATTCAATTGCGAATATTGGCGTTCAACATTGCGAATATTCACTTTCAGCATTGCAAATATTCGCAATGCATTGCGAATATTCGCAATGTTGAATGCGAATATTCGCAATGTGAATTCGAATATTCGCAGTGTCAAACGCAAATATTCGCAATGCATTGCGAATAATCGCAACGCTCAATCCCTTCCCGCTACACATGATGGCCCTAATGGGCTTATGAAGTGTTCAGCTGTTAGGATACAAATGAGGGTTCGAGACAAAGCTCACAAGAAAGCCAAACTAACAAACAACCCAGATGACTGGAGAGTTTTGGGAGTGACTCGAAATGTAACGATTGCTTGAGTCCGAGAGGTAAAAAAAAAGAATATGATCAGCCTGAGTGCTGGAAATGAACAAAGTTGACGGGTGCAGTTTTAAGCTCCCGTAAAATCAGTGACGGGAGTAAATTGCACCCGTAAAAATGTTGGTATATGAATTTTGAGGGAATACTTTCACCAAAAACCAGAAACTTTAACCCTTTACATAACATGAAAAGCAGGCGACACTTGCAAACAAAATTCTTGAATAACTAATTTTTTTCTCAAAAACATAGGTTATGACCCGTCTTTGGAATGAGCTCGAAGATCTCGATCCAAAGTGGGGTCATAACCTATGTTTTTGAGACAAAAAATGACAAAAATAATGAAAAGTAATTGGCGATTTTTGTGAATAGCGCTGGCAGGTTTTGGCCCTTACGTTGGGTAAAGGATTAAATGTATAAGGACCTGATGAACTATGAGAGTAATTTCCCATTGGCCACAGGGTGCAGCTTTCTCAAAACAACCCACATTTATAAGCCCTCACAGTATATTAGTGCTCCACAGTCTTTTTCAGCAAGTGCATGTTTTAGCTCCCGTAAAGTAGAAAACACGGGTGCTGACGGGAGCGATTGCACTCGCACCCGTCTCATTTCCAGAACTGTATGATGATCGCACAGACAGACGCTTCGTTCAGTACTGCTGATTTCTCATTAAAGAACGGGTGGAAAATTGAAAAGCCTTTTGAAACAAGAATGCAAAAGCAGTCGAATATTTTCGCCACTCCTCGCACAGTTGCACACGGGTTATTCCCTCAGAAACAGTGAACAACTCTGTACTGCATTCTGTTCAACTAACACTTTCTCAGATTCATTCTTTCCACCAGTTATTTGGCAGTGGAATAGACTGGATTCCGAATCACATAATTGTTTAACAGTACAAGCTTTCAAACGTATATTAAAACGTGATGACGTCTAGGTTGTCCCAACGTTCTACTTTCGGGCGCCAGGTTAGTCTAAGTTCTCCATGCAAAGCTGCGATTGGCATGAAGTCACCTAAACGCTCATAAATTTGTTAGATTTCTTGTGGATGATCAGAAATGTGAATGTGGTTTGGGGCACGAAAGCACAGAATATTACGTTTTTAATTGCCAGCTGTATGCAGACCAGAGAGATAATCTTGTAAATAAATTACATAATTTTAATATACTAAACAAAAAAGAAACGCAACACGGGTTAAATTCATGCCATAACAAATTACTGGTCAATATGATGCAACAATTTGATCATTGTAAAAAAGTTTATTTATTGAGAAACTAAGGGTGAAGTACCATTTCACAATGTCAGAACATGTCCATGTAAACAGGTTAACCAACTAACCGGGAAGGGGGGGGGGTCACTCTGGTTGTTTCCTTGATGATTCTACAATAGCGAGTCCTTGCTCTCCTTGTATGTCGATAGCTGCTTGCACGCTCTTGGTCGTGGAGGTAATAATTCTGTTCACGGCCCTACATTCCAACAGGATAAAGCGCGTTGTCGTCTGGCGCGGGCAAACATTGCTTTTCTAGCGGACAACGACATGCATGTCCTGCTATTGAAAGCTTACAGTCCAGATTTATCCACCATTAAACATTCGCGGAACCAACTTGACAGGTGAGTTAGGCGTCGTGATCCTGCTCTTACGAACATCCAACAGCATGGCCCTCCAGGAAGAGTGGGAGAACATTCCAGTACGCACTGTGAACAGACTTATTGTTTAGCATTTGTAACGGATTTGGTAACATCAGTTGCAATATAATACATAACAAAGTTCTAAATTACTCTTTTATAATTTGTCTGCTCATAACAGAGGTTTAATTCTGTTTTCGTTGGCTTCTAGTCATTTCCATGTTCAAATTGAATCAAGCATTTTGCCGTTGTTTCATTTGTCGAGGTGGAAGCGAGGGGTCAATCAGATCCAGTCTTTGAAATCGTTCTCCGCGAAATTATCCCACACAAGAGCGGTCTCGGTCATAAGTCGTCGTCCACTTTATGTTTGGCAATAAAGCTTTGATCAAGCTGGCCAAACTTAAACCATACATTAGGTTAGTTATGGAGACACTTTATAATCCGTAAAGGTCATCCATAATGGGAGCCGCAATTTCTGGACCCGTACAACTCAGCCCTTGTGAGAATCAACGTTTCTGACAGTGATTATTTCCACGACTGAGTTCTGTGCAAACCCTCCACATTTACTGAACTAATGTTGGGTGGAATTTAAACCTCTTGTGGGTGAAGGCGTAGTGGGAACGTATTTTTGATCCATCATTCATAGTCTTTCCCCTTTCATGCCATGGGGGCGCGGTGGCTCAGTTGGTAGAGGTGCAGGCTGCAAGCCGAGAGGTCCTCGGTTCGAATCCCACCTGCGGCAACCGCGTTGTGTCCTTGGGCAAGACACTTCACCCCTATTGCCTACATGGGGGCACGATGACGCTGTGTACTGAGGCGTACTGCACGTCGATGGTGCGCATGTCTTCAACCAATCTAACCCTGCCTGTGCTGCGGTGCAGAGTTCAGAGTTACGATGTTGGGGAGCTGACAGCTGCTCGTCGTTGCTCGGTGGTTCTCTCCGGGTTCTCCGGCTTCCTCCACCCGTAAAACTGTCACGGTCACGATTAGCCATTGTGCATAAGTATGTGACCTTAAACACCAATAAATAAATAAATACTTTCATACCATACTATTTTTGGGCTTCTTAATAAACCACGTATAAACTGTTGTTCCTATTTTATTGTGTGTTCTTTCAGACCACAACATAAAACTTAATGTTTATTCTACCTTCAGCGTTGAGTTATATTTTATCCATGCGTCCATGGTTTGCTTGTTGACCCAGATCCTCACGAATCTGAAGACCAACAGGGATATTTCGGTCATGGTTCTAGCCCCTGGGGAGTTGTTCATCCCACTCCCTGATACAAATTGGCGAGGCTATCAGGATCTGGTTATTACAGCTACTTACATTATGGGTAATTTTTCTCAACAAGGTCTGCTTTCTTTGAACGATCAAGATGAATTTAATTCATGGGGAAATTAGAGCTCGATTGTCGGTATGCACATTTCATTAGCTTGTGGTTGAATTGTTACAAGTGCCAGGGCTTCTCCCCAGATAAATGCAATTGTAAACCTTTGGGATCCTATTTGGTGGTTTTAGTTGGCACAATGAGCTCAAGTATACCACTGCTGGTGAAGTGGAAGTTCATACGGTTGGTGTATTTAAGTTTATGAGAAAAAGTCGTTCTATGATTGAGATAAATTCTAATTTTATAGACTGTTCATTCTGTTGTTTTAACTTATTCTATACCAGACTCCCAAGATCTCACTGAAACTGGGATTAACAGGGGCCGAAATCCCCCCCCCCCCCCCCCCCCCCCACACACACACACACACACAATACATATTTTTTATGCTCGTCGGCGATCTGAATAATTTGAGACGGACAATTTGAGAGGTCTGAGCTGATCAGTCAACTCAACCCAAACACTTACGAAGATGAAAAATACCGGATAAAGGTTTTTTAACATCTTGTTACAGAGAGATTTATTTTGAGACTGGTAAAGGTATTGAAGGTTGAATGTTCAGCCATATCATTGGACATTTGAAAGTACTAATGTACTCAAAAAGCTTATTCGTGAAAGCTGTGAGCGGTATTGGTAGTAAAAAATTGTCTGCAGTTGAATTACAATTTTTTGAAATACATTCACTTTTCGAGAGATCATTATGAAGATGACTCATTTGGTGAATCAATCTATGAATCATATGAGTTAACTCGACCTTGGGTAAATAGGAAATGGGAGTCGAGTTATATGCCCTTTAGTACAAAGTAATATTGAGTGTTTACGGGATTTAACCCCACAATTTTCCTGTCAGCTTCTGGAGATGTTTAAGGTCAACTTTAAATCTAATAGACAGGGCCAAGTTAGAGGTTCGTTTAGGTATTAACTATTAAGTAAACTTGATTCGAGGAAGAATCTTTTAGTAAATCGATACTGAAAGCTAAAGTGCTACATGATTGCATTGCCCATTAGTCTGGATTTTGTGTTGCCGTGGGTAACACTCGGTAGTGACCAGAAAGAATGTTTTTAAAGGAGACAGCTCATACAAGCTAAAAGCTTACTGCTGAATCCTTTCAACAAATCTCGTTCTTGACTCTTTACGTTAATGCATACCATTGTATTGCGCACTCTGTATGACAATCATGTTGTAGTTTATTATATGTATGCATCATATTTTTTCATGAATAAATATTGTTTAAACTAGAAAGAATGTTTTTCCTAGGAAGCAAAATAAGACGTCGTAGTCTGCTTATTTAAAGTAGTACATAGGTGGTTTGTCTACAGTAGTCTGGGAGCTATTTTAATATTCCGTAGATAATATTTGTGGATGTCATTGCGATACATCATTTAGCTCTGGCGAAAACTGAAAGCTGTTACTGATATGTCAAACTGAACTAGAGTGTCTTATATAGGACAAGCAATTTACAGTAGGGAAAAAATTGCAATCCTAAAGACTGTTGTTTTGTGGGTAGTGGCCCATCTCTCGTTCGTTTACTAAAACGTAAAATCTTTCCTTGAATGCTAGTGTCAAATAGTTGGTTGCTGAGAATTAGATTCTCCATGGATAGCCCAAAGTATAATTTCCAAATTGTCCATTAAATTTAAAATGGGACACAATTGTGAGCAGTCTATTAAAAAGCTGAGATAGCTGCTTATTCTGCTCGAATATTGATATGTCCCATTGATAGTAATTTATGGTTAATAGTGGAAGAGGTGGGAAGCTATCACATGTGTTAGATTAATGAAAACCACGTGGCCTTGCTGACCCTTAGAACGTTATAATTATATCTGTAAAGCTTTGAAATTATTGGCGGAATTGTAAAATCCAACTGAGAAAAATAATTTTATCCAGAATTTCATATACATTAATACAACTGTATTCTGGATATTTCATCTATCTTATAAGCCTTTTTCGAAATGGAAGCTGGCAACGGAGCAGGGTTATGTAGCATGTAGTGCGTCAGAAAAAGAATTTTTGATTTTCTGATTCTGGTGACGCTCTTTTGCCCTGCATATCGGTGCTCGCAGAAAGAGCGGAATCCGATGAACGTGTTGCAGCAGATCGGAGATGAGTGGTGGTAATTGCAAGAGAACTTCACTTCTACAGAACAGAACGATGTGTGCTTTAGCGTGCAGTGAAGAACAAGGGAATTATCTTGTTATCGAGTAGTGAAAAGAAATTGGAAACATTCCAGCTGTAAACACCAGATGACTACTTCAGAAGAAGCAGAGAGACAAGATCAAGACTTTACAGAATTTCTAAGAGATAATAACTTAAACTGAATAATAGTCGGTAGAGGAATCATTTGTAATTTTATAACATCCTGTTCATCTCCTTCATATCATCGGTTTAAATAGTGCAAATTATTTTTTCAGGGGAACTGGCTTGGTGAGCCGGGTATCGTGAAAGTTTATGGCGGAATGTTTTATGAGGAATGGCTTATTTTAAAAGAAAATTATAAAATATTACAGATTTATTGGAAATCTATTTAACAACTGCCGTGTGGTCCCACAAATTTTACCCGTTTCTCTTTTTAAGGTGGGGGAAGTGTAACGGATTTGGAAACAGTAATTGAAATATAATATACAACAAAGTTCTGCTCATAACAGAGGTTTAATTCTGTTTTTGTTGGCTTCTAGTCATTTCCATGTTCAAAACGAATCAATGTAACTTATTTGTTCACACCGTAGAGCATTTTGCTGTTGTTTCATTTGTTGAGGTGAAAGCGAGGGATCAATCAGATACCAGTATTCGAAATCGTTCCCCGCGAAATTATCCTATATAAGATCGGTCTCGTCATCCTCTTTATGTTTGGCAATACAGCTTTGATATAGCTGGCCAAACTTAAACCATACACTAGGTTAGTTATGGGTATACTTTATAACCCGTAAAAGGTTATCCATAATGGGTATCGTAATTTTTGGACAGTGATTCTCTCCAGGTCCGAGTTCTGTGTGAACCATCCACATTTACTGATCTAATGTTGGGTGGAATTTAAACCTCTTGTGGGGTGAAAGTGTAGTGGGCCCGTGATTTTTGAACCATCATTCATATTCAAGTCCAGTTCATTTATTTATTTATTTATTTATTTATTTATTTATTTATTCATTTATTCATTCATTCATTCATTCATTCATTCATTCATTTATTTATTTATTTATTTATTTATTTATTTATTTATTTATTGTGTTTAAAGTTACATACTTATGCAAATTGGCTAATCGTGACCGTGTCAGTTTTACGGGTGGAGAATGCCAGAGTACCCGGAGAGAACCACCGAGCAACGACGAGCAGCTGCCAGCTCCCCAACATCGTAACTCTGCACTGCAGCACAGGCAGGGTTAGATTGGTCGAAGACATGCGCACCATCGACGTGCTGTACGCCTTAGTACACGGCGTCATCGTGCCTCCATGTGGATAATCGGGGTTAAGTGCCTTGCCCAAGGACACAACGCGGGAGTCCGAATCGATCGCTCAGACGGTCACCCATCCACGGACTAACCGGGCTCGACGTTGCTTATCTTCGGTGATCGGACGAGACACCGGTTACCGCAACGCCACAGCGCCCCCTTTGGCTTCTTAATAAACCACGTATAAACTGTTGTTCCTATTCTATTGTGTTTTCATCCAGACCACAACACATAACTTAATGTTTATTCTACCTCCAGCGTTGAATTATATTCTATCTATACGTCCATGGTTTGCTAGTTGACCCAGATCCTCACGAATCCGAAGACCAACAGGGAAATGTCAGCCAGGGTTTTAGCCCCTGGGGAGTTGTTCACCCCACCCCCTGTTACAGACATATCATTAAATATTATTTTGTTTGGTGATTCTCAGTCTTCGGGCGAGGCTAATACCGAACTGTTTCTGGCCTTTCAACAATACATAATTGACACAGCAAGATTCAATGATCGCTGGTGATCAGGATTTACACTCATCAGCCATTCAAGCATCTTGCTTTAGACTGGTGAATCTATCATTGTCATCTTCTACTTTGTCTACTTTTTACGAAAAAGAGCGTTGAACCATGCTCGCCTATGTTACAACTTGTGAAAAGCCCGTACGTTAATTTTAACCCAACTACCGGTGTAAAGCTTCTACTGCGGTTAAAAATTTTTTACATCCAACTTGGCCTTTGGCATGGCGCAATTTGCCAACTTCAACACATTCACACTTCGCGATGTTTCATTCAAACATACGACATTTTGCGGTACTACTATCTACTACGTGCAATGACTTATTAAGTTTAAAATACCTACAATTAAACATTTAAAATAAAATATAAGAATTGTTAAGAATAATTTGACTGAAAAAGCAAGGTAAATTCAAAATCAACTTTGACGAAGTATCAAGTTGTCAATCAAGCATTTACGTGCAGCTAGTATTACTGCCCACCGGCGCAGATGTAAACAAAACAAACCCGTGTGTTTGCGACAGAATGTGTCGTTTTTTTCTCCATTTTAAGTGACAAAGTCGATTATTTATTAAGAGCGTGGTATAAATAAAACAAATAGGTACTAGGACCGGTAATCAGATTTAAACCACTCGTAGAATAAGGGTTTTATCCACTCGGCAAGCCGAGTGGTTAAAACCCTTATCCTACTAGTGGTTTAAATCTGATTACCGGCCCTAGTACCTATTTATTCTGTATATTCCCACCAAGATCGAAATCTTGCAAGATGCTGAGGTTCCAACGGGTCTGGAAACAAAGAAATGTCATGACCCGTCAGCAGATCACGCTAAAAAGCACGGTGGAAAGCAAAAAGGGGAAAAAGTTTTATGGTGATTTCTTGTTCTTCTACAGTTTGAGGCGGCTTACACGTCGCCAAATGATCGTTTGCGGGTTATTACCAAGCCTGTACTAGCCTTTCGTATTACAAACAAGAGGTGCAGGAACGGTATTCGGGCAGAATAGCTCCTTTTGATCCTTGTGACTGTATAATTCAAGTTTTCAAGAATGTCTGACCCCGGTAGACAAGGAGAAGTAGGAGAGGCGGTGTCCTGACTGTTGCCGATTGGCGTGCTTTTTCTTTTTGGGTGATGAGTTTGAGGAGGGAGATAGAGAATTTGAGGCACGATTAGGTTTTGCTGGTATTTTCTAAAGTTGTTTCATTTGTTTGTCTAAGCTTTTTCGTTGCTATTTGTGGTATTCAGCCATCTCGCATTCCTTTTGTTCCCTTCGCTATCTGTCTTTTTCTCTTTGTTGTTGCCGTTGATTTAGTTCCGTCTCCCAAGTCCATCTAGCTTCCAGTTCGTCAGCGGTCTCATCGCAGGACTCCGAGGGGAACAGCTTGTAGACAGAGCTCTGGTTCTGAGGAACAGGAAAAGTGGGAAGAGAAGGCTCAAATACACTATCCTCCACCCCTCCTCAAAAACCGAGGGCATGGAGCTCTCCTCCGGCTCTTCGCCCGGAGAGGTGAGAGTCGTGTTTGAATTAAGAATTCCCATCGATTTGGCGTTCTCCTCCGTTTCGACCTTCTGAGATGACGGAACCGAGCTGAGAGTGGGTGCCTCTATGGCCTGAGACTTGATCCTTCTTCTCTTTTTCCTTATTTCTCTTCTTCAAGAACTCCGTCAGTCGATGGGCATCCCATCGTCTGGCAGAGGGACCCTTCTTTCTCTTCTTCTTTTTCTCTCTTGGTTGTCATCATCCAGAAAAGAAAGTCTTTCTGATAGTGACCAGTGCGAGAGGGGTTCCTCCTGCTAATGGTACTACATCTACCCGAAGACTATGGTGTGTTCTAAAAATTAGAAATCCAATGGTTTGGCGCTCCGAAGTAGCACAATGACGATGCGGTGCAAGCCCCTTTCGATCCTTATGGCAGTAGAATACTTGCACGTCCGGACGCCGCGGGAGGGGAAAGGCAGCAGGAGAGTGGTACCCTATCGTCGTTGGCATGGATTCATTTTCTTTTGTTTATGATGTGGTCTAGTTTTGGGTAGCGGAGCTCGGTGGCGAAGTGTCTTCGCAAAATGTTCCATGTGGATAACCGTCTTGCCTCCTTTGAACTTTTCTCCACCTCGGTCGAGTGTCATGTTACTCCCATCATATCCACGAGCTTTGTGACCATCAATAGTGTTGATTCCCCATGTTCCAAAGGGAGCGGCGAGTGAGGATCGAGAAATGGGGAGATACCAACTTCCATTTCTACCTCAGTTTTTGCAGGACGTTTCGCATCCACCGGCTCCGGTGGGGAAGCGACAGTTCGATGGCTTGAACTGTGGAAGTAGGGGGGAAGCGGTGGCTGTTTCTACCTTTTTCCTTTCTACACCGTTTGCTCCATTCTCCTCGAAAGCCTGCAAGTGCAGGGCATCCCGATGCTTTGTTGGTGAATTCTTTTTTGCTTCTTTCTTTCTCTTTCGTATAAGTTGGCTCTGTCTTATTCGGGTAAGGACCAGTGTGAGAGGCGTTCCTCGCAAGAAAGGTGCTACCTTTCCCCAAAGGTGGCGGTGATTGATCTTCCGCCTCAAATTCCTCTGCTAGGTGAACTCTCTCGTCTTTTACTTGGAGAATTCAAGTAAGAGAACAGGAGTCGTTTAGTGCTAGCTGGGCTCACTTGATGTCGCTGGGAAGTACATGCTGGTAGTCAAAGCTGGTATCAGAGGGTGTTGATAGGTCTTGATACGTTGTAATACTTGGTGTGTTCTTTCTCTCAAAATCAGTTGTTAGGTGAATTATTGTCTTCGCTTACCCGGGTACTCCAGGTGGTGGAGAAGGCAGCCTCCAAACTTAACAGTGTTTCTGTACTTGAGTTGGTGGCTCCATCTTAATCATTCACCATGTTCACGTCCAAAGTCCGAGGTGAGTGACGAGACGATGAATGTGATGGTGTCTCATTAAATTACAGCAACCATGACTAGATTTGCTGAAAGATTCATCACAATTTAACTCCAGAAATCATTTGTAAAAAAGTCTATTCAGTTTACAGTTGGTTGGGGGCAAATTTGGTTTAATGTACCCAATACTATATTTCAGTGGCAAGAAATTATTTGTCCTGGGTGGGAATATCTGCCAGCACCAGGCAAGGAGTTAATTGTGCTCGTTCAAATCAGACGTGCTTAGTAGTTACAGACAGCATATGCCTGGTTCAATATTTTGTATCACTGCGGTAGTTTTTATTCATTTCAGAGTAGTTTTTGTTTACCTTATTGATTTGGGTAAACAAACATGTCTTCCTTCCTTCGGAAATGTGTTGGGGCAGTCAATAACGAGATACATATCAATATCTGCCTCTCAGGTTTGACAGGCATCACATAACAGCTAACATGTTGAGATAAGTGGCAATGGAGAGAAGCAGGAACCGGGTGGCACAGGGGGCACGTCTCCACTCCAACTTCCAATTTTTCCCAGAAATAGTCGACAGGGCTATATCATAGTTACTGTTTTCTACAATGACGTAAATTTCCTAAAAATAATAATTTATTTCCTATTACAATAATCGACTATTACGTAAATCTAGATATGTATAATATATGCTGCACAAATAGCTTACACAATTCAACTTGAAGTAATTCAGAGCTGGCCTGTTACCCTTCCACACTTTATAAGGCAATGTAAGCTATTCAATGGACCAAAGTAGTAATATGTTGCAGCATGCTAAGGGAAACAAAGCGAAACTCTATAGACTGTAATGATTAATAATATCTCAATGCGACCTGACAAGGTCGAAAACGTTACATTCCACTAATTGACACATGACAGCTTTACTCAATATCCGGGGAGACCCGAATCAAGTGGACTCGGGCCCGCCTGACCCAACCGATCCGCTCCCGCCTACGATCGATATGGCTCTGAGGTCCACACTTAATCAAGACGACCGCCAACCGCGAGAAGCACAAATAGGAACAAAACCACGGAGGTAACGAGCAGTAAACCAACTCGTGTGTGGCATATGAGCGTCATAGACTGCTCTCCTCTCATAACAACCCTCCCCATCCCTAAATCTCAATTTACTTAATCAAGATGACCCCTATAAACACCAAATAGGAATAAAACCGCAGAGGTGTCGAGCATAAAACACCCTCGGGTGTGGCATATTAGCGTCATAGACTGCTCTCCTCTCATAACCTAAATTTCAACTTACTTGATCAAGATGATCCCTATAAGCACAAGTAAGAAACAAACCGCGGAGGTAAAGAGCAGTAAACACCAATCCAGAAAATAAGCAGACTGACATTTGAGGCCCCCAGAGGGTGAATTTAGTGATGCTAATAAAGTTTTTAAAATTATTCTGTACATTATTGACACCCAGTGCAGATCCATCAAAGTGGGAGTTATGTGTTGAGATTGTGATACTCTACATTCCATTCGGGCTGATGCAGTCAGTCAAGCCTGAAAATAAGCAGACTGTCATCTTCAGAATGAGGACCCCAGAGGGTGAATTTTGTGATGCTACCCTGCACAGCAGGGTAGCATCACTAAATTTACCCACTGTAAACCCCAATCATAATCAGGAACTCATAACTAAACAGAAAGAGGCACCCAGAGGGTAAACTGGCTCACTGTATGGGATAGCATCATCAAATTCACCCTCTGGGGACCTCATTCTGCAAATGTCAGACTGCTTATTTTCAGGCCTGGTAAACACCCTCGGGTGTGGCATATGAACTGAGGGATTTTTAATACGACTCTTATCCTCATTTGACAAAAAAGGGATTCCACAAATGGGATTCCTAAAAAAGGGGTGCCGAAATTGGGGTGCCTTCTGAAATGAGGATAAGAGTCGTATTAAAAATCCCTCAATGAGGTCTAATTTACTACGACTCTTATTCTCATTTCAGAAAAAAGGGATTCTCCAGAAGGCACCCCAATTTCGGCATCCCTTTTTTAGGAATCCCATTTGTGGAATCCCTTTTTAGTCAAATGGGGATAAGTAAATTATGGCCTTTGGATATAGGCTTTTATTATACACAAGGGAGATAGCTCTGCACACAGATTATGTGAAATCAATAGTTAGTTATAATTTATATAAATGATCTAGATAAATGAAACAACAAGAGTACTTGGAATAGGGTCAGAACTACTGCTATTAAGTACCATCTTACCAGTAACAGGATGATACAAAGCATTTGGTAGGTTAATATTATCAACGGTTAGGATGGGACCTACAGGGGAATATACCTACCATACTCTGCTGCCGTTCTGTATTACCCGGCATTGACCCCACCCCAGAATACCGCTCAATAATATGAAGCACCTGGTGGATCAGTAGTGCCAAGGGCCAGAAGAGACCTACAGGGATATGTACAGCCTATGCTATACTACCGTTCTAAACTACCAAGCATTACCCCCACCCCCACAAAATCACTAGGTCTACCATAACGTACTACATATACCAGCCATATAATAAAACAATGCAATCGGTTGGTTAATAGTACCAAGCACTAACAGGGGTGTATATACCGCCCATACTATAGTACCGTTCTAAACTACCAGGCAGTACCCCTACCCACAATACCCCTATGCCTAGCATTGCATACTACCTATACCAGTCATAGGATAACATGAAGCATCAGGTGGATTAATAGTACTAAGGGCCAGCAAGAGACCTACAGGGATATGTACGGCCTATATAGTATCCTCAGATAAGTATCCTATAAAAGGTATCCTCGATAGGTATCCTCGATAGGTATCCTCGAATAATACAATACCAGACCATAGGCATCCTCATATACTGAAATGGGGCTAAGGGTCGTAGTAAATTATACCTCATTGGGGGATTTTTAATGGTCCTCATAACCTCAAAATTCAGTGAGGCTATGGGGAATAATAAATGAGGCTTTTACATAGCCCTCATGGCCTCATATGACAAAAAAGGGATTCCATAGCCACAGGTGTTTTCCAAAAATGGGTGCCGAAATTGGGGTGCCTGGGGATATGGCCATTGATATAGGCTTTTATTATACAGAAGGGGGATAACTCTGCATAGAGATTATGGGAAATCAAGCACTAGTAATTGTAAGACTTGGACGGGAGAACCAGAGATAGTTTGGACTGGATAGACTGTTAGTGATAGAGAAACGTATGCAATAGGCATTAAAATGGGATTCTGGGAACATCAGGCCCTGTACTCCTATTCAATAGAACATACCCCTGTACCCCTTGGTACTATAGCATAACGTGTTATTTTTATATGCCCAAAATGGGGCTTCACATGTCTGTTTGGGTGGTTTGGTGGAGATTTTGGTGGTCTGTAAGGGTGGTCGGGTCTGTTTGGTTAATTCTTCGAGAATTCTGGGAGAATTGTAAGTCAGAAAAATACTCTAGTTCAATCGAACACACCCCCAGGGGACCCCTTGGTACTATAGCACTACGTGCTACTATTATAAGCCAAAAGAATGGCGGTCCTAAATAGGATTCTGAAAGAATTCGAAATAGTACAACTTGTCGGGTTGTTTGTGGTAATTAGATTTACTCCGATTCAATCGAACATACCCTCCGAACATACCTCGTCTTATTGCAGAAAAATTGCGTAACATAGCAACCACGTGCTACCATAGAAACCAAGATGACGGCCTCCTGTATACAAAATGGACGACGGCGGAAACACATATCACCATAACAACACGCGCTGCGCATGCGCACTCACACCACGTATCACTATGGGGATGACGTCACAACATGGCCGCTCACGCGGGTTACCATGACAACACAACATGGCGCCACTAGGTCACGTGACATGACGTCACTTCCGAGGTCCCCCACCGAGGTCCCCCCCAACTATGGCCCGTCCGGGTACATGACATACTACTCTTCTTCATCAGACTTTTCTCCCCTGCTGTCTCCTGCCATGATCGTGATCTGCGGTAAACATCAATCCAAGACGTCAAAGAAGGGGCGAAAGATGCTAGCGAAACTATTCTTCACCTTGGACATCATTCGTCCTCTGTCGAGAGGACCCCCTCTCACACTGGTCCTCACCAGAAGGAAACACGACAAAACATCACTGAACGCTACAAAACATCCAATCAAGAACACGAAGATCCCAGACATCTGCTGAGTGCCCTCCCTTCTCCTCTGACGCAGACGGACATGTTGCACGAAACTTCATTCGACCGTTAATGAGGGTCGAAAGGGGCGCGCGAAATCTTTAGATCTGCTCCCTGAACGTCATTCGTGACATCTCAACGCTGATCGTGTGCTTATTCTTTCCCTTCCTCTATCCAGATCCCGGTATACAGTTCTAAGATCCCAGAAAAGCTAATTCCCCATAAAAAAGACTCTTCTAAAGCTAACATCATCTTTACCAATATATTTCTTCTCTGTAATTCATCACCAGAAAATCAGGATGCTGAGGAGGCAGTCGTGACTCATTTCATCCAAATGTTGCCACCTCAACTCACCTGTAAATTGTAGTTCCCTTTTTGGGTCCCCGTCATTGCAGTCGTATTGAGAATTAGTAGGATTCGAACAATCGAAAAAGTATAGAGGTAAATCGAGAATGAAGTGCCCACGCAATTTAAAAAGAAATCTGAACACTAATAGAACTTTTGAGATATCCCTATAATTTATACGTGCACTTCCAAAAACTTTTTAAGTATCACTATAAATAGTAAATGGCACTTTACAAAGCGCACCTACAGAGGTTTTGTTAATGAACACCGTTTTAACCCTTTACCTAACATTTTAGCAGACGACACTAGCAAATAAAATTATTGAATAACTGATGTTTTGCATTTTTGTGTCAAAAACATAGCTTATGACCCTCATTGGAACGAGCTCAACGAGCTCGTTCCAATGAGGGGTCATAAGCTATGTTTTTCACGCAAAAAAAAAGAAAAAAGATTATGAAAATTGAATAGTTTGTGAATAGCGCAAATCGGTTTTGGTCGTTACGTTGGGTAAAGAGTTAATGTGCAACATTCTTAACGTGTAACTTTGCAAAAATTACATATAAAACTTGTGTACATCATTTGCATTTAATGACATGGTATAATTTGAGTAACACTTCGAACAAACTCCCGTCATTTTATCGTTGGATGTCATTTAGAGCAACATTGAAAGAAATAATAAGAAACACAATAAAAAAACTCCTCGCGTTAAAAAACATGTTTGAATGTTAATGGCATTTCCTCATTCGCCTCTAGCAATCTGAAATAAAATTATAAAAATGCATACAAACTGTGATCATTATTTACAGAGGGTAAACACCAAACTAATTCTAATCGCCGATAAACAGAATGAATGAAACGAACGGACGAGCCAATGAACTATTTGCCACAAAATACAAGTTTCAGTGTTTTCTAAATACACTACGGAATATATCACAAAAAACCCCACATTAATTAAACGAGACGTAGCCGGGGGAGGGGGTGGGCCTGCTGTCCACTGAAATTTTCGCCCCCGACCAATGCAACTTTGGCATAATATAGAGCCCTAAACTGGTCAATAATATATTGCCACACAGGCTACAAATGCCTCAGATTCGCTCTTAGAGCGATGAATTTTGCAAAATTTTCTCACGGGGTTGGGGATGGGGGGCTAGTCATAACTAGGACCCTCCAGTCTTTACTTCCGCCTCCCACTTTCCTGAGAGAGGGTAGAAACCGGAGGGTCCCGGTAATGAATAGGGATGCCACCTCCCCTCCCCACAACGACTTTCCAAATATCATGTTTGCCCCCTCCACACAAAAACAAACTGGCTAGGGCACTCCCTATTATGGAATCCTGGCTATGATGATTCTAAGCAGAAACACATTAGTTTGACCAATACTGCATATTTTCTTGTATATGACTGAGAATAAGCAAAGCCTTGAGGGCTGTCTTCCTTCAAATCCCCATAGATATGAATTACATATCATCCTCACGCATCAATACGTATCACGTTTTCAAAAAGTTCGGCACCCGTTTGTTTGTCAGTGAAAAAGGTCCAATACCAGTCACCAAATTCCCCCCCCCCCACCACACTAGCACGCACGCACGCACGCACGCACGCACGCACGCACGCACGCACGCACGCACGCACGCACGCACGCACGCACGCACGCACGCACGCACGCACGCACGCACGCACGCACGCACGCACGCACGCACGCACGCACGCACGCACGCACGCACGCACGCCACCACCACCACCACCACCACCAATACCACCACCACCACCAATACCAGTCACGCAGCCAGGATTCTATGATAGGGGGTGCCCTAGACATTTTTTTATTTATTTATTTTTTTTTTTTTTGGCGGGGGGTGGGGGTGCAAAGATGATATTTGAAAGGCCGATGTGTGGGGTTTCGGGGGAAGTGAGAGGAGGGCAACGACCAGAGGGTTCGAGTTAGGACTAGCTCTTGAACCCGAGAAGATTTTGCAAAATTTAGTGCTGTAAGAGCGAATCTGTGGCATTTGTAGCGTTTGCAGCTCCAATATTGGAGACCATTTTGGAGCGCTGTGTGATATGAAGTTGCAATGGGCCAGTGATTTGGGAGGTGGGGGTGGGGTGCGAAAAGTTTAGTCCTACGTAGCTAAGCTGCTGCCTCCTACTCTATACGAAGAATTCCCCACCGCCCCACCAATAGCAATATTAAAATATTGAGGATTCAGAAAACAGTTTTGCTGTTGTAGCTTTAAAAAAAATACAAATTCCAAGCATATGAATAGCCACAAGGACAACAACGTGTGGAACAGAAGGTGGTCGATGAAAAAAGCTTTATCAGCCGAAAGATGTAGGATTTAGGAGGAATAAGCGAAAGGTATGGTTAACATCTAGGGCATTCCAGTGCTCCCCCACCCCCCCCCTCCACCACCCCAGCCTTTAATCCTGAATTCCACTATGTGCGTTGGTCGTCAACTAATGTAATTACAGATCGCCCGCCGCGCTTGATGTTTTTTCGAGACACAAAATAGCACCATTTGGGACATACTTTTCAAAATCTTTGAAAAATATAGCCCCCCCCCCCCCCCCCGCCCCTCTCTCTCTCTCTCTCTCTCTCCTCGAGAATGCGAGTGGGACTCAAGACATCATTCTTCGTGATATGCTATGGCATAAAATAGTATGACTTTCCCACCCCCATTCACCCCCTACCCCCTTCTGTGATACTGTACAATACATCATAACAATACCACTGACTGGTTTGAAGTGTAGGGACATAATTAGGGGTGATACCCCCACCCCAACAATAATTTTCCAGTCGCGATATTTTCATCTGGATTGATGAGTTTTATAGATATCGATTCCTGGTAATCGTGTACTTTCTTACGGGACTTGATTTGTTTCTTTGACTTATGTCACAAACGCAATCGGTCTCCTGAAAATGGGGATCTGGGGATGTTGGGGCCCAGCAGGACTACTACTATATATATTTATAGAAAAAAAACCTTTTATATAGTTTTTTTTTTACTATAGTCCCAATTGACAAATATTCAAACTGAATCATCAAGGAATGGCGTCGAAGCTTGATGCTTCAGTCGAGATTCGAGTCATGACAGTCGGGACAATTTGGGTTTACACCCCCCCCCCCCCCACCTCCCCCAATCGGTCAACTTTGCGATGCCCTCCTGAAATGACATCAGGTTTGAGGTAGGGCTGTTTGTTATTCCCTCTACTTTTCCTGAATAAAATTGTCATCATTAGAAAAACGAACAAAGACGACACCACAGGTATTATATGGATCACGGGCATTAACCCGATGTGCATAAAGTTTTGCGTAAAGAAAAAATTGGTAGTGGACGAGCAGATGATATGAAGAGCAAAAAGAGGTTCGATAATTTGGATTAAATTATTACTGAACCTCACAACAAATCAAGACGGTATCGCCCATTTCGCCGTTGACACTATTGACTGAAATTATACCTAGTGTTGAAAGGATTAAACCTTAAAATGTAAGACCTGGGTGATCTGATCCTTCTTGACACCTGATCAAAAACAAATCCAAGGAAAACACCCAAGTTCAAGGAACACATCAAGCAAACTGGCTCAAGCGTCAATGTGAAGATTAAACTGATGAGGATCAGCTTTGGGAATTCAACACCCATATTCACCAACTATAGATGATCCGCAGAAATTTACATTTCTTGAAAGCAAAGTAACAACTTCGCGTGACACGAATGAGAACATCACATTCAGAATCGGAAGGGCTCGGTAGGTCCTCTCTACTCTCCGACAAGTATGGAACTCTAATCAAAGGAAAAAGAATGAAGCTTTAAACAGCAATGTCACGCTGTCCCCATATGGTTTTGAATGCAGTGTGCTGTTGAACGACCTGGAAAAGCAGAGGTGCCGCCTTGATTTTCTTCTTTGTTGATGGGAGGAGGTACACAGACAGAAAGATATAGGAATGCCTTGGTGTTAATACTCGACTAAGGGTAATCTGTGTTACTGACACCCACCACCCCCCCTCCCACCAAGCAGGAATGCTCCGTCGTTCCTGCTCGGCAAATGGCCAATAACACACCTGACGTTGACTTCTTTGGGGGTGGGGATATATATTTTGGAAGGGAAGGCAGGCACAAGACCCATGTGACGCCCCATGGCAACACAGATGAAAAAAAACGAAAGAGTCTTCATAAATGGATGCCTCGACGTCATCACAAAAATGCTTTGGCCATGTGACGCCGCAAATTATGGCCTGCACCAATAAATGTAACACAAAGACATTATGGATGAAGTTGCCAGACGAAAGTGGAGACGGATTGGTTATGTATTTTGGAAAGATCCATTTGACAGAACCAAAGAGCCATATTCTAGACACGAGATGGAAAAAGAAAACGATGACGTCCCAATAACAAGCAGAGTAGAACATCGCAAAGCAAACTCAAATAGAGCAGAGGACTTAACCCTTTACTCAAAGTAACGGCCAAAAAGAGCCAGCGCTATTCACCTGAACTGCCATTCAGTTTTCAGTATTTTTTCCATTTTTTGCCTCAAAACATAGCTTATCATCCCATTGGGTCATAAGCTATGTTCTTGACGTAAAAATGAAAAAAATTAGTTATTCAGTAAGTTTGAATGCAAGTGTCAGTAGGTAATAAATGAGAGTTCGAGCTCACCTGTACATGTACGTGTACATCTCCATAGGATTTAGTGTTAAAATCGTGTACGTGTACAAGATTTTAACGGTTTTTTAGGGTGAGCTCGAATTTTTTTAACACTGAATTGTATCCTAGACGCGCGTAGTTTTACGTACACGTACATGCACCGTTTTGATTGAAATCTGCGGATGAGTTTTCCCCAAAGGATTCAGTGTTAAACTGCGAGCAAAAAACCGTTTTGAGAGTTCGAGCTCATCGTCTTGTCGATTCTAACAATCCGCATCCGTACACGATTTTAACACTGAAACCCTATGGAGAGTGTTAAATTGCGAGCAAAAAAAAGTTTTGAGAGTTCGAACTCATCATCTTGTCGATTCTAACGATCCGTGTCCGCACGCGATTTTAACGCTAAAACCCCGTGGTGAGTGTTAAATTGCGAGCAAAAAAACGTTTTGAGAGTTCGAACTCATCATCATCTTGCCGATTTCTAACGATCCGCGTCCGTACACGATTTTAACACTGAATCCTATGGGGGAGGAAACTCGCTTGCGGATTTTTTAGGTCTGAAATCGACTGGCGTGAAGAGGTGATGTTTGAATCCGCAAAACCCATTGTTGTAGCGTTTCTCGAAGTGAGACTGGCGCACGTTATTGCGAGGTGATCTCGATGGAAAATGTTTTGAAACGAAGAGTGTCGTCGTCGTCGGTGTGATTGGAAATTCGCGAGCCCGCTGTCACGTTTTTGATTGATATATATATAGAGGAGAAAAAAAAAATAAAAATAAATAGTTATTTAGAAAAATAAATATATCAAATCGAATAGATAATAAAAAATACGTAAATCATGAGCGATTCTCAGACTATTAGAGCGAGGTTTCTTTTAAACATGCTGATGAGAGCATACGCAATCTGCGTGAACGAACAACTACGTCCCATCTTGTTAGAACGATGCGTCGGATGTCGGGATCATCTAGACTTCGATCACGAGGATCATTCGTGTCTGACGATGGAAAGGGAAGATATGGTCGTCATGTATTTCGAACCGGCGTTCGAACGCGTTAAATTCGACGATGTGATCACGTTTGGGAAGAGATTAGTCTTCTGTAAGAATCGAGACAGGCCCACAGATTCGGAAGAACTGAAATTGGCGCGTAGAAGTTTGACTTTAGAAGACAAGGGATGCATCAAGAAATTATTGCTGAACGAAGCATACGTCTAAGTTTTTTTTTTCGTTGATATAAAAATAAGGGAGAGTAGAAAATAAAAAAAAAAATAAATTCACACATAAAGTTTTTTTATCTAATATTAGAAAGAAAGAAAAAAAAAACACAAAATGAGAACCAGAAATAAATTGTATCTAACGTTAGTGGACGACGAGGACGAGAAGCCGAACGGCGTTTTGCTGACGGCGCCGTCGCTAGAAGAAAGAGAAAGAGGAGAGAGGTATCGCATCGATCAAATCAGTAGAATCCAATTGTATCTGACTCGAGAGAGAGATTCTCGTCGTTCCCTCAAGAAGAAGTATTCGCGTTTCGTGACATTCGTCAATGCGATCGACACGACACTCATCACGATTTCCATGGGTTTACACGCGGCCGGCATCGGATTGTTGTCGACCGCGGTCGCCGTTCCGATCGTGTTGACCATAGAAGGAGTGGCCCTCGCCGCCGGATTGTTTAGCACGGTCGGAAACTTTTTGAGTAGGAAATTATATCTGAAGGCGAGGAAACACGACAAGATTCGCATCTTGGCCGACTCCAAGATCGACACGATATCCGAAATGATCTCTATGGCGTTGAAAGATGCCATAGTCCAGGCACATTAGACATAAAAATGAGAAAGTAAGGAAAAAAATCGGAAAAAGCTGATTTTTTTATATGTTTCCGGGACACACATTGCGGATAAAGTGTGAAAAGTCCCCGCGAATCCGAGTTGAGCTGTTTTAGTTATAGCGTTTTTTTGATGAAAAAAAAATTTTTTAAAAAAATTCGACCCAGCTCCATATTTCTCATTCTTATTCGCCTTAGTAGGGTGAGAATCATAAATATCGTGCTGAATTATATTGAGAATACATACCCCCAACAGAAAATGCCAACTTTGTACCAATCCTCACACTCAATGGTGAAATATTCACGAAAATGTACAAAATTACGAAAAAAAATTTATTGTTTTCATACACACAACGGTACACAACGTCCATTAAATCAAATCTACGACTACTTTGGGAGTTAAATTATATATCAAAAATTGCAGAAAAGCAGTGGCTTTATAATGATATATAACAATAGTCATTTATTCCATAATGAACTGGTGAAACGTGTGAAATATTAACCATACCCCCTAAACTCAAATTCAAACGGCATCGACTTTTCTCATTCAAATACCGTATTATAGCATCATTGTTTCAATTTCCATGTTCGATTAAATCACATAATGTGGTGTTTGTCCAGTGACGTTTGACCAACCACTTTATATCAAAGCAGTGGAGATTGTGTCTTCGTCAGATAAGTTGACAAAAGTTTTCGTTAGACTCGGCGGCTTCCATATGATTATGTCATATTTAGGGGCAATTGGTTCGATCATGGCTGGTAGCGGCTTGGATGAACTTTGGGGGACTGTTTATGCTGGTGGGTCAGTCCATCATTTGATCAGTGGTCATGCATATTCAAGAGCAGTTCGTGCCCATTTGCTAACACAAATTGCCTTTACAAAACTTGTGTTTGAAGAAAGCCGAACACTAGATAACATAGACTGCACAGAAGTCAATGAAATATTCTGTGGACTTGCCAGAGGTGACTGTACAACAGCTGACGCTGTCAATCAAGAAAGTGTCAACCATCTACTGTCAAAATTACAGGAACTGCTCCAGATTGCGTCCGTAGGACGCACAGGAAAGCTTTGGGTACAATACTACGAGCAAATAGGTCTTCTCCAGTTGTTCTTGAGAGCAGAGCGCACAGGCGACTGGGAACTCCACACATATTGTGTTCGCAATATGATTCCAGTATTTCACGCAGGTGGTCATTTTGCATACGCAAAAAGTTCTCATCTCTATTTGCAGCAGATGAATGAGCTAACAGAAATAATGCAACAGGATGATTTGAAGTTGTTCACTGAGAAAGGTTACTTTACCATAAGGCGCTCAGATAAATTCTGGGACGGGATATATTCTGATCAGACCATAGAGCAGTGTTTAATGAGAATGTTCAAGCTCCCTGGTGGTCTCACACATGGCAGGGGAATAACCGATAGCACTGTTGCGAAATGGGTACATGGACTACCTCTTTGCCTTCCGATATGTAATGCTCTCGAAAATTTTGTTCATGTTCACACTGGTCATGGCGAACAACATCGGGATCTCCGTCAAAGTTCACAATTGACTGATGCCAATGATATCACCAAATTATTGAACTGGCTCAGAGTGCATTCCCCCTTTCAGAATAGAGATCCACTACAATTAGTCTCTATAGCGACCGGGCTTGTGGCCGACGAAACTGTGAACTGTGACCAAGTTCGCAAAATTGGTGAATGTTGCGTATCGAATGTTGTAAGCAAAACGTTCAACAGCATCAAACTACGACGTGTTGACACTGTGAAGTCTTTCGCATCGATGGCAAATAGCATCAAAGTCCGTGGAAGTAAGGTAGTGATTGACCCCCACAATTCTGTTCAACCGCATCACATGTGTTATTCAGTCACAAGCAGAGATGGAAGAGTATCTCAAATATGAACTCGCCCCGAAACCACCAGCATTGTTTGATTCTGCTGGAATGAGGAAGACACAGAAAAGCACGCTCGGTAAGATCCTCAAAACATACGGTTCCGAGCAAACTAAAATCCCAGAACATTCTCTGTTTGTTGTAGATGGTGGATTTTTATTGAGGGCAGTTGTATGGCCTAAACAGTCGTCATATAAGGACATATGTACATCATATTCCAATTATCTAGTGAGACATTTTGGGGCGAACGTCGTGGTTGTTTGTGATGGTTATGCTTGTACAATGTCGACAAAGGGCATGGAACAAGCCCGTAGATCTAAAGACAGGTATTCCATTGATATCAATATCTCACCCGAGTTACCAGCCACCACACCCCAATCCGATTTCCTTGCAAATGCCAAGAACAAAACCCAACTGATCGATCTTCTAATGCAGGAGCTATCTGCTATCAATATTCAGTCCAAGCAGGCCGAGGCTGATGCTGATGTCCTGATAGCCGAAACTGCACTTGACGTCGCTCAAGATGACAACAATGTTGTCGTTGTGGGAACAGACACAGACTTGTTAGTCATTCTTACCTCTCGAGTTCAACCGGGATGTAATATTCACATGATGTATTCCATTACCCCAAACTTACTAGTTTCAGTTAGTGAAATAGCAACCAAAATGGGTGACCATAGAAGCAACCTCCTTGTAGCACATTCTATAAGTGGTTGTGGCACTACTTCTGCACTCTTTCGAGTTGGTAAGAAGAAAGTATTCAGTACAATTGTCTCCGATGTTACTAGCGACTCACAACAGTATGTCAACACAATTTTGGCGGATGACAGTACACCAAGTGCAGTAGCCGCTGCCGGGGAACAACTTCTCCTGATCTTATACGGGAGTAAAACTGTTTCCTCTCTCGACCAATATAGATATGTCACTTACAAGCGTTATGTAGCAAAATCTAAACTGAATAAACCCATCGACCTAGCCTCATTCCCACCAAGCAGCGATGCTGCACAACAACATGTCTACAGATGTTATCTCCAGGTCCAACAATGGCTGGGCACTTCGCTTCCTCCGACGGATTGGGGGTGGTCGCTAGACAATGGACTTCTTGTACCGACTGCAGCCACAAAGCCATGTGCCCCCGATAACCTACTGAATCTGATCAGTTGTGGTTGCAAGAGTGCTTGTACAAAAAGGTGTGGGTGTAAGAAGGCAGGACTCTCTTGCTCAGGTTTGTGTAATTGCAGTTCGGATTCTTGTAACAACCACAGAAACACTGTCCTGTCGGAAATTTCTGAGTTCGATGAATAATATGTACATAGATCATGTCATTTCTGTATATAGCGTTGATAATAGTCAATGTAACTTAATCCATGTTGATTGATTTGTACATTCTGTAAATATTATTTATTGATTTTTGTACATTCTGTAAATATTATTTATTGATCTAATGCTGCCAGACACAGACGTGTCTGTTCGGTCCCAAGCCCGAAAATAGTTGAGTTCTCATGCTGACGAATTTTATGCCAAAAGGGGAACTCGGCCAGAAGCAGAGGGGGTCTTCCATAATGTCTATTTTGTAAGCAATGATAAAAGTCTTCAAATGGTGGTGGATTTTTTATCGTCTGTCCAGCTAACATCCCGTTCTGTACTACGACCCTTTGGGCAAATCCGTTAGGAAAATCGTCATTTTTTGCGTAAATCCGATACTTTTTTGTGAATTTTCAATAATTTTTCGCAGAAATTGTCACAGAATGCACATTTTCCTCTAGGTAAATGTATATTAGACATTATGTAGCTCGAAATACGCGTAAACAAAAAATACAGTTGGATCAATTCGAGGTTACAAAGTTCGTGCGATTTTTTTCTATTTTTTTCAAACGCGTTTTCGAAAAAAGGCTGTAGAAAAAAAAGCTCAACTGGGATTTTAGGGGACTTTTGTCGAATCGTTCAGTGACATGTACTCGACATTCCCTGAAAAAATCAGCTTTCTCCCATTTTTTTTCCCTAGTGAAACCTAATGTTCTTGGGCTACCATGAAAGAAGCCGTGAGAATCAAGACTCGTCAGATCATCAAGGAAGGGATGAAGGATTCTCTCGTGGAAAAGGGGAGGAAAGAGGCCAGGGAGGAATTCAGTAAGATGATAGAACTCAAGAGCAGCGATTGAACAAAAAAAAAATATATATATATATAATAAGAACAGAATTTAAAAAAAAAATATATTAAATTTATATATAAAATAAAAAAAACGAAATTAATTTAAATAACTCTTAAAAAAAATGTATTGCGTAAAGTGTAAGAGAGTTACCGAGACGAGTAATTCTAGAGAAGTGCGAACTAAAAACGACAGACGGATGCTTCGCGGAATTTGCGACGTGTGTGGTTCTATAAAGACTAGATTCGTCAAACAAAAGAACGCGAGCAAAGGTAAAGGCATCGTGAATAAAATGATCAACAATCTACCTTTCGAAATGCATCTGCCCGGTCACAGTTTCACGGGACCCGGAACGAAATTGAACAAGAGACTCAACGCCGATCTGACTCCCAAATCTTGGAGCAAACCCGTGAATAGGGTGGACGCGGCCGCGTACGATCACGATCTGTGCTACGCCGGACATCCCAACACCAAGACTCGCAACGACGTCTGCGACAAAAACATGTTGGGGAGATTGAGAGGCATATCGAATCCGACCAGGAGAGAGAAGATGGAACGTTCGCTGGTCGGCAATCTGATCGGTGCGAAACGTCGATTCGGATGAGGTGTTCAAAAAAAAAGCGCATCTGAAAAGAAGAAGAAGAAACGATTATTGACGAGCGAATTGGCCGAGGAGTTACACAAACCCATAGTGCGTAAATTTCGAAAGAGAAGGGTGTACGTGAAGGGTCTGGATGACATTTGGTCTGCCGACTTGGTCGACATGAGATCGTTTTCGAGGTGGAATGAGGGCGTCAAATATCTATTGACGGTCATCGACGTGTTTTCCAAATACGGTTGGATCAAAGCTTTGAAGAATAAATCGGGACCTTGCGTCGCCGAGGCTCTGAAGAGCGTGTTCGACTCGTCTTCTCAAAAACCGAGTAAATTGTGGGTGGACAAGGGAAAGGAATTCTACAACAAGGACGTTCGTCGATTGGTAGACCTCTACTCGATCGAAAACGAAGAGAAAGCCAGCGTGGTGGAACGTTGGAATCGAACGATGAAGGAGAAGATGCACAGATACTTCACGGCGAATTCGACCAAGAAATACATATACGCTCTGAACGGTCTGGTGAAAGATTACAACAACACGCGACACAGATCGATCAAGATGACTCCCGCGGAAGCTAGCGATCCTCGAAACGAAAAACGGGTCTACGCGAATCTATATCCCGAGAGATCTAAGATCAGGAAGAAGTCTAGAACGCCGAAATTTGCGGTTGGCGATCGAGTGAGAATCTACGCTTATAAGAAGCATTCCGAAAAGGGTTATACTCCTCGATGGACCTCGGAAATCTTTGTGATCATTAAAATATTTCACACCGATCCGGTGACTTACGAAATCGAAGCTTTGGATGGAGAAGAGATCATCGGAAAGTTTTGCGAACAACAATTACAGAAGACGAAGTTTTGATGAAGAACACAAATTATTTTTTTTATTTACTCTCTTTGACATTTTCTTGTTTACACACATATATATTTAAGAGAGAAAAAAAATAATAATAAAAAATAATTAAAAAACTATTTTTTTAGATAAAGAAAGCAAGTGAAATTAATAAACAAAAAAAAAAAACCTAAAAAATCCTTTAAAATGACAAATATAATAGATATAGCACAAAGCATAGTGAAAGATGAATGTATTCAAGAATATGAGGTTCACGAATACGAACCGGTAACTGGAACGAGTTTGAACAATGTGGGAGAGATAAGAACGACGAAAGAAACTCAAGATCTATTCATACATCCTAGCGAGAGTTACATAGTGGTGCAGGGGCGTCTCACCAAGGAAGATGGAAGCGACTACGCCGACGACGACACGGTTACTCTTGCCAATAATGGCATCATGCATCTATTCAGTAACATAAAATACATGCTATCCAGACAAGAGATAGAATCTGTTTTTCATCCCGGTCAGGCCACCACAATGTTTGGACTCTTGACGTATCCTGATGATTTTTCGAAATCCAGAGGACTTAATCAGTTGTGGGTGAAAGACACCGTCGGCCCTGCTAGCGCCGGCGCCGCCACGATATTCGACTACGTCGTCAAGACGTCCAGACCTAAAGGAACGTTTTCGTTCAGGATACCTTTCAAACACATCTTCGGATTCGTGGACGATTACAACAAGATCATGTACGGATTCAAACACAATCTGACGTTGATTCGTAAAGGAAACGACAACGCAATAGTGAAACTCACCGCGACCGATGAGGGTAAGATAACTCTACACAAGATATCGCGGTTCGTTCCGCACGTGGAGCCTTCGATTGATGAGAAAGCGCGTCTCTACAAGATCATAGAATCCAAGAGTAAATTACCCGTGGGATTTAGAATGAGACAGTGCGACACGGCTAGCATTCCTCCCTCCACAAATCACTTCAATTGGAGATTGACGGTGAAATCCGCTTCCGAGAGACCGCGTTTCATCGTGGTTGCGTTTCAGACCGATAGGGACGGGTCTCAGGAAAAGAATGCATCGCTGTTCTATCACTGCCATTTGAGAAACATGCAAGTGTTTCTGAACGCCACGAGATATCCAGCAATCGGTTACAATGCATCGTTCGACAAGAACGATTTCTCCAGACTGCACGGCGATGCCGCTGATTTTAGAAAGAAGTATCACGGTCTAGACGAATTGATGAGCAATCCCAACATATCTCCCAGCGAATACAAGTCGATGTATCCCATGTTCGTGTTCGACGTCAGTAAACAGAGTGAACGACTCAAGAGTAGCGTGTTAGACATTCAGATCAAGATGCAATTCGATAGGAACGTGCCGAGAAAAACCGAAGCCTTCGCCCTGGTCCTGTCGGACAGAGAATTACAATTCGTATCGGACGGAAATAAGATGTCGATCATTCAATGAGAGATGAGTGTGTGAAAAAAAAATTAATAAACGTTAAAAATGTGGATGTAAGATTAATTAAAAACTAAAATCTCGAAAACAAAATGGGTGTTTTTGACACGAAAACAACAAATCATCTGTTCACTTCAGATTACTATGACGTTAAAATAAAATACTTGGAAAAATGGATTCAAATTGAATATGAAGAACGAAACACAAAAAAAGGATGGAATAGTTGTGATTTTAATGAATATCGTTTAAAAGAAAAAGAAGAGTTTGATCTCATAAGATCTAACGAAGAAATTATAAAAAATACAATTTTAAAATGTCGCAAATGTAAGAAACGTCAAATAAAAATCGAATCTCAACAAACTAGATCTGGTGATGAACCAACAACCGTATTCACAAAGTGTATAAATTGTAATCATAAATGGATAGAAAATTAAAAAAAAACAAAAAAAAACTAATGAGATATAGAGAACATCTCTCTATATCTCATTAGTTTGTATTTTTTTGTTTTTAATAATCACACATTATTTTTTTTTTTTAATTCATTATTTTCCACGCGTTCACTGTTTGTTCAAAGGATCCAGTTCGATCAGTAGACTCACCACGGAAGTGGCGGCTTCGGGATTATTGGTTTTCGTGACGAAATTAATCCTGTCTCCTGCGTTCACTTTGAGAGGCGTGCCGAACGTGCTAACATTCGCGTGTTGATTCTCAGTCTTTTCGATGCTGTATCTCTTATCGCTCTCCACACCATTCACCATGAGATTGACGACCGCTCTGTTATTCAAATCCGAGGAAGCCAGACTCATTCGAAGGATTTCACCACCCAACGGCATGGGATATCCAACCTGACCATGTTTCGATCCGCTACCTCCATTTCCGAAAGACCACTTGGCTTTTCCCTCATCTAAGGCGCCGGCCTCTTCGGCCCACACGGTGATCAATTGTCTAGCGTATTTGAGTTTCTCCACCACCGAAATCAGGGTGCAGGCATCCGTCATGTTCACGGGATCCGGTAGATTCGTGAGCGCGTGTCCACCCATGTCTAGTTTACCTTCCATGATGTCGCCCTTTCTCCAGACCGAGTTGTCATCCACGTACTTTCTGCTGACAGCACTGGAATCGAATTCGGGATCGTGATCGAGACCGAATAAATTGTGACCGTTCATGTTGATGCCACCCTCCATGGTTCCGCCAGATTCTTTGTTCAGGTAGAGATCGTCCACTTGCGATTCAAGGTATTCTTTGCGATTGTATCACGGAAGAATCTACGTAGCCCTTGTTGACCGCGGTTGAGTCCGCATCCATGTTGTCGATCTTCGACAGATTCAATATCTTGTGGAATCCCGCATTCAGATCCGATTTCATTTCCTGTCCATCAGACTTTCTCTGTTCCAGATCTACGTAGTGTTTGGTCGCCACGTCCTTGGGATTCGTGGGAGCGGCCACGTTCGTTATCTTGTTATAATTGGTGTTCAATTCCGAGTGCATCGTTTTCGTAACGTATTTTTTTCTCAGGTGTTCACTCAATCTCGCGTGAGAGTCGTCCACGTATCTCTTGGTCGTAGCATCGGTGGGATCTATGGGATTCGCGACGTTCACCAAACGTTTGGATTTCAGATCGAGATCGTCGGTCATGGTTTTATCCACGTAATTATCCAGCAGGATTCGTTCAAAATTGGCATTCCCCCGTCAACGTATTTTTTAGTCGCAGCATCTGCGAGATCTATCGGCTCGGGAAGATTGTAGAGCTTCTTATCATTCATGTTCAAAGGTTCTTCTCGAGGTTCGTATCTCCGAACGTAATGCTCGTCCAAGTTGGCAACATAGTAACCATCGTCAACTTCGAACGTCTTCCTCTTCTTTCTCGGGTTGACTTTTTCGTCGTCACTTCTACCAAATTTATCGACTGGCATGTTGTTGTGGGATTTTTTTTTTTGTTGTTTAGAAAAAATGTGTTCCAAACGCAGTTTATTAAAAATGAACTATGTTATTTTATTTTTCGTTTTTTATTCGATTAAAATTTTTTTTAAAATAATTTTTTATCTTTATATATACTATAAAAAAAAAATCTCTCTCTAATGTAAGTCATTGAGAATGTCTTGAAATTCATCTCCTTCAGACCATCTCTTGAGAACGTAGAGACACAGGTGACCGCAAAACACTTGATCTGGTGATTGCACTTGATCCGTGTTGTAAAGAACCATCGATTTGTTGAAATAGTTCTTTATTTCTTTTGGCGGTGAGATTCCGTAGCTGTCGAAATAATAATTCTTCTTCTTCCCGTTCTTGAACCACGCCACCCAGTGAGTGCCTTCACCCGATGAATCGTCTAGATTTAAAATTCTGCATTCCGATTGTCGAGGTCTTCTCTTCAGCAAGGCATCTCTGGAAAACACTCCTAGAAAATCTTCGATTTTCAAATCTTTTGCCGCATTCAACAGATCGATGTTGGATAGAGGTTTGTTGGGTAAGATGACACCTTCTACGGATATCTTTATTTTCTTATTCATAAATAAGTATATATTTTTTTTTTATTTATTTTATTATAATTTACTAAAAGTGACGTTATTTTTTTCTATTTTTTTCTTTTTCTTTTTAAACTAACTTTCTCGATGTCACTATCGATTTCTATAATTTTGAATTCGTCTAATTCCTCTTGATTTTCTGGAATCCAATCATCCACATTCATATCGTCAATAGTTAGTTCTGCAGTCCAATGTCCGAGTGCCAAAGTGCTTATTTTATCGTCTAATATGAATCTCTTGTCGTCGTCGGCCGTCAGCGAAATCTTGTTGACTATTTCGGTATACAAGTCGTGATTTTCACTTCGAATCGATTTCATAGTCTTATACACTGGACCACTTCCTAACAGACAATCTTTATACTCTTGGAAAGAGATGTTTTTCTTCACCACGCACGCTTTAACTCCTTTGCACTTCTTGATCTCTTCATCATCTTCTAGACGATAAGCATAGAGTTTGGGTCTCAAGCCCACGAATTCGATGATCTGTTTACCGCCGCTATCGTCCTTAAATTTACCCAACACCTTCTTGTTGTCGTTCGATTGAATGTTGGATGAGTGATCGACGGGATAATTGCTCGTGTTGAACCAATCGGCCACGTCCGGAGATATGTCTTGGTAGACATCTTTCGTCTCTATCTCGTAAACTGAACTGTCCATGTCGGTGAACAGTAGTTTGGCTTTGTCGCCAAATTTTCGTTTGATGTAACCGTAGTGAAACTCGTACATCAATCGCTTGCTGACATCTAAGATGATCGGTCTGAGATAATACGGTTTGTCGAACTTCAGGTGCGTCTTTTGCATGTGAACGGCCACTAGATTTTTGTCGAATATGGTTCGGTGTTTGTAATTGGGTTTCGCCACTAATGTTTTAGCTCTTTTCTCAGACGTGACGAGTCGAACGTCGGTTCTCTTCCTGATGTTTTCCATCGATTTGCCGTACACGCAGTTGTTCATGAGTTTGAAGAAATCTTTTTTGAAATCATTCTCAGCTCGAGTTCTGAGATTCGTGTTGAGATCGATGTATTTTTTCATCCAAGGCTCTTCGTCGAATCGAATGATGTGATGTATGTCGACTAATTTCATCCCGTAATTGACGTACTGTTTCAAATTCTCGCTGTAGATGACATAGTTACGTTTGTTAAATAAATTGGGAATGAGTTTTTCCTCGTCTCCCTCATTCGGTTCCATTCGTTCGGGAGCCAGCGGATAATCGTTGTGTAGATCGTGTAATTCTTTCGGGTAGTTCAAATCGACTTCTAAAATGCAAGGATAGTCTCTCCATTTTTGCATCTCTTCCGGTTCCTTCACCCATTCGAAATTTCCAATCGGTAAAGGATGACTCATAGCCCAACCATACAGATTATTAGCGTCCCAATACTGTATGTATTTAGTCGACCGTTTCGAATCGAAACCTTCTTTCATGTAGGGATTATTAGCTTCAGAATTTCTGTGGGAGATCATCGATACGCCACCTCTTTCAGCCCTTTCAAACATGAGCAACATGTCCACGTCAGATAATAATTCCAATTGGACTTCGGTGGTCTTCAACAGAGCGTCCCACGCCAAACTGGGTGCGATGAAATACCAAGCCGGATCCAGATCGTAATTTCGACAACAGACGTCTCGAAAATTTTCGAACACGTCTGCCAAGAGTAGAACGTCGGTCTTCAGATAGAGATCGTGATAATCTCTCATGGTTTTCATATCGAATGATTTCCACACGTTTTTAGCATGTTTGTAATTCTCGTCAGAAATGTCGGATTCGTATAATTTTGAATAAAAATCTTCTTTCGAAGGTAGTGCGGTGTCTTCAAATCTCTTTAGATCATTCATGTAATCGTAAGGATAGACTCCTTTCCTCAACATGACGTCTACTCGTTCTCCGAAATGTTCACTCGTGATTTTAAATTTATCCTTGCTCATGTTATCGACTAATTTTTCCAGAGCGGTCGACATGAATTTAAAACTGTCAATGAAACGTATGGCTCTACGAATGAATTTCGTTTTTTCTTCCAACGTCTCTCCGTCGATTACTCTTTTCTCCTCCATGAGCTTCCATTTCGTGAAGGAAATGTATCTTTCTTCGCTGTTCTCGATGCAATTTAATTCTTTGTGTGAGGTGCCAAGATTTTTCACGAACAAATGACTGTCGTAACCCGAGAGATTGTGAAACATCACCGGATAGAAAGCGCCATCTCGATATTTTAAATTACACTTGCTGTGAGCCGGACCGCGATACAGACCCGTGTAATGATCGTGGTCTCTGACCTTCCTATTTTCCGTCAAATTCTCGTCGAACGATTGTCTGCATATGTGACATTCAGTGGCTCTGTTATTTTCGTCCTGCTGCTCTTGCGTGATGATCATTTTTGCCGGAGTTTTGAATTTGTCGTATAACATTTGAAGTTTCCATTCTAACTCTTCAATGAACCTTTGAGCCACGTCGTCGTCTTCGCACTGTTTCATGTAGGTGAAGGGACCCATGTCGTGTTGCGAGTCGAAAGCGCATTTCACGTAAATGCAATAGCCCGAAGGTATGTGTTTTTGATATCTTTCGACGTAACTTTGAAGAGCGTTGGGTTGACAGGAACTCATTTTCGCGGTGAAACATTCGAAATTGGCGTACACGACGAATGGTACTTTTAACCTTCTATTGTGATTTTCAAACTTCACGATGGTGTTGGGTTTGGGCATTTCGACGGCGACAGCTTGATTTTTGTTGCAATATTCCTGATGTTTCGCCAACGAGTCTTCGCTGTGAAACACGTTCATGCAATTGTAACATAAAGATATCTTTCCGTTATGATTATTATTTTGTTTCGACAGTAATCGACTCGGATGTTTAACCCAACAATAATGACGATTGTCACCATTCGAAATCAATAATAAAATAATCGTCTTTTCTCTTCCGAGATACGAAGTCAGTCTGAGAGGATCGATCTTCCGTTTTTCGTCGTCGTATCCCAAGACATTCACTGCAACGGTGGGATTTTGAGCCTCGAAACATTCGATGTGTTTTAACTGCATTGGAAAAGTCACTCCGGTCCAATCGAGATTTTTAGAAGTTTCCTCGTACTGAGAAACTCTATCGGAGTTTATTTTGACAGGGTATAAAGCGGATGTGACTGCCCACACTGATCATCGTTATTTTTCACATTGATCACGGCATATTTCTTAGCGAGGAAATACGGTAATTTCACGGAGGAAGACCCTTTCAACAAATCGTTTTTAGTTATGTGAATTTCGAGTTTCAACATCTCATCGAACGTCCAATTACTACCTTCATGTTGATAATTCGTGAGAGATGTCAACATCTTGTCTTTCATCTTTTCGAAAACGTCCGATAAATCTGAACCTCGAAATACGGGTTCGACATTAGATCTGAAATATGCATTTTTCATGATGCTCTCGCCGGACTTCATGTCGATTTTATTCATCACGCAATGGAGTATCATCTTAATTTTTAGTCCCACGTTCATATATTTGTGAAACAAATCCAATACCTTTTTCTTCACCCGTTCCATGAACAATTTCGGATCGATTTTCTTCAACAAGGGAATCACGTCGAAAGTTTTAAAAATGCCTTTGATCGCACTCTCCCATTCCACGGACTTCGATTGAAATAGTTCTGCGGTGAGTCGTGCTAGATATTCTTCTCCTTTCCCTTCGTCTATTGCTCGTTGAAGTTCGCTCGATATATCTCGTTTGCCTAGAATCTGATGTACATCACTCATTTTCGTTTTTCTTTTCTTTTCTTTGGAAACTTGAAGTTCTTCTTCAATGGCTTTTCGTTTAGTCGTCTTTTTATTTTTCACAATCGAAACGTTTTTGTTTTTTTTCAACGTCGGCATTTCGATTCCTTTTACTATCTTTTTCTTCTTCTTCTCATTTTTCACAACCGATGCATTTTTTGACATCGTTGCTATCGCCATTTTGTTTGCCTTTCCATCGTTTCGCAAATGTTTCTGTATGACTTCAATCATTTTTGATTTAGTTCTATGATTTCTGAAATGTGAAATTTTTAATAGTTTACAAATCTTGTTTATATTTCCAAGTCCATTATTAGCATGTTGACGCTCGTGTCTTCTCCTTTTTCGAAAATGTGTTGAATGTTTATCTTTACTCTTTTGAGTTTTTTTACATCGGTCAACTCGCTCTCACCACCCAATTTCTTCACGAGTTCGAATGAGATGTTTGGAAATATGTAATTTCCATAGGGCAACAACAAATCGTCCTTGTCGAATTCTCTATCTTCGGCGATGACGATGTTCTGCAGATCGCTTTGGTACTCATAAATCAAATCGAGCACGGCTTCGTCCAATTTCAGAGTTTCAACATCTCATCGAACGTCCAATTACTACCTTCGACATTGTTTAATAAATCGTTATTCTCCAAAAAACCAAGAAGAAAAAAATCGTAATTTATATTTACGCGTTTCGAAAGAAAACGATATGATTTGCGATAGAAAATCGAATTGTAATACTATTAGCGAACAAAAATTAATCGACAATGTCGTTTGAACTATTAAAAAAGAAGGTTCAAGACAAATAGAACTCTTACGACTTTTACGCGAAGTCTCGCATGAGGTGCAAACAAATTTCCGCGAAGCAGACGCGTGTTCATGTCATCCGATTCCTTCTCAATAGATGATGATAACTGCAAGATGCAAAGGCTAATTTTTAAACATTCGATGTCTTGCACGTTCTAAAACTCGTGAAAAAAATTAAATTAATACAAAAAAAAGATGTTAAAATTTAACTTTTATATATATTTAAAGAGAAAAAAAGTTTTTAAACAAATTATTTAAATACAAAAATTTAAAATATACATTATTTGCAAGAATTCATAAAACAAAAAAACCAAATAATCGATCATGACAACAACACCTAAAAGATGCGAATTGAAATTGAAACGAGACGAAAGGTATGAAAAATCCAGTTTTAATATCTATACATTACAACCACACGATCCCATCGAATTGAATGAGGTCGAGATGGTGGACTTAGAGTGCTACTACCACAAATATTGAATGTGTTTGAAAGTGGATGAAGCCACGCTCGATTTGTTTTACGCGTACCAAAGCGAACTGTTGATTAATATCATCGTCGCCGAAGACAGAGAATTCGAAAGGGGGGATTTATTGTTGTCCTATGGAGGTTACATATATCCAATAATCTCACCCGAACTCGTGAAGAAATTGGGTGGTGAGAGCGCATTCGCCTATGAAAAAAAACTGAAAAGAGTAAAGATGAACATTCACACCATTTTCGTGTGTGGAAAAATGACGAATGTCAACTTGCTAATAACGGACTTGGAAATATAAACAATAGAGAGATTGAAATTAAAAATTTAACTTTTTATATATATATAAAGAGAAAAAAAACTTTTACTAAAAAATTTTTACATTAAAGAAAATTAAAAATTAAAAAAACAACTTTTTTATATATATATAAAGAGCAAAAAAAAAATAACAAACTTTTTTAACAAATTATTATTTAAATACAAAATTTAAAATATACATTATTGCAAGAATTCGTAAAAACAAAAAAAACAAATAATCGATCATGAAGACAACAACACCTAAAAGATGCGAATTGAAATTGAAACGAGTTGAAACGTATAAGAAATTCGGTCATAAAATCTATAGATTACAACGACACGATCCCATCGAATTGAACGATGTCGAGACGAAGGGCTTAGAGCATAAATACGAGAAATATAAGATGCCTCTGAAATTGGACGAAGCTGTGCTCGATTTGATTTATGAGTACCAAAGCGATCTGCAGAACATCGTCATCGCCGAAGATAGAGAATTCGACAAGGACGATTTGTTGTTGCCCTATGGAAATTACATATTTCCAAACATCTCATTCGAACTCGTGAAGAAATTGGGTGGTGAGAGCGAGTTGACCGATGTAAAAAAACTCAAAAGAGTAAAGATAAACATTCAACACATTTTCGAAAAAGGAGAAGACACGAGCGTCAACATGCTAATAATGGACTTGGAAATATAAACAATAGAGTGATTGATTTTTAGCGAAGAAAAAATGAAAAAAAAAAAAAAAGTAATGAGATCATCTTTAGATCTCATTTACTTTTTTTTTTTTGTTTTCCTTCTTCTTCACTATCATCATAATATATCATAATAACGTTTCCTTTTCTCTCAAATTTCTGCATCGATTCTTCTTCTTTTTCTTTTTTTCTTTTTCTTTGTGATGTGATACGTTTATGGTAACATTTTTGTTTATCCAAATCATAATTATGAACGAATGTTGTGCATCTCTTGGTAACACTCGCATCATTACCATTCACTTCAGAAGGTAGTGGTGACCGTGGAAAGCATCGTCTCATTCTCAACCATATATCCCGCGCTTTATCTATCTCTTTCCTTAGATATCCATCATTAGCGTCTAACCATTTTTTTATTTCTTCGCTCTCTGGCTCGCGATGTTCGTCATTATCGTCAAATTCATCCAGGTGATAAATTTGTTTCTCCACCTTTTCACCCATTTTAAATATATTATTTTATACTTTCTATGATTTTATATATTTTATATAATTTTATATTTATAATAACATATTCAAAATCGGTATGTTCTTAAATGGCGAATTCTCACCGAGCAACAAACCCTTGCCGAATCGCTTGACGTTCCGTCCACTCTTCACATAGAGACCGTTTCCTCTCAGAGAGTTGCCACCTCTAACGGGTTCTAGATACAATCCTTTACCGCTGTCATCTATGTGAATGCGACACACGGCTCCTCCCTTCTTCAAAAACAGTCCGTCGCCACCCATTAATTTCTCAACTCCCGAACTAGCGAGTCCTGTGAGAGCTCCCATGCCGAGAGTCTTTCCGAGAAAGGCTAGCACCTTTGCAGCGAAGGGTAATGCTTTTGCGGCGATTCCTGCCAATAGCGGTAGGAAACCGCCTTTCATTCTCAAATTGTATCTCAATTGAGCGGGACTCAATCTCACCGCCAACCCTCTTCCATCGCGAATCGCTTTCTCCATCCTTTTGATTTGACTTCTGGTCCAGGCGATCGAATCCTGTCCGCCTCTCGTCAGATCTTCGTGAGTGAATTTGAATCTCACCGCCTCGCCTCGAGTTGTTAACGCTCTCTTAAGTTTCTTCCTCTGTCCTGCGGATATGTTCACGTTTTTAACCACGTATTGTGTCATAATTCTGTTTGTTTTTTTAAATATATTTACTTCAATTGTTTCTTGTTTAATAATTATATTAAAATAATTTTGTAAAAATTAATATTACCGTTTATTTTATTTTTGTTATCTATATATATAATTTTTTTTTTTTTTGCTTTTTATATTTCTCTTATGTGAAATCGTATCATCACTCTCTCTCCGCGAAGATCTAACAGTTCACCATTTTGATCCGTCAACGTGGTTTTGAGACTATACAACGTGTCTAAAATCACTGGTATATAAACTAAATTTCGAGGTCGCTCCATGATCTTATAACCCGGCGACACGTTTGGAAAGAAGGAATAGATCATCGGCTGAGCGCTACCATTCACGTAGCTTCCAGCAATCACGTCCACGTTCACCAGATTGCTATAGTCAGCGAGAATGTCGACCGTATTTTCAGATGCCGCGTGGCCTCGATACATCTTTCGATCGAATCCCAACATCTTGCCTATAGAATCGTCTGTGTTGAAATCCACACGAAAATTTTCTTCCAAATCCAACATCGTCTGTAAGGTATTAGGATTGGGAGCGAGTCTGATCTTGTTGCTTCCCTTTCCATCCGTCTTCATTCGCGTCTGAATGTAATGGTTCAAATCGTCTATGTCATAACTCCCTTTGGGAATTCGAATCTCCAACCAATCCACTCCGTCGGAATACTTGAACGAGTTATTCTTTTCGGTGACGTTGGGAAAGGAATAATAAGTCTCCAGATTCACCAATGCCATCTCGTAACTTTTCTCTCTATTCAATTCGATGGAAGGTTCGAATTTCGTAGTGAATCGAGTCGAATCGCCACTCACCACGATTTGAACGGATTGTTTCGCAGCCGTATTCTCGGCTATCCATCCTAACAATTCTCCATGTTCGAACATTATATTTTAATTTTATTTTTTTTTTTTTTATTCAAAACTAATTATTTGAAGATTTATTATTTTTCTAATTTTTATTTTCACGCTCTATCTTATTATTATCACCATCAGGAACATAAAACTTGTCGAATCCGCACCGATATTTTCCGCGATTAAATTCACTTGTCAAATCGATCACGACGAAATTGTAAAGTCCACCATCCCAAACCCTCTTGCAGAATTTCCTGAATTCGGCAGCGCTCATGTCGTTTGCGACGTGATCGCCGTAGATGTGATTGAGATTCTTGAGATCTTGGCGAAAGAGACATAGAAAATTAGCGTTCTCCCTTATCGTCTGCCTGGGCAATCGAAAATAATTCTGCGACAGGTAGAAACAGTCCACGTTGCTGTGTCGACCCCTAACGTAATACGATTCGCATCGGTTCTGTCTCTCCAAAAGCAGATCGTCGAAAATCATGAGATTCTTATCTTCCGATTTCAGTTCCCTAGGATCCGCAACATCGCTAGCGTTCTCATAAAATCGACACTCGACGTTCGAAGATGCATTTCTCTTCATCAGCTCCGTCGCCGCGCCGTCCAAAATGGGCGAGAGTGGAGCTCCACACTTGTCGAATTCCTCCCTACTGTCAAAGATTCTGGCTATGACGTCCTTGGGCAATCTGCGATCCATGCACTCTCGAAGCAATCTGTATTCGGGTTGAAACAAGCTCTTGCCAAACACGAACAATCTGTCATAATCCAACCAGTCGGGTCGGGACAACAGATTCATCAACAGATTGGTCTTTCCACAATTCGATTTTCCCACTATCAAACCTCTTATGCTCTTGGGAAAGTACTCGTTATTCGACCTCTTGGTCGCGGCGTCGTTCCAAGACATATCTTTAATGTTCATCTTTGTTTTATTTTTTTTTTTGTCTGTTATTTTAGATTCTTTTCAAACACAAATTTTTTATGTTTTTCAAACTCTGTTTTTTAATGTTATTATTATTATTATTTATTTATATCGCACCGTCGCGAGTTCTATTCAATCCGGATCCACTCGTCATTTTGGCTAAATCTTGTATGGGCACCACGCCATCCTTTAAATCATTCCAATCTTTCAGCGTTCGCTCTAACGCAGCTCGCTTCACCGGCGGACTGATCAACTTGCCGATCAACGCGTCGGCTGCCCTCTTGCCAGCCACAGAAGCTATCCTACCACTGGCTTCGGAAGCGGCTTTCTTACCAGCATCCAAAGCCGTCTTCTTACCGACCTCAAACGCCGTCGATGCGAGTTTTCTACCCGCATTGCTCGTGAACGCTCGCATTATAGAATCGACGATGCCAGAACCGCCTTGAACGTAAGTCCTGACGTATCCCCTGTTCTTTATCACCAACATATTTTATTTTTATGATATATTTTTGTTTTGTTTTTTTCACTGGTAAATCGTTTTGTCGTTTTTAAATATTTTTATTATTCTAGTGTAAGAATTTACTGTTTTATTTTTGTTTGTTTGTTTGTTTGTTTGTTGTTTGTTTCTCTCTCTCTACTTATTATTATATTCACATCAATCCTTCAATTCGTTCATCAGCCTTTTATACTGGTTTTTATTCAAAACCTTCTGTCTTAACAATTCGTCAGATATGGCAACTATCTGATTATCTAATCCTGTGTTACCAGCCCATTTGCTCCCCATCAACAAACTCAATCTCTGAGACAGAGCGTCGGGATCGCTCGGAAGAAAAGTGGTTTTCACCCCTTTGCCAGTCACCGATTCAAGGAACTTCTTGTTCATCTCCCATATGGGCTTCACTATTTTCGTCCACTTGTAACCTCTGTTGGCTTTGGGTCTCGTCTCTCTGGCATCGTTATTTCTCTTCATGGCGTGGGTCTGGACTAGAATGTCGCCGTAATTGTCGAAATCCTGTTCCGTGAAATCTCCAGGCTTGTCGTAAAGGAGCAATCTCCGCAGACCATCGGTTACTTTATATTTATTCGAACCCACGATCAATTCGTCATCGTACATTTCCACCTCTGTATCACCTACAAAAGTTCTACCCTCAGAATCCTTATAAATTCCATACGACTGATCTCTCTTACCGCCATCATCATCGGACGATGCGACGCTACTAGTGGTGATAGTCGAAGCCGTATCATCAGACTCGCTCATATCTGTTTGAATTCCCATGGGAACGTAATCCGGTGTAGATTGAACGGAATACCGATTTCCAAAACTAGGAGGCAACGAACCCATTCTCAAAGAACTCTCCTTTATGGGTCTCAATTCTTCGACTATCTCCTTCCTGATTCGCTCCTGACCCTCCCTCACGGGTTTAAATATTTTTGCGGCTTCGCGTCTGAGTTCCATCTCACCGAGACGTCTGCTCCTATCAGCAGCCTGAATCGCCTTCTTAGAACGTAAATACTCGTCTAAAATTCGATCTCGGCGTCTAGGATCCATCCTCCAAAACATCTTTCGTTTTAATTGTTTTTATTTATTTTTCAAAATTAACTGTTTAATTATATTTTTATGTTTTTGTGTTTTAACTCTTTCCGTCTTAATATAATATATAATAATCTGAAAATATTCACATCTCAAACTGACTGTGTTAATTGAAGTTAAAAAAAAAATACGTTTAAACAGTACATGACAAACCGGTTTCTGATTTAACGCATTTTTTGACAGTGGTGTTTACATTTTGTCAAAAGATCTTCATTCATTCACACATCAATTCATCGAGTGTCGAATTAAGAGAGAATCCTTTTTTTTTGATGACTGTTAAACAGTTTCAACACACAATGGAAAACTGATTTTAACAAATCTCTCTCCGATTGCTATCATGAATATATTAAAAATTTTACCCCTCAAAACCTAATTGAGCGGAAAATGCGTTTTAAACATTCCGATAAGTGTTTTTTGACTTTATTCAACGAACGCTTAACAGTCAACCTCTCAATCAAGACAAAACACAAATTATCTATAACAGATCAACTCCCTTCGAAAAAAAAAAAAAACCCCAAAACTCAATTTTTATCCGTCCCATCAACAGAAAACATCAATGTCTATAATACAGACTATATATTCACAATCGACTCTTTTTGAACAAAAAAACCTCATTCACTCATTACGATAACGTGTGTTAGTTGTTTACATCAGGAAGACGTGACTGGGTTTGCAAATTCCAACACACACCGACGACAACGACACTCTTCGTTCAGATCGAGTTTTATTACGAGAATCGAGCAATCCGATCGCTCGATCAGCTGAGTGGTTTTTTTTTTTTAGAATTTCTCAAGATGATGATGAGTTCGAACTCTCAAAACGTTTTTCGCTCGCAATTTAACACTCACCACGGGGTTTTAGCGTTAAAATCGCGTGCGGACACGGATCGTTAGAATCGGCAAGATGGTGAGTTCGAACTCTCAAAACTTTTTTTTGCTCGCAATTTAACACTCTCCATAGGGTTTCAGTGTTAAAATCGTGTACGGATGCGGATTGTTAGAATCGACAAGACGATGAGCTCGAACTCTCAAAACGGTTTTTTGCTCGCAATTTAACACTGAATCCTATGGGGAAAACTCATCCGCAGATTTCAATCAAAAAGGTACATGTACGTGTACGTAAAACTACGCGCGTCTAGGATACAATTTAGTGTTAAAAAAATTCGAGCTCACCCTAAAAAACCGTTAAAATCTTGTACACGTACACGATTTTAACACTAAATCCTATGGAGATGTACATGTACATGTACACGTACATGTACAGGTGAGCTCGAACTCTCATTTATTACCTACTAGTGTCGTCTGCTTTTCATGTTAGGTAAAGGGTTAAGACAGGATAGAGATTAATGGCAATAAATAAATAAATAAATAAATAAATAAATAAATAAAAGCGCACGTGCGTGCGTGCGTGCGTGCGTGCGTGCGTGCGTGCGTGCGTGCGTGCGTGCGTGCGTGCGTGCGCACGCGTGCGTGCGTGCGTGCGTGCGTGCGTGCGTGCGTGCGTGCGTGCGTGCGTGCGTGCGTGCGTGATCTGATAAGGTGAGGAGGGGGCATGCTCTACGACTCTCCCGACCCTTTCCGCCGCCACTTTTGTATTTTTATTTTACTGCTGCTGAAGTATTTTCATACCAAACAGCTCCAGGAATCGCGCCTTCGAGAAACAGCACAGAAAAGGAGTCTTCCAGTCTGGAATAGACAAGTAACAACATGATGCTAAAAAAGTATTATAGCGGTGATGTGCATTACCGTCACAGAGTAGCGTTCACAGAGTTCATAAAGCTATAAAAATGTACGTGTAACATTCAAAAATATATTTCGTCGCCATCTTCTGTATTAAAACAATTTACGTTCAAAGTAGTTCGACTGCTGCAGGGTCGGCGCTGAGCTGAACGTCCTTACAATGTTTCCAAATATTATATTTAACTCTGTCCACAGAGTCTTGGAAGAAATCCATTCGTGAAGGAATAAAAGTATAGATAGGTATTTTATTTTACGATATATCAATAACCTTTTACAATTTACAGATAATCTATATCAAGAAACAAAAATATTGATACATCGTAGGGAGATAACATTGCCAGATGGCTGTCTACCTGTTATCTCCCAGGTAAAGAAAAGAAAGCATCGAATGTTGACTGCGAATGTTTTCTTTTTTCCGGGGGTTAAAGATTCAGGATATTGAATTACACATTTAGTTGCATATGTGCACATACACACAAAAACATACACATATACATGCGTGCATTTTCATACATATACATGCATTTACACATACATACATATATACGCGCACATAGATGCATACATATGAAGGCAGACCTACTTAATTTTCGCAATAAGGCACCCCTACTTTCTTTCCACGGGATACATGTATACACATATATACATAACTCACAATGTTCAATAATTACGGGTAGAACCCGATGCCTCGCCACAAATTGTTCGCAACTGGCAGGTCACTCTATGCGTTTGTTAGAGCTGTCAAATTTTTAATTTTTTTGTATATGCCCTTAGCACAATAAATGCTTCAGCCAACGAGCCACCGGATTTAAGCCGGATATTCTTTGACCGAGGCACTATCTGTAATTAATAATTAGGACCCGTCGCGCCCTGCTGTCAGCTTATGAGGAAATTATGTCGAAAGTAAGTGCCGAGTTAGTGGCAGGATCTCGAGCTCCAAGCGTAATTAAGACGTTAAACAACAGCTGCAATCGAGAGGTCGCTTTTTGAGACGGCCTTAACGCATGCCACACAATGAGGTTTGGGCCAATCAAGAAATACAAGGCATTTTATTTGACATTTGTGGGCATTACATCTGTTTGCCTCGTAGAAAGGGGCGCATTGGGTCGCGACGGCAGCTCAACAGAGATATATATACATGCGTAGGCTTTCTTACAGCATGTTCATACCTGCAGACTTGGAAGACTTTTAACGGGCAAGACGGGACGAGATATCCAGGCTTGATGTAAGTGGGAGGTTAATAGATAAACTTTAGCGACTTTTTTATATGTGCGTGGTGCCTTAATGATAAATATGGGTTGTAATAGCTCAAATTTGACAATCAGGACAGTAAGGGTTGTTAAATTGAAGATTCTCAGGATGCTGGGATAGTAGATTCTTCATCAGTAACTTTTCAAACACGTTTCTATTCTGGATGTTTTGTAGTTCTAGATCTAGTTCATTCCATAATTTGGGGAATCAAAAATTGGGTAATTTATCTACATATTTTGAGCGTGTTCTGCTAATATGAAATAAATCAGACTGCCTCGTGTTTGTCTGTGACATGTTTTGCGTTAAACTAAAAAAAATTGCCAAATGAACCCGGGAGTCTATTCCTTTTCCAATCAAACATGAAGAGACAAGCTTGAGTTTTATATAAATCGTTCACTTTGAGAATATTGTCTTTAACAAACAATGGGCCTGTATGGGCATTATAGCTTTTATTGTTAATTATTCGCATTGAACGTTTTTGCATTATTAATAGTTTGTTAATAGCTTTAGAACTTCCCCAATATATGGATTCCATATACAAGATGGCTATGAATAAGCGCATAGTATATAACGGGACTACCACAATATCCATTTTTAACCAGTAATAAACACTACAAAAAGAAACACATTATTTACCTATTATAAAATTAAAGCACATTTTTAGCATAATGACAATGTCTCTAGCATACTGAAAGCTCCAGTATTGAGAAGATCGGGGAGTTGATGACAAGAATAACCATCACGCCTCGTGAGATACTCGTTTGTGAATGGGTTAATCGATATGGCAGGAGTGCCAGCGCGGAAGGATAGAACGAGAGGCTACATGCCTCGAGTTTTATCCTTCCGCGATGGCATAAGTGCTATATAGATTAACCCATTCACACACGTGTGTCGTTCTGTGTTTATTATACGTCTTCACGTCTATAAAAAAAATATAAGGACACTCAGCAATTCATTTGACAACTATCAACAAAAAGAACACAATTTGGGAAGGAACCCGTGTTACTATTTCGTTCCCTGAGTGCCAATGCGTTCTATGTGCCTAGTGGCACATAGAACACATTGGCACCATGTGGCGATTTTCAGCTGTCGCTAGGGATTCAAATTGTAATCGCGTAGCACGATTTGTGGAAATTCCAGTGAAATTTCGCTTCTATTTAAAAATAGTCCGTCAACGATTTTTGTTCTGCACATATATGCGAAATGGATTTTCATTTTCCGCATGGTTTAGTGTTGCTGTAGATGGGGATTACATAGTACATGCGTGTAATAAATCTACATACTGAACTGTACTGAATATGAAGAAACATGACAACAGATGTAATAGGAATGAAATTTGTGTACATTGCAAGGAGAAGGCATAGCCAGATTGGCTGTCTTCCTAGTAACTCCTACCGACACCCACAACTTATACCACTGCAGATTGCAAGGATTCACTGATTGGAGATTTGGTGTTTGTAATTAACCTTTTGCCTAAGTCAAGCACATTGACGCTACCTAAAATACATGGGTGTAGAAACGTTTGACCCTCCTACCCCGAGAATACAGCGCATGACTTCCTACTGTTGTAGTCTAGACGAGATTACTCCACTGAAGCGTCATATTTCCGAACCAAAAGATGTGAGAACACTAAAACATGAATAGAACTTCTCTGCATATTTTGATTAACGTATATAACAAGAGAGAAGTTCCTAACCACAGTCTTGATTAATATTACCATCAACCATTGGTACGAAAGTCTCCACAAGGTGAAAGGATACGATAATTTGCTAACCTTTGCTCAGAGCCGTCGAACAAGGATGGGGTACGCCCTACATGCCGAGTTATCGGCTCTTGCAACTTGTCTGTAACAAAGTGGGCCTAATAAGGACGAAATAAGCATATTATTAGGCTCGTCAACCATTTTTTATTTTGATAATCGTGTTCCGGTACTTTTTTCACGCTGGGAACCATAGAACATAGTGTAATTTATATATTGTATAGCAGTCGCATTTAATAATCTGCACTCTGATCTCAAAATGGAAAAAGTTTTCAGCAGCAAATATTTTCCATAATGCAGTTTGATATTTAACCAAATATACCTTGTTTGACAGAGCTCCGAGAGCACTCTCAAACAAGGTATAATTGGTTAAAATCATGGTTAGACAAGAGAAAAAACAGAGTGATTGGAGAAAATTCTGTTGCACCACCAGAGTTAAGGGTTAATGGTACAAATCGTCCATGCAATTTAACACTGTGTATATCTGGGAACCAGTAAAAACCACCTTATCAACCAATAACAATTATTGGGTTTAATAATTGCAGATTTGAAATGAATAGGAATCAAATTAAAATCAAAATCAGTGTGCCATATTGAGAAGTGTTGTAAAGACTACGAATGCAACAAAAATTTGAGGAAGCTCTGTGGCTCAGTGGTTAAGGCATTGGACTTCAAACCGAAAGGTTGACAGCTCGATCCCACCAAGGGTAACTGCGTTGTGTATTTGGAAAAAAACACTAAATCCCCTCTGCCCACGTTGAGGCATGTTGGTGTTGTTTACTAAGGCGTCGATGGTACATTTGTCTCCCACAACCAGTGCTAATTCTGCTTGTGTGCACTTGGTAAGTTGGGGAGTCTGACGCTGGCTGCTGAAAGTGTCGGTAAACACCAATAAAATTAAAGCAAAAACAACAAACAGATAAATTCCATTTCGCTGATCTAAATAACTTTATAGGTAGCATGGTGACACGTTTTGATAATGCAACCAGTGTTGGAAATAGTGAAACATTTCCGCGTTAACAGTTTTGGTACTAATGGTATATAGATAACATAATGTCGTTTACTGTAAACTGCGCTTTTGTCCAAATGAAGCGGAAACAGCAAAGTCATCTGTTACATGGCTTTATAACATTTTGAATTCTCAGATAACGCAAGAAACACTGAAAATACTCTTCTGCAGTATGCTATGCATGTATAATCCATTCCCCGATTGAACCCACCAGGAACTGGAAATAGTCCTGTTTTATATTTGACAGGGACCCAATGACTAGAGTCTGATGGAAAACCCACCGAACAGCACTTGGGTGTTGCTTAACCCTTTACCCAACGAACCGGCCACATCCGCTAGCGTAATAAGCAAATTCAGCAGCTGAAGAAATACTATTTTTCAAAACATTTTAACAAAACTATATCATGTGACCCCTCTTTGGAACGAGCTCGTCGAGATCGTTCCAATGAGGGATCACATGACAGTTTTGCTGAATTTTTTTGAAAAATGTTAAAAAATGATATTTGAAATAATAAATGTTGATATCGTCTGCACTGGGTAAAGGGTTAACTGGTACGATGGCGGGTAATGACGTAATGTACAGAAACGTATGTGTATGCATGCCCAAACAATACATGATAATGTGTTATGAACAGAAAGTAGGGGCAATATAAGTAAGATAAGATAAGATTTATTTAGCAAATACACCAGAACAAAGGCAGATTGATATATACACACAAAATCAACATAAACAAAATCATAAAACACACTAATTCCGAATGACATACATAAATCATATTACAGATAAGTCCCTCGTGTGGAGGAAGAGCTGGACCATTCTAAAAATAACATTGCATAGCACTGGATTATCATCGGTCATTATGACTTTAAATTTGTCCATTTTATCCTTTAGAGAGAAGTTATTTTTTTTTTTCGTCAGAAATTGCGAGAAATAATTTTTCTCTCAATGGTGCATAAAGCGGACCTTCCATTACGAAATGCCATTCCGATTCCACCTCCCCATTGCACAAGCTTCGCATATTCTGTGTTCCATCAGACGGGGAGGTTGTAAATGCTTTCCACGTTCGATCCACAGTTTATGTGTGAAACAGGGCCGAGCAGAGGAAATTCGGGCCCCCTTTCAAAGGTGTCGGGATACTGATGCAAATGTCAAAGGCGTTGTCGGGTCCATTTGGGTAATTAGAAATACTCCCATTCAATCGAACACGCCCTCAGAATACACCCCCGCCCTATTAGACGCTTTTGGGCCACATAACAACCATTTTTCACAATAGAAACTAAGATGGCGACCTCTAGTTAACAAAATGAAGTGTCACCCCAACAACGCGCGTTGTGCATGCGCACTGACACCACATATCACTATGATTATAACGCCATAATATGACCACTTGAATGGGCTACATGGCAACCCCCAACTGGTCACGTGACATAACGTCACTTCCGGGGTCCCCCACCGGGTTCCAACTGATCAGGTACAAAACATACGAGACAAACTACTCAGACTTTTTAGGGCGAGCTAGCTAACAAACTGGCCAAACCGTCCAAGTTTGACGACCATAATACTCTTTAAATATAGAAGCTCTTTGAGGACGACCAGGATGGTTTAGATGAGTTTATTGGCTATCGCGATGCGGAGCACCTGTGAAACTCAGGATCGTCTTTCTCAGATGTAGCTGCGGCAAATTGGAAGGCCCTGAACTCCCAAATTAACCGGATCCGAGAATCTGTCGCAAGCATGGGATTTTCGTGGGGTTGGAATTAATGTTAATTATAGTTATTATTTGAAGTATAGTCGATTTTAACGATATTTTCACGTTTTGTTAATTTTGGGGTAGGAGTATCCATTTCCCTATTAATCTAGAACACATTCACTTCTGTAACTCCAAAATGCATATTTTTTTAAAAAATTCATGTCAAACTCTGAAAAAATTGTTTTTGCTATTTATATCTACAATATAGTTTATTGCAAATATGTATAACACAAAATTACTAGTTTATCTCACCTACAATTTTTCTTTTTGCAATTTTTAAAAAAATACATCAATTTTCAGCTTTTTTGATAAGGTGGGGTAACTTTCAATGTCGCTTTCTTCCTTATTTTAAGATAGGGATAGTCTATACCTTGATTTTTTATAGCTTCAGATCATATTTAAAAATAATATGCAGAGTTATTTTCTCGACCTCAAAATGCACACAGAACACCCCAATAGCGGACCCGGAATTCTGGGTTGCGAGGGCGCCACATTTAAATCGTGCGTTATGGTGTGAAGCATCACTCGATGACCGTAGCGACGTGTTGGGGACGAACACGAGGAGGGATCCCACTCTTGTCAGCGGGGTCCGGGGAATCTTGTGGGGAAATGTTGGAACATGGAAGATCAGATCAGTGAGGCCCTCCGCAGGCTTCTTTGCACATGACCGCAATCTCTTCCAACCAAAATATTCCAGCATTCAAATTTTGAAGAAAAGAAGACAATTTATATCGGCCCACCTGCGACCCACACAGGAGCTGGGCTCACGAGGTATGGTATTAACGGCGATAACACATGGCCACCCACTATCAAAGGAAGTGGATGGCCATACATTATCGCCGATAAGATCGTGTCCCTCGGTATCGGTGCTTGTAAAAAACTGAATGCACACTCAAACTACGATGCATACATTTCAGATGTAGATTACGAGCCCACTCAAAATTTGTAGCGACTATTTGACATGAAATCTATGAAAGATCGCCATAATTTGTATCTAAAAACGGACGTGCTCCTCTTGACAGACGTGTTCGAAAATATCACGAAACGTTTCTTCAAGACCACAATATCCTCACCCAGTTCCAGAAGGTAAAGATGTTCGTATTGTCAGTGATGCCAGTAAGGCATTCGCTAAGGTTTGGCATGACGGTCTGGAATTTAAATTGAAACAAATTGGAATAACAGGAAGTCTTCTAGAATTTATTAAGTCTTATCTAACGGCAAGAAATAGCGAGTAGTTTTAAATTCAGGTTCAAGTCGGGGGGGGGGGGGGGGGGTAGTAAGATATGGTGGGGGCGCGGTGGCGTTGCGGTAACCGGTTCTCGTCAGATCACCGAAGTTAAGCAACGTCGGGCCCGGTTAGTCCTCGGATGGGTGACCATCTGAGCGATCGATTCGGACTCCCGCGTTGTGTCCTTGAGCAAGGCACTTAACCCCGATTGTCCACATGGGGCGCGATGACGCCGTGTACTAAGGCACACTGCACGTCGATGGTGCGCATGTCTTCAACCAATCTAACCCTGCCTGTGCTGCAGTGCGGAGTTACGATATTGGGGAGCTGGCAGCTGCTCGTCGTTGCTCTCTGGTTCTCTCCGGGTACTCCGGCTTCCTCCACCCGTAAAACTGTCACGGTCATGATTAGCCATTGAGCATAAGTATGTGACCTTAAAACACCAATAAATAAATAGTAGGATCTGGTGTTTCACAGGGTTCTCTCTTCTTTTTAATCTACATCAGTGATATAACTTTAAATTTGGTGAACAGTATCCGTCTCTTTGCTGACGACACTTCCCTTTTTTAATCATCTAAAATCCCCTACAGTCCTCAGTAATTATAAATAAAGATTTGGATAAATCCAACAGTGGGCACACCAATGGTTAGCAGAATTCAACCCACAGAAAACGGAAACACTGCTTGTATCCCGTAAAACAGCAACAGTTGGCCACCCTCCAATGTACAAATTAACTAGGTTAGTCAATGTCTAGAACTGAACAGGGGCTAGAGAAATTGCTGGAAATTGTTGGTGGATATGGGAACACTTGGCGGCTCGAACTAAATGAAAATAAAAGCAAGGTAATACCCGTTGGACGCAAGGTAGATATGACGAAGAGATGGAGAGTGGGGGAGTTCTCAATCCCCGAAGGGGAAAACAAACAAATCACTGTAGGAGAAACGGGAGAGTATGAGTATCTAGGGGTAAGCATAAATATAACGGGAAGAGGGGTGTACAGAAATTACTCAGCCAAACTGATTCTGAAGGGGAAAAGAATTCTGAACCAACTAAAACTTTTAGGGAAAAATAGTTTCAACAAGGTCTTTGTGGGGAAAACACTGTGGGAGAGGGTGGGTTTACCAAGTATAACGTATGGCACGGACGTGATTCCATTAAACCAAACCGTTATTAAGAAGTTGGAAAGTACTCAGAATGATGCCGGCAGATGGATAACAGGGTCGAGTAATGCTGCAGCTTTGGAAGCAGTAAGGGGGGAGCTTGGGTGGATGAAAATCAAGGACAGGGTAGATTTGGGAAAACTGTGTTACTTTAACTACTTGAGAAACCTGCCTGACAACCGGTGGTGCAAACTGATGCTCGATACCATTTGGAATTCTAATATAGATACGGGGTGGTCAAAACATGTGAGGGAACTAATGGACAATTACTCTATAGAGGTCACAAACATAGAAGTAGGAATGAAAGAAGGCAAAAGGTTTGTCAAAGAGAGAGTCATGGAAGATTGCAATCGAAACTGGCGAGCAGGGGTTAGCGTGAAAAGATCACTGCAGGGGTTACAATATAAAGAAAAGCCAGCTTTTGAGAAGTACCTAGATGGCACCTTTGGAGGGTCACTGCTGTTCAAACTGAGATCAAGATCACTGGAGCTTCGGGGGAAAATTGGGAGAGATGGAGAAAAGGGATGCCAAATGTGCCACTCTGGAGTAGTGGAGACCCTGGAACATTTTCTCTTGGAATGCCCACAGTATATACCTCATAGAATAAAATTTACTGGAAGAATAATGCAGAAGTGGGGTGAAGAAACAAAGGATAGATGGCTGAAGGGGGACACGAGGGAGAGGGTAGGAATGCTTATTGAAGAAATTGAAAAAGAGGAAGTGAGGGACACTATTAAGCAGTTTATATCTGAATGCTGGGAGGAGAGGAGGGGAAGAGGGGGTGGGGTGCAGGGGGAATGATGGCCTTCTCTTATGAGGACCGCGACAAATCAGCGGCTGGCCAAAGAGTTATTATTATAGTTGTAGTAACGATAGAATCGAGACTCTGTACTAGCTCCCCTCCCTGTCTCCTAAATAATATAATTGTTAGGAGTAACTGGGCAACATCAAAGATGAAAGGCATAATGCGTTGATAAATAATGGGTGCATAAAGACTAATTTCGACTATTGTTATTAAATGCCAAGTGATAGCGGGGGAGGAATTCGTCACATACAGGTGAATTGTGCACTTGGTGATACCTTCTTGAAATTTGGCACACTGTTAGTGTAGGCTATGAGGTTCTCAAAAACGATCGGCTACAAGTTGACACCGACCGGTGGCGACCAGTAGCGGCACAATCCAAAATGGCCGCCAGCGGCTGAAGGGAACCTCCTTTTCGACGGTCTACCGACTATACATCCGATTGTAAGGGCGCGAAAGTGAACTCTGATCCACGCACGTGTTGGAAACAGACGTGGGAGATGATGTAGAATAAAACGAGATTCTCTATACGGACGCATCAATTTCTTGGAACTTGAAAAGAGCGTTGTTTCTCCGGGATCAGCGTCATTCAGGCAAACCTGAATGACGCTGATCCCGGAGAAACAACGCTCTTTATGAAGCAGTCTCTTTGCCATACAATCTCTTGTTTGGCGTAATTCCGCAAGCAATTCTGATTTGTCTGTCGAAATTAATTCGAGAACGCGATTGTTCACAAAAATCATTCACAGAATGAGTGAGAATCCTCTTCGTGTACGGACTAGTACTGACTGGGAACGTTGTTGCTTTTGCCAGCAAGACAGTTCCAAGAAATTGATGCGTCCGTATAGAGAATCTCGTTTTCATGACGCCTATAAAGCTATTGAGGAAGACATAACGCGCTTCCTAGATAATGGCGTTGAGCTTCCATATAATTTGACCATTGATTGTTTGATGAGAGAGAGTGATGAGTGTATGTCGATGTCACTGTTGACGAATAAGGCAATATATCATAAGACATGCCGTGACAGTATTCGGACTCACATCGTACAGCGCGTGCTACACAAGCGAGAGCGAAATGAGGCAGTGGCATCCTGCTCCACGCTGAGTCCTAAAAGAACACGGACAAGTTTTGAATCTGGCTGTGACAGGAAACTGCCCCAGTGTGTTTATTGTCACAAACGCGAAGGTGACAGCAGTGAGCCTATTTGCAGATCAATGTCTGATAACAATAAACTCAAAATTATGGCAAAGGAAGCCGAGAACTGGGTTGTTTTTTCTCGGGTCAATGCAGCATTTGATTCCGCTGCTAGTGATCTTTACTATCACAAAACCTGTTATTGTAAGCTTGCCAATGAAGCACGAGCGGCTAAATCTAAAAAGTCGAAGAACGCCGAACATTCCGCGTCAGGCCTGCCCTATGACCCTCTCGTTATGGCAGAGCTCATAACATTTGTTGAACACAACGATTCCGCGATGAAGCTTGTCGATCTCAAGAATCTGTACAGTCGGAGGTTGAAGCAAGTCGGTTCTGATTGGCTTAGTGAAGAAATACATTCCACTCGATTCAAAGAACATTTGTTGCAGAAATTGGGCGATGGCTGGGACGCCTTCACACAGGGTAGAGATGTGTTTATTTCAAGTAGGTTTCGAGTTGGCTCCTTGTTGTCCGAATCTTTAACTCGTATAGTGTCTGAGGAAGAGGCAAAAAAGATAGTTGATGTGGGTCTTCTTCTGCGTAAACACATACTCATATCTCAAGCTCCTTTCACGGGATCATTTTCATCTTATTGCTTGAGCGAGCCTGTACCCAACTCACTCCTGACTCTTCTTAGAGTTCTACTTGAGGGCACATGTAGTATACAGAACTTAGGCGATGATGAGACTGTTAATGCCAAGACTCGAGTGGCTTGTACTATTTCACAGATGTTGATCAGCAATTCAGCGAAACGCTCCGAACATGCACAAAATGTTCACCAGAGACGTGACAGAGAAACTCCAATGCCTCTTTATGTGGGTTTGAAGTTGCATGCCCATGATCGTATGAAAAATCTTATCAGAGATTTTCATCAAATGGGACTCTCTGTCTCTTATGATCGCGTAATGGATGTTCGCAGGAGTTTCGCGAGAGCTGTTTCACTGCGGTTCAAGAACGAAGGTGTTGTAGTCCCAGCTAACTGCAAACGTAATGTTTTCTCGATAGGAACCACTGATAACATTGATGTATCTGGTAGATCTGATATGCATGGTACGTCCATCACACTCATTGGTCAACTGAGCAGGGACAATGTGGGTACTGATCCCCCACCACTGAGTTTAGATGTTCCAGAAGACACACAAATTGAACTCCCAGACGACTATGCATTTGTTCCTTTCGTTGAAGACTTTGGTGGGGACATCAGGCTTGAATCTCCAGATGAATGTAATGTACGGCCCAATGAATATGCAGATTTGAACGTGGGAGAGAATGACTGGTTGTCTCATGTGTCACAGATCAGCAATAAAGGGAAGGTTGATGGCAGCTGGCAGCTTGATGAAGTCCCTGTGACCTTTTCAGGCTTCTTTTCAAAACATGAAGATCAAGACAATGTCAAACCTCGTGCAGTTATTGGGGTATTCCCTGTTTTCAGTGAGCAGAAAGCGGACTCACTCAGTATGCAGAAGCATGCTATGTATGTGGTCAGGGAAGCTACTGCTTTCGTAAACCCCGGCCAGATACCTGTCATTGAAGGTGACTGTCCGTTGTATGCCAGGCAGAAAAAATGTCAATGGCTGTTCCCAGAGGAGATAGGTGAGGATCGAATGGTGTGTATGATTGGATTCCTGCATCTTGAAATGTGCACCCAAGAAGCTGGTGGTAAGCTTATGGGTGGTTCTGGTTGGGAGCGAATGTTTCACCTCGCAAAGATATTCACACCCGGTGTAGCATCATCCCTACTTGGTGGGAAACATGTCAAGAGGACGCGACAGGCATATCTTCTCACTCTAGCTTGGCTTGAGATCCTCAGAAAGAATGCTTATGAGATTTACTGTCAGCAGACTGGGCCCCATGAGTCATTTGAAATGTGGGAACAGAGGATTCTTTCACAATCTCCAACTGCGCGCTATTGGGGTGAAATCGTTCGGAACTTTCTCTTGACAAGCTGTCAATTCGTTCGGAACCAACGAATCGGTAACTGGCCTGGTACACTGTGTTCTATCGATGAGTTGTGCAGTTACTTTTTTGCCCTAGGACATACAAATTATTGTCGGTGGGTCCCCGTATTTCTGAGAGACATGTCTCAGCTACCCAGGCGGCATCCTTCAATCCACAACAAATTCATGGAAGGCCATTTTGTGGTCCAGCGTAGTGAGAGGAAGTTCAGTATGATGGGTTTAGATCAGAGCCAAGAACATAGTATCCAACTACTCAAAGAAGACAGTGGTCCAAAAGGTCTCTATGGCCAGGCTGAAGAGAAAGTCGTTATTGAGCTTTCAAGGTCAGAAGTTCTGCGTGTTATAGATGAGTATGAATATGCAAGTTTCCACACAACATCATCAGATAACACGGAACACCCGGAAAGTTCGGTATCAGAGCAGAAAAAATTTCTGAATCAATTGAAATCTCTCCTCGATCTGGTGAATCAGGGACTCATTATCAACCCTTATGATGAAACTAGTGGTCAGCTGGTGACATTAGATACTGGTGAATATATGGACCCCGAAGTTAGTAAGAGTTTACGGTCATTACCCGAAAGGGGCAAGCATTTATATTCCACTTTCTTGAAGGAAAGGCTTGTGGAATGCACCGTACCCCTGAATGATGTTATTCCCAAGGCAAATATATATACCTTCCTTAACCCACCCCCAGCCAACCTGGACAAAGGCCGAGACAAACTCATGTCAAGTAAAGCAACTGCCGCAATAGTTACCCAGATGTTCGTTTCACTGCAAGCCCGGCCTGATTCAAACATGGATGAGTTTTTCATGCACGAGAATGCACGTGATCCGCCAGCATTATCCGATAGAGGTAAGCTACGGAGTGGGACAAAATCTCAAATTCTCAATTGTTTACCAGCTATTCCTGCACAAGGGAAGAATTCAGCAGCTAGACAAGCTTCAGTTGTCATCTTGGATATGCCTGCTGTAGTCCATGTAATCAAACCACAGAAAGCGGATCTGTTTGGAGAATATGCTCGATTGCAATTATTGCCATACATCGAATCTCTGATTAACACGAACACCACAAGGGTTGATGCGATCTATGACTGTTACCCCGAAGGCAGTTTGAAGAATCAGACGCGAGCAAAACGCCTCGGTGAGACAGCAGTTAGGTTGATACGGGTGTCCGAGAACGTCCCTTTACCTAAAGGGAAGAATTGGCAGGCATTCTTGAAAGTTAGTGAGAATAAAGACGAATTTTTCAAGTTCCTGTCTGCTGAACTGCTGAAATTAACATCAACATCCGAGTACCAGTTGTTAACGACATCAGGAGAATATGTACTATGCAATAAGGATGTTAGCTTATGTGACATATCTCCATCGAACCACGAGGAAGCAGACACGCGCATGATGCTTCATCTCAACCATGCAGTCTCACAAGGTCACAAAATAGCTTTTCTTCGCACGGTTGATTCTGATGTCGTCATTCTGTCTTTGCACCATTTCGCAACATTCCGTGACCTTGGACTCAGTGAGCTGTGGATTGGGTTTGGAATTGGAAAGGCATATAAAGATATGCCAATTCATGAGATAGCTTCACAACTTGGACCTGATTACTGTAAGGCCCTGACTTTCTTCCACGCCTTCACAGGTTGTGATGTAACATCCAGCATGCTCGGCATTGGGAAGAAGACAGGATGGAATGCATGGATGAATTTTCCCGCATCAACTGAAATGATGATAGAATTGACTGAGAATCCGCAAGTCTTTTCAGAGGATTCCCCTCATATGCAGCATATCGAAAAACTCACCATACAGATGTACAGTAACAGTTGTGTCAGTACACGTGTCAATGATGCGAGACGGCATATGTTCACACATGGCCTTAAGTCTATGGAAAACATCCCGCCCACCAAAGCAGCTCTGTATCAACATGTAAAAAGGGTAATTCTTGTGTCATCTTTCATTTGGCATCGTGCTCTGCAGAAACACTTATGTGTGCCAGACCCATCACAGTACGGATGGGAGTGGAATCCACGTCTCAATATTCTGGTCCCATTTTGGACTCACCTAGGAGACGCAAGTGCTGCATGTGCACTGATGCTCCACTGTAGTTGTGCCAAGGCCTGCAAGGGCAATTGCAAATGCTTGAAAGCTGGATTAAGGTGCACACCTTTGTGTAAGTGTGAAGGTGGCTGTTGTAACAATATTGAGTAGTATACTGTCATGTTAGGACCAGTCATCTCCTATTCTGGTATTTTTTTTTCCATTTTCGGCCAGTTAACACATGTCATGTTTCTAGTTGAGTTGATTTTGCTAACAAATGTTCATCCCATGTGGCTTGCTACATTGTCCGGGGTATAGGAATACAGTTTTAGATTTCGGAAAATAGTCTGTTATTTACTGCACAAGACGGTGTTAATTCATGCATAGCATGATACAATATCCCCAACTATTTTGCCTCTGTACAACAGTTGATACCTTCGTTCACCCGTGTGTTCATCTATGGTATCCTTGTCTTTCTCTGGCCATAGGCCACATGTGACTAGTCAGTTCCTACTCCATAGCAAATCAACTTGGAAATCCTTCATCTTGTAGCGCACTCATGTCTCAATGAATCCATACCTGAGTTGATCTAATAAATCTAACGTAAGGTATCAAATTGCCATACCGGATCATATTTCGATAAGTTATTCGCTAAAACATTTCGACCACTCATCGACATCAAAGGTCATGTTTTGGCTCCCAGTGGTGGCTATATCTCTATATCCCTGGTAAAGTAGCATACCATGAGGGATGGGCATTAAGTGTCGGCAACATTAATCCTGACTTGGAACACACCACATCTTAACTGGCCGAAAATGAAGAATACTACTTGTAGTCAAAAAATATTCCTGTACCTCGAATGACTGCAAACATACACTCACCCCTTCTAGTCCCATTTTGCCAATGTTCTATACTGGCAAGATAACATTGTATAATTAACAACGGGAACTAATGCATCCCGAGTTCATTCCAGCACTGCCCTTGCTGGCAGACGTGTCGCTATGGTGTTGAGATTGAACCAGAACTCCTCTAGAAATTTGATAGTTTTATTTTCTTAGAAAATAAATCTATCGAAAATGCCGGAAGTTGAGAATAGACTGTCACTTTAATTGGATTATCAAATGTCCAAGTATCCCCACTGCTGCATACTATCGAGTACCCTTGTTCGTGTGTTGACAGGAATCTCTCATACCATGTTCATTTGACCATTGCATTCCCGAGAAACATTCAACACTAATTTATCTACGGACGGACGATCATACTGACAGTCAGACACACAGACGCACACATCGACGGAAATTCTGATCCCATTATCCATTAATCTTCCCCCCAACTTGTTCCAAGGGCTTCACTCCATCATTCACATCAATTACAGCACATGTATGGTGTTAGGTTTGGAGCTTCAGTTGTGCGATCGGCGAAAATAGCTTTTTTTCGATCCGCTTGGCGGCCATTTTGGATTTCGCTGCTAGTGGTGGCTAGAGGATGGTGCCAACTTGTAGCCGATCGATTTTGAAATCTCTGATGCCTACCCTTACATCATGCCAAATTTCAGGAAGGTATCACCAAGTGCACAATTCTAGCGAATTCCTCCCCCGCTATGAGTAGATTATAGACATGTAAAGATTTGTATAAGAATAACTAATAAGCTAACTCTTTCATAGTAACTTGCTCAACAGGCTGTTTGTCTCAGCTTGGCATTTTTACACTTGTCAAACACCCCCGATTCTGGCTTTGATTATTGTTAGGTGATTAACAGTTTTACAAAATCAGAACTGGTCACAGCTAATCCTGAGTAGCCCGACGATTGGCTGAAAAGGTGTGAAAAGGGGAGGAGTTTACTATAGCACCCGTGTCTTCAATGCTTTAAATAACACTTGTTCTGGAGATTTGGTACACAGTAGCAAATCTCAAGAATAACTGTTGTTTATTTCTTTTACCAGCTAATTCTCCCAAGAACGCACGGGTCCCATATAGTCATCATAAACACCTAAGTGTGGTCTTAAATAGTCGTTGTACCTGGCACAATCACATCGAACACATCAGCTCTATATAGAGCTTGGGCTCGGGTCGATGCGATGAGAAAGTTTAAATTTATACTCGATCGTAGCGTGCTTGAAAAAATCTATTTTGCGGTTATCAGACCGTTACTCGAATATGCTGACACTGTAGAGGCGAATTGCACGGAGGCTGAATCTGATGTGTTAGAAAAATACAAATAGCGGCCTCACGCATCGTAACAGGCGCAGCCATGAGTAGAGGTGAAATTAGCTTATATGCCGAAACATGCTGGGAAACTCTTAATGCCAGGTGTACTAAGCACAAACTAATTCAGTTATTTAACCCTTTACCCAACGAATCGCCCGCATCCGCCCGCGTAATATGTAAATTCAGCATTTGAAAAAATATTATTTTTCAAAAAATTTCAACAAAACCATATCATGTGACCCCTCGTTGGAACGAGCTCGTCGAGCTCGATCCAAAGAGGGGTCACATGATATGGTTTTGTTGAAATTTTTTGAAAAATTGGAAAAAATGATATTTAAAATAATAAATTTTGATATCGTCTGCGTTGGGTAAAGGGTTAAAATGTTTTCATAAATTGTTTCATAAATTAACACCATCTTACTTTACCAATAAAGTACCCCCACCAGTCTCAGTGAATCAAACTTACAATCTGCGCACAAGTAGCAACCTCAGAATGTGCCGCACTGTCCCGCACACATAATTATCAGTCATCCTTACTGCCACCAACAATCAAATTATGGAATGAACTCCCCACCTAAGTTACAGAAGATTCTAACCTTGCTCATTTTAATTGTATCTTCACAGAAACTTCTGTCGCCCACCCGCATTCTATTCCAAATCCAAATCTCGTTTAGGGCAAATTTATCACTGTCGACTACGTCTGAATCTCTAGCAATTTGAATGCCCACTTGTACGATAATTATTTGGTACCTTCTCCTCTTTGTACTTGCGGGGCGGTTGAAACAATGGAACATTTTCTTGTAAACTGTCCCATTTATACGGACATACGTCACGAAATTTTTGGAGTTCCAATTGATTGCCTTGAATGCGATACAATGATCTGTGAGTCTGAATTCCCTACTAGTGATGAAAATAGTTAAGTTTTTGGAAATAGTCCAAGACTATATTCCGGCCACAAAAAGATTCTGTAATGACAGGTAGGGTGCTCCTGCCATTTTAGTTACTGCTTGACACTGTACTATCCGACGTTTTTACCTGTTTTACTATTGAGTTTTGGCACAATTAATCGTTGGATTTATTCTCCGAATAAACATATCTATACGAGTCCATGCTTTAGGGCAGATGTGTTCAGTGTCTAAACATCATTGCCATCATGCGTCTGGTGAATTGCTACACTCGACCCCCGATGTTAATGTTCCCCAAATCAGTTATGAGCTTCTCTGTAAATTTACGATACTTAGAAATAATTCTTCGAGAACGAGAATCCATTTCTACATTTAACTCCTATTGATTTTGCCAGTCTGATATTAACTATCTGGTACCAGAATATTCTCTTCGGAGTCTCAATGCAACCAGCGGCGATTGCGGTCGCCTTCTTTGGGTGTTGGTTCCTGGTCGATGTTATTTGGTTCCAATTACACTGCCGCCACTATCTCACTTGAGAACTACTAAATATAAAATTACCAGACTTCTTCGTGCAGAGGTTGTCATGTATTTTGTCGTCTGTGTGGAGACGGTCACTATAAGCGTGCAAGCTTACTGTCGAATCCACAACTCCATGTGATACTTGTAATGCTACTGGTCATAATTTTCTGAAATTAATTTTGTTTAAACTAAATATCAGAGGGGTGTGGTCGAGACATTACGATCTAGATCCAGCGTGGTACTACACTTTCACGAGACAAACGTAACTTCGTGGTCTGTTGCGAGAATCTGGAACTGTATTATAGTATCACCGGGGCGTGTACAGATCATGATGAACTTTCGAATGAAAAAGACAAATTTACTGTTGCATTCACAATCTACTATTCGCATGTTGTCCAATTTAATTTCAATTGTTTCAAACTTGGCATATTTCAGCAAGCCTCTCTTATAGAAGTTGTTAACTAGTTGCCTCTATTCATTGTTTTCCTCCATTGTTTATTTAAGCTCCATTCACCAAATTAATAAGGTATATCATTAGGACCCAGTGAAAGCTTACTTTAATCTTTATATCAAGTAAACTTGTTATAACATGACGCATTTATTATATTGCATATATAGCCTTGATCACAAGTAAGAATTCAGTTATAGTTTGGATTTCCAAACGTTACTCTGTTTCATTTTATTGGGAAATCCATGAGCTATTGCTGTAAAATTGTTCGGATATCCAACAAGTCCGGTTATTAAATGTTGATTGCTGTGAGATATTTGGAATACCATATTCGCTATTAAATTGTTATCATCTTTAATTTGTCTCCGAGTCATCAGTTGAACACCATTGTTACACCACAGACACCGTCAGTTGCTCCCCCGGTTATATTTGGTGAGAGAATCCGCGACAGGACATCTTTTTAGCTTGTCCAAACGACCCAGGTACCACGTTCCAATTGTTAGTATAAAGATGTTCAACAAACTGCCAGACAATATACAGACAATCCTTGATAGTCTTCATCTGGATAAAATGAAGATGCAATGGACTCTCCAGACTGATGAGAATTCCACAATGTTGGTATTGTCATGGAAAAAACAACGAACGCAAAAATCCACTGCAAATAAACTACAAGATGAGCGACGAATGAAGGACTACAACAGAAGGAAAAACACTGTACAGCTACAACAACAGACTTACCAGCATCAGAACATTCAGTTTCCACAGAGCTCCAACAAATTGCCAGAAGTTGGTGTAAGTTCTTCAAGTGCTTTTACGAGAACAGACAAACACATCCACAAGGACTCAGTGAGTACTCAAACTTATTATAACCCCCAATTAAAAGTCGACGTCAGTGTCAACGCAGTACCAACTTCCACCGACACGCCTGTTCAATGTTCCCCTCAGATAAAGAGCGTTTCAATTCAGACGCGGCGGGAGGAGTGTTCAGCTCTATCCGTCCACAGCTGTCCGAAAAACGCTGTCCAGTCAAAAAGAGTTACTGAGACTGTGATCAGATACTGTAGGTCCGTGCAATTTGGCCTTCAGTATCTGATTAAATGGAGAGACCATCCAGATGGTGATAACTCATGGGTTAAAGACTGTGACTTGGACGAAGTAGCTCGAGAGTAAGTACATCCGGGACAATCAGAGTAGAATCCCGGGCCTTCGTCCAACTTTGTCAAGACCGGGAACTCCTGAACATAAGAGACATCGGCGGTACAAGCGACCATAATTTTTTTGTATTTCGGAATTTTGGGACATTACTATTTTAATGGCTTAAATGTGTTGCTGCGGGTCGCATCAATTGGAGCAGCAGAGATTATATCACCGGAGCGTGTACACACCATGATAAACGTTCGAATCAAAAAGACAAATTTACTATTGCATTCACAATCTACTATTCGCATTTTGTCCAATTTAATTTCAATTGTTTCAAACTTGGCATATTTCTTCATTCGTCGTGTGACAGCAAACCTCTCTTATAGAAGTTGTTAACTAGTTGCCTCTATTCATTGTTTTCCTTCATTGTTTATTTAAGCTCTATTCACCAAGTTAATGAAGCATATCATTAGGACTCAGTGAAAGCTTACTTTAATCTTTATATCAAGTAAACTTGTTATGACATGACGCATTTATTATATTGCATATATTGCCTTGATCACAAGTAAGAATTCAGTTATAGTTTGGATTTCCAAACGTTACTTTGTTTCATTTTATTGGGAAATCCCATGAGCTATTGCTGTAAAATTGTTCGGATAGCCAACAAGTCCGGTTATAAAATGTTGATTGCTGTGAGATATTTGGAATACCAGATTCGCTATTAAATTGTTATCATCTTTAATTTGTCTCCGAGTCGTCAGTTGAACACCATTGTTACGCAACAGACACCGTCAGTTGCTCCCCCGGTTATAACAGCATGATGTTGACATGATACATCGCATCATCCAATTCGACAAGGAGGATTAGATGAAAAAGTTCATAGATCGTAACACGGACTGGTGAACTTAGGCTAAGACTGAATTCAAGGATATATCAAGGATATTTTGCATAATAGTAATCGTGACTATAGGCCGCTTGATCCACTCTGTTAGTGGATTTGCTCCATGGTTTCAATGTCAGATTGGGATTCAATCTTTTTTTTTCGTAAAGGGTCTTATGAATCGATGTTCCATCAGATGCATTTCAAAAGGAAGATTGTTGAGGAGTCTGGAGAACGCACCTCCACCCTTTTTAATGAATCGAGTTTTTATAGAACTGTATATCTTACAGACGCCTCGAAGTATATGTATGTTATTATATCTCTATTATATTTAGTTTGTACTCTATGCATCGTATCCGCGCAATACATTTTAAATTTATTTTAAATTGTTTTATTTTTTATATTTCAATTTATTTTTTTTTATTTATTTTTATATTTATATATTAGTTAATTCATGTCTGTTCCTAACAGTTTCATCTTGAATGTTCCGTAGTCGTTCATCGGACTCATACCTTCCATTTGAACGTTTTTATTTGTTTATTTATTTATAGGGTTTTAACTACACTTTCGACGGCCATGGTCACCTCATGTCTGACAGTTTTACGGGTAGAGGAAACCGGAGTACCCGAAGAGAATCAGTGCAGAGCAGTTGCGAGTAATGGCAGATTCCTCAAAGTACAAACTCCTTACAAGCTGGATTAGCATTCCTTGAAGGCAAGTGCGCCATTGACGTGCAATACGCCTTAGTACACAGTGTCATCGTTTTCAAAATGGGGTACAGCAATATCCTGAGTCTCCGTAGAAAAGTGAGCGAAATTACGACCTTGGTGGAGAAGGAGAACCTTGATTTACTAGGACATAGTGAGACATGGATCAGAGAGGGTGAAAGGACTGACCAAATCAAGGGGTATGTGTGGATTGGCGTGGGCGGCCAGCAGGTCAGAAAAGGGGAGGGGGTGTAGGCATGTATATTAAAGAGTTAGGCCCGGTGAGAATCACAGACTTATCAAAAGTAAATACAACAAATCAAGTAGAAAGTGACATAAAAAACAGGAGTGTCACAGTTGGGGTTGTATATTTAGTAGTTGAAGGGAGCAAGCCTGAGTGAAATGATGGAATATATACAACACTCAGATCCAATGTTACAGAACTGGAAAATAGAGGGTTCCATGTTGTATTAATGGGAGATTTTAATGGAAACATTGGGGGGCGGAGGCGGGGGGGGGGGGGTTATAATCACTATAATGGGTGGGATTACTATAATCCCCGATGGGTACGGGTGTGGGATAGGAAAATCTCACCCGAGGACAAGATAATTCGACCAGACACGAGGCTTACCAAGTGTCTGGACCAAATATCTTGTCCCGAGGGTGAGATTTTTCCATCCCACACCCGTACCCATCGGGGATTATTTTTCTCCCCCAACATACAGCGGTTATGTAAGCCATAGGTAATCGGCGGTCACATACTGATATAATCAACTCATTTGGTATTCGTTGTTTTGAAAAACTAATGACACCATCGGAAAGAGCATGCAAAGTTATGTATATGCCAAAGGTATATACCACGAAATCAATTAGGAACGGTGGCATCTTGGGGTCTAACGAGTTTTGGAGCATCAAACTTTGATCACACGGCATTCTAATGACGTCAAAATGGATTAGTTGGTAGCAAGAAACTGATACGATATGCATAACGTCATAATAACGTTATAAATGTATAACGTCACGTGGGTGGGGTGGGATTATTATAATCCCTGATGGGTACGGGTGTGGGATGGGAAAATCTCACCCGAGGGCAAGATTTTTGGGCCAGACACGAGGCTTCACCCGAGGGCAAGATATTTAGGCCAGACACGAGGCTTGCCGAGTGTCTGGACCAAATATCTTGTCCCGAGGGTGAGATTTTCCCATCCCACACCCGTACCCATCAGGGATTATTTTTCTCCCCCCACCATACAGCGGTTACGTTAGCCAGAGTTAATCGGCGGTCATGTTCTGATATAATCAACTCATTTTGTATTCGTTGTTTTGAAAAACTAATGACACCATCGGAAAGAGCATGCACACGTTATGTATTTTTGGTATATACCACGAAATCGATTAGGAACGGTGGCATCTTGGGGTTTAAAGAGTTTTAGAGCATCAAACTTTGATCACTCGGCAGTCTGATGACGTCAAAATGAATTAGTAGCAAGAAACTGATACGATATGCATAACGTCATAATAACGTTATAAATGTATAACGTCACGTAGGTGGGGTGTGATACATCTGTCTCTCCCCGCTATCTCACCCTGGACAGACGTATGTTACACATGCAGTGGGGGGGGGGGGGGAGAAACACCTGTCTCTCCCTGCTATCTCACCCGGGACACAAGTATGTTACACATGCAGTGGGGGGGGGGGGGGGGGGGAGGAAAATCAATGTTAATGGGAGGAAACTCTTAGAGTTTACAAATGAACTGGGCTTGAAGATTATGAATAGAGATGCAAAGTATAAATGGACGTGGGGAAGGAACGATAGAAAGACAATAACTGACTATGTACTCACTGACCCAGAGCTATGGAGGGAGGTCATAGACATAGAAATAGACGACGAAGGAAATTTTGAGTTAAATAGCGATCACAACCTGATACAGTACGGATTAAAGGCAAGAGAATATCAACACAAAGAGCGGTCTCTAAAGACATTTGGAAGCTGGGGAAAAGAAGCAGACTGGGGACACTTTGAGGAGAATTGAAACTCAAAGTTAGAAAATGTGTTAACCGGACATAACGTTCAGAAGGTGAAAAACTCAATAGTGAGAAGTCTGAAGGATGCTGGGAGGGAAATCATAGGGAGAATCAGAGTGACGACAAATGAATTAGGATATAGAGTAAATAAGAGCTCCAACACGCATTAAAAGAGAGAAAGAAAAATGTGTTGCGTTTAGAAGGTGTAGAAAACACAAGGAGGTAAATGATACAACCACTAAAAATGCCAAAGAAGTATATGAGGAGGTAACAAAGGTTAATATAATCAAGGACAAAAATAGGAAAGTTCGGAATAGTAATTTCATAAAAGCAATAAGAAAAACAAAAATTCCAATATATTCTGAAATGGATAAATAAAACGGCAATACCAAACAGAGTATTCTTAAGGTGGATGGGAAAAGTATTGATGAACGGGAGCGTATAGCAGTACAAATGATCAAGCATTGGGAAAGAGTAAATGACAGAAGTGTGGGGGTGGGGTCACCCGTCCAGAATGTATTATGGAGAGTGAAGAAAATTTATCTGACTTAGTATGCAGGGTAATTAGGGTGGGGGAAGTACGAAATGCAGTCACCAAGTTAAAGAATGGCAAAGCATCAGGCACCGATGAAATTCCCAGCGAGTTTTTAAAAAAAGGAGGGAAACCATTACATGAATATCTTACAGTTTAAACAATATTTATTCAGCAAGAATGATATTATACATATTACAATGAATTTCAAACACAAATCAAAATGACTGCGCATTATGGCAAATAATAAAGTATGTACTATTATCAAGATAAATGAAGGAAACAACGGATATATAGACAGGATTCGACAGGAAGATAAGAGCTTATTTTGAACAGTCTCCGCAGATAAACAGAGTACTTCAGTTATTGAAAGATTTGGTCATACGGTGCAATTAATATTGTTTAAACCTTAGTATATAGACGAGAGAAATGGAAGACTGAACAGGAGAGAGAGAGATAGGAGCAAAAGAGATGGAGATAGAAGAATGAGATAAAGAACATGAAGGGAAATAATACTTGAACACAAAGCGTGTTCATGGGAACAAATCCAACCTGTTTGAGCGCAGTCTGAATGTCTATTTTTTGTTGACTGGCTTGATCAACTACGGATTAACCTCGTTGGCCACAGGATAGATCCATAGTAACACACATCCTTGGTGCAACGTTGACACGGCACCACCGGTCACAGACTACGTACCGTGACCCGTGACGGCACTTAAACGCCGCACCAAGGAAGTGTGCTAGCTGGGCTTTAACTTCAACTTTAAAAGTATAACCGTACTATAAGACACGTGTTAAAGAAGAATAGCACCTGACCTCTGGTCTGATAGGCCATAGAGACGGGACCTGGAACGTCACTTAATGCATTGCAGAAGTAATGATTAAAATTAATCAAGAATAAGTTGGCTATACAACCGATTGAGTTTAGTGGAAGCGTCCACTCAGTAAGATGTAATCTTGGACTATTCTGAAAACTTTTGAAACTGAGCTTTCTAAGTTGTTCAATCTTTCTGATCCAAAGAGAAGCATAGTGAGGTCGACGGTAAACGGTAGAACATTAATGGTACAATTACGAGCACCAGAATAGAGTGGACAATGCAACAAGAAATGGTCAGTTGCTTCGTGCTCACCACACTGGCAGAAGGGAGAAGCTGAGAGATGATTATTATATAAGTGGGCGTTAATACAACTACAACAAAACCTTAATCTACCATGGTATATTTGAGCTGGTCGCGATTTGGCTCCAACGGTGTACGTCGGCAGCCATTATTTACGAAACTCGTAAAGTGTCTAATGGAGGAGTTATCTCTCACTGGAATAGGTATGCTATTCCACTGATTGGTAACGGATGGGACGAACGAAGCCCGGTACAGATTTGAATGCACAACGGAACACGATGATTTAGATTGGATCGAAAATAATGGGCTTGACTGATGGATAATGTGATGGGTGGTACCTTGTTGGAAATGTTCGGGGGTGTAAGTTGATGATACATTTTGAAGAACTGGAGACGCTTCTGCTTCCGGCGTCTTTCATGGAGAGTGTCCAAGTATGTTTCAGTATAAAGTGCGGAATTGATGACACTAGTGATGGTGCCAGTAATTATTCTTGATGCAGCTAATTGGATTTTCTCTACGTCTGCGGCTTTAGTTATTGACCATTTATCCCAAACATAGTCCGCATACTCTAAGAGAGGCCTAATGAATTAATGCAAAGTATATATTTTCCAAGATCTTACGATCGAGGGTGAACTTATGCACTCTTAACATATCTACACGAGTCCACGCTTTAGAGCAGATGTGTTCTATATGGTTACTCCACGTACAAGTTATATTCAAGATTACTCCGAGGTGCCTGCGCTCATTAACTTTAGAGATATGGCTTCCCCCTAGGTAAATGCATGGGTGTGTCGATTGGTTGAATTCACGTGTTATGAGCATAGTTTCGGTTTTTTTAGGATTAAACTCAACCAACCATGTTTGAGCCCAGTGTTCAATTGTTGCCAAGTCACGGTTGATCAAGATCGAAGCCTGATCAGGGTGTTCCACTATGAGATATTGTGATGCGTCGTCTGCGAAGAGACGTATACTGCTAAGTAAGTTATCGGTGATATCGTTAATGTAGATAAGAAACAGCAGTGGACCAACAATTGACCCTTGGGGCACACCAGAGATGATAGGTTTCCAGGAGGATGCCTCAGAGGCTATCAGGACTCTTTGGTATCTATCGGAGATAGAAGAGGAGCAGCTCTCCCGAAATACATGTCCTCTCGAGTGTGAATAAGTCCGACATGCCATACCTTGTCGAATACTTTACTGACGTCACAGAACACAACCCGAACTGCTTTGCCTTCATCAAACTCTTGACAGAACTCATCATATATATCCGTTAGTTGTAGGACCGTTCAATCGCTTGGAGTGAAACCTGATTGAAATTGGCTCAGAATGTTATGCTGAATCAAATACTTCCAAAGTCGTTTAAAAATCCTTTTTTCAAACAGTTTACCAACGCAGTTAATCAGTGAAATTGGACGGCAATTCGAAACTATGTTTGAAGGGCATTGTTTCAAGATGGGCATGACGTTGGCTTTTTTATAACGCCTATAAATGAAATTAAATATAATTAGAAGGGATGGAACTCTGTCGATTGTATCATACACGAGGGAGCTCATTGAGACCTGCCGTGCATGATATAATCGATCGAATTCTTAATTACTGCCTACACCCCCACACACCGAACACATTATAACCCGATTTATTAGGCAATTAGAGTTTATATACCTTCTCCGGCAGACTTCATCCATGTAGCCCCCAAGCAGGTTGTACTGACAAATAAGACCCTGCACTTTCAAGGTGGGGAGGTTTGGCAGCAGTGCGTTCCCATAACCCCAAAAGGACGTGGGACGGTACTGTTGACAACACTCCTTGATTCTCTTTAATCTTAGGATTGCGGTCGTAATGTCAGTATGCTGAATGATCGACAAACAGCGCCGGAGGGGTTGCATGTAATGTATCCTACTCAAAGTTTGCTAAGCACCACATATTTGACACATCATTGGGAAATTTTCTTGTGACACATTTGCGATATTTTGGGTGAATATGATTGAAAATGTATTAAGATGGTCCCCAGTATTTACATTACCTCTCTTGACAGGCAGACTTTTCGTGACAGTCATGGAAAGCATCTACCCCTTGATTTTCATGATGTTTTCGTGTATTGTCTACATGTACATGACATGTGTAGGGTATTCAGTCTTCAGTTCAACACAAACCCTTATGATTTAATGATTGAATATGGCGAATGCAAATGTAAAAGAAGACATTTGCCTGAAGCAGAAATGTGCTGGGCAGTTGGGATGGTGGAACAAGGGGCTACCCATCGTCAGGTTGGTAAAGCCCTTGGTGTGCACCATACGGTGATCACCAGAGCCTGGGCAAGATTTCAGAAGTATGGCACACCAGTCAGACGACATGGTGGTGGCAGAGACAGGGCAACATCTGCAGCTGAAGACCGGTTTTTGATCATTCAGGCCCGTAGGAACAGCTTTGGCACAGCAACCCAGCTTCGCAGTGACCTTCAGAATGTATCCGGGGTAAATGTTTCGACGCAGGCTATCCGGGCAAGGTTGCACAAAGGTGGTCTCCGATCGAGAAGACCATGTATTCGCATTCAGCTGTCCCAGAACCACCACCAGGCACGATATGAATGAGCCATGGACCACGTGGATGGACCAGAGAAGATCTGTCCTTTTTACAGATGAGTCAAGATACTGCCTAGACAATACAGACAGGCGTTCTAGGGTATGGAGAAGATCAGGAGAGCGATTCCATGCAGCCAACATTGCTGAGCATGGCCGCTATGGTGGAGGGTCAATAATGGTCTGTGGCAGCCTCAGCTTGGATGGACGTACAGAGCTCTGTGTCCTTGGCCGCGGTACATTGATTGCACAGCAGTATACAGATGAGATCCTGGATGCCCACGTCAGATTGTATGCAGGTGCAGTGGGTGATAGATTCATTCCGATGGACGATACAGCCCGTCGACATGTTGTCCATGCTGTCCGAGAGTGCCGACAGAGGGAGGGGATTGAGCGTACGAACTGACCAGCAAGATCCCCTGACATCAAGCCAATCGAACATGTCTGGAATGAGTTGCAGCTTGCAATTTCAGTCCGTCCAATCCAACCAGGAAGTGTCCAGGAGCTTGGTGCCATGCTGGTCTACGAATGGAACAACATCCCAAAAAGGACCATCTGGAACCTGATTGGGAGCATGAGAAGGCGTTGTCAAGCTGTAATTAACAATGATGGGTCTCATACTCGGTATTGAACCCATATCAGTTCGCTCCGACAACTTTTTGGCAAATTAGAAAACATTCCTCTTTTACCAATAATATCCATTTTCCATGCAAAAGCTAAAAAATAATGTCAAACACAAACAAAATCTCAATTTCTATGCTTAAATCATTAAAGATATAACTAAATATAAAATATATACACTTTTCAAAACAATATTTCAACTAAAACGAAAAACAGGTTGTTGGAAAAACTTGGTGCTTAGTAAACTTTGAGTAGTATATATACTGACTACCTCGGACATGCAGTGTATTATATTTTGGTTGTCGACACCTAGCTTTACACCATGTAAATGGTTAAAAGTGAATAAATAAATTAATAGATAAAAAAATGCTTTGGATGTTTTGATAGATTTGGTCGATTCGTGGATTTCGCACATACTGTTAATCTTTTGTGGAACACCTTTCAAAGAATCTGGCAAGGAGGCATTAGAGTCATCAACAGAAGAGATGGAACAAAAATACTCATTAAATACTTCAGCTTTTTCTACGTTAGTAGAGTACATATTGTTCAGGTGGTGAATAGTCGGAGTCCCTGAAACATTGCTACCAATGAATGTTTTTAGAGTTGTCCACCAATGGGACGAAGGGCTATTAGGGCTACTTAGTGTGTTTTGAATTAACAGCTGATATTACTTCATTCTGTTTGTGTTTATAATTCGTCCAGGCATGCAGTAGGCCCGAACGCTAAGCTACAAGATATAAACGCATCTCTGTCTTATCAATATGCATATCCCATTGTGAATTCATTTAGGCTGATTTGACATTGACGTAATGAATTTGTTTGGAATGTATTTGGATGCTGTTTCAATTAGCTTAGCAGTGAAGTCAGAGAATATGGTATCTAAACGTGGCTTATTAAAGAGAGTGTCCCATTGTTCATCACTAAGGGCCATGTTTAAATCCTCGTAATTCCCTTGAGGATATGACCATGAACGCCTCTTGAAGCTAAGAGGCTGTGGCTTTGTAAATTCAATTTCAAAAGACATTGGACAATGGTAATCTTTGCGCCGGAAGCATACATTGTCTTTAATATAAATGACGACACCACCTCCTCTCGACGAGCGATAGAACCTCAAGAAGTCTTGGGGCCCGTGGATCATAATATCAGATGGTAGGTTAGAGCTTTGCAGCCAAGCCTCAGTGAAAGCTAATATATCGAACATGATGATTCACACTGTATGATGTCTAGTTTGGGCTTTAGGCTCTGTGTAATTGAGATGCAAGATTTTTAGTGTATTCGACGTGTTTACTAGGTTTACGAAACGTGGGCCGGGGTTAGTTTCGACATCGCCTGCATAGTCAGGACTGTAGCGATTGGCAACAGCATGTAGACCACACGGGCCATGGGCATTACTTTAATCCGTACAGTACTATTTAACATGGCCATCACAAAGCAAGAGGTCCCAACAGAGTGGAAGGAAAGCAGGGTAACATCCATGCACAAAAAGGAGATGGGGAGGTTTTAGATAATTACAGAGGAATATCTGTTAGCAGTAATATTGGGAAGGGATCCTGAAAGGTTCTGTATGGAAGGCTTGTGGAAATTGTCGAAGAAAGAGGATTCCTAGGGGTAATTCAGAATGGGTTCCGGAAATAGGGGAGACGAGTCACCGACCCTTTGTTTGCACTGTCAAAACTGATAGAACTAACGCAAGTCAATAAGAAAAAGATGTTTATGGCCTTTCAGGATGTGAAATAAAGCAGGCGAGGGAGCTTATGGAGAACTACTCTATAGAGCCTGAAGACCTAGAAGGGGGACTGCCGCAGGAGAGGGGTTTTGTATAGGGAAGGGTGATTGAGGGTTGAAATAGAAACTAGCGAGCTGGAATTAGGACCAAGAGGAATATAAAAAGGATGCGCCAGCTTTTTAAGAGTACCTGGATGGATTGTTTGGAGGGGGAGTCATTGTTGTTCAAAGTGAGATCCAAGTCACTGGAGTTGAGGGGGAGGATCTCGAAAGGCGAGGAAAGAGTGTGGCAAATGTGTAATTTAGATGTAACGGGGAGCCTGAAACATTTCACTTTAGCATGTCCCAAACATTTGCCAAGTAGAACAAGACTCCTAGGGAAACTAATGAAAAAATGGGATGAAAATGTGAAGATTAATTGGATGATGGCATGAGTAAAAGAGTCAATGTTATAGTTGGGGAGATCGAGATGGCGCCAGTGAGGGGAGTTATGAAACAGTTTTTGACTGAATGCTGGGAAATGGGGAGAGAGAGTGGAGGAAGAATACCCCGATGGGGCACTGGGTTAATGTAGTCTCCTCGAAGATTTATTATCATTATTCTGTGTATATGGTGCATTTTTTCTCCAAAGATAATCATGACCACCACGATGCAGGAAAGACAGGTGGAAAACCAACAAACTGGATCGAGTGAGTCTTTTTTACATAAATAGAACCTGGTCAGTTATGAAATTACGTACTCTTGCCACCTCCACCAGCGTCGGAAGCCCGTACCAAAAGCCTTCCCACGATTTTCATCTCAGACGTATCGATAGGTCAACCTACACTTATTTAAACACCAATTTCAGCCCCTTACCCCCACTCCCCCTTCTCGGCCTTAGGGTAAGATCTATTAAATCATCTGTTCTTTATCACTAACAATTTTTTCTATTGTAATTTTTTTTTAAATTTAATCTCTACTTAGTTTTCTTTTTATTTACTATTTTTTTTATTAACGCATTCATGGCAGATACAGAGGATATGGAATGGGTGTTTTTCTCATATAATATTTATGAAACGAGTCTAAGGATTTTCCGTTTGGGCGAGCCTCTGGCGAGGCCAAACGGAAAATTCGGACGAGTTTCATAAATATTATATGAGAAAAACACTCATTTCATATTCTATTTATCATATGATACACACACGCACAAATTAGCCACTTAGTATGACTTTTTAACCCATCACCTAACTTGATTTGCAGACGGCACTTGGAAAAAACATCCTCGTATAACTAAAAATTTTCATTTTTTGCTTCCAAAACATAGGTTATGACCCCTCATTGGAACGAGCGCGACGTTTTTCTTGTATTGCGCGAGACGGTTTTTGCCGTTACGTTAGGTAAAAGATTAATACAATATAACCCATCCAAAATAGGACAGATAACGTAAACTCTCCCCACTTAAATTATGCAAATGTGACCCAGTTGTATTTTGTTTAGCCAATCAAATTGTCCAGTTGTGAAATTGACCAATGAAAGCTCCCAACTCTAATTATACAAATTATGAAAATGTGGCCCAGTTGTATTTTGTTCAGCCAATCAAATTGTCTAGTTTTGAAATTGACCAATGAAATTGACGGAAGGCTTTATTTATTACTGATTAATATGAAAACAAAATATCAAATGTTTTAAAGAGAACAAAACGGACGAGTCATATGATAAATACATATATGATGTCATCAGTATATTTCGTGTCACATTATAATTTATGATACGTTGTAAACTCCTGACCTTAACTCATTCCTAGACAGACGAGTGCCTTTTTGATATCCCAACCTCATTCCCTTGGATGCTTACGGCGCCCTTGCGCAGTTTTTCGATGTAAACTCAAGTATATAACGGCGAGGGAGCCAGGGCAATCTTTTCCGGTTTCAGTCAGTCTTCGAAGTGAACAGTTGAAATTTAGACTCGGATTCTCATTCTCAGCGGAAAGCATCTAGCAGATATAAAAATAAAGATCAGCTGTTTATGACATGTATTGAAAAAGCTCACATAAATATTCCTGTTCACCCAGCCCACTAGTTTTGAGGTGTTATAAAAGTAATGGAATTTTGTTTATTTTGAAATTCTCACCTCTGATATTCCTTACATTCAAATTAAATATACACAAATTATACATCAAAATGAAGGTTGAGATGAATAGAACATGAAACACATATGTAATCAACCCATAGAGTTGACAGCAGGCACCACTGGTTCCTGGAAGTCAGCTACCGTATTCGTACCAGAACTGATAATAAAATAATATTTCAAGAGAACAACTTGTGTCCAAATGTGCTTTATATCAGAGGTGGGAATTTCAAAATAAACAAAATTCTATTACTAATATAGCACCTTAATTAAAACCTGAACGAAAGCCGTAGAACGGAAGCCAGTTAGTTCCACCTGTAAATCATTTTTTATGTCGTAATTACGACATTGTGTGTCGTAATTAAGACTTAGTATGTTGTAATTACGACATACCGTATCTCGTAACTACGACATACTATGTCGTAAATACGACTTATTATGTATTTACGACATATCTAACTCGTAATTACGGCATTGTTATCTCGTAACTCTGACATACTATGTTGCAATTACGACTTATTGTGTCATATTTACGGCATACCAAGTCGTAATTACGACATAGTATTTCGTAATTACGACTTGTTATGCCGTAATTTTTTTATTTTTTTTATTAGGGTTTAACGACACATTAACAGCCAGAGTCATATCATGTCGGTGACAGTTTTTTAAGGGTGGAGGAAGCCGGAGTACCCGGAGAGAACCACCGAGCAACGACGAGCAGCTGTCAGCTCTCCAACATCGTAACTCTGAACTCTGCACCGCGGCACAGGCAGGGTTAGATTGGTTGAAGACGTGCGCACCATCGACGTGCAGTACGCCTTAGTACACAGCGTCATCGTGCCCCCATGAAGGCAATCGGGGTTAAGTGCCTTGCCCAAGGACACAACGCGGGAGCACGGATCAGTAGCTGAAATGGTCACCCATCCGACTACTAACCGCGCTCGACGTTGCTTAACTTCGGTGATCTGACGAGAACCGGTTACCGCAACGCCACCTCGCCCCCTATGCCGTAATTACGACATAGCTAACTCGTAATTACGACATAGTATGTCGTAATTACGACATACTATAACTTAATTACAACTTATTATGTCGTAATTACGATATAGCTATCTCGTAAATACGACATACTATGTCGTAATTACTACACAGCTATCTCGTAATTACGACATAGTGTGCCGTAATTACAACTTATTATGTCGTATTTACGACATGGATATCTCGTAATTACTACATAATAGTTATCTCCTAATTACGAGTTAGTTATGTCGTAATTACGAGATACTGTGTCATAATTACGACATAACAAGTCATAATTACGCGATAATGTGTCGTAATTACGACTTAGTGTGTCGTAATTACGAGATAGCCATGTCCTAATTACGAGTTAGCTATGTAATAAGTCGTAATTACAACATACTATGTCGTAATTTCGACATACTGGGGCGCGGTGGCTCAGTTGGTAGAGGTGCAGACTGCAAGCCGAGAGGTCCTCGGTTCGAATCTCACATGTGGCAACCGCGTTGTGTCCTTGGGCAAGACACTTCACCCCCATTGTCCACGTGGGCCACGGTGACGTTGAGTACTAAGGCGTATTGCACATCGCTTTAACGAAATAATTTTAAGTATCTGTAGCGGTAAGCAGGGCCAGATTACAATGCCTCGCAACTTTTAGATTGCAAATTCTGCATACTTATCTAGTAACATAGAGTGGTTTATCGGTACAGAAAACATTGAAGGGGCGGAATGTCCATGGGTGCCCCCTCCCCCTCCCCCGCCCTACATGGCTTGTCGTCCTTCCTCTCCTAAAAAGCATTCTGACTGCAGGCTCGATACCGATATACTATAAATGGCCGACAAAAGTGGAAATGTAAAACGGAGAACGACATTATAAGATACATAGGTGTACGGCCATGGGAGCCGGGGTGGGTGGGGCTGCGATGTCGGGGAAAATCAATGTTTTTCTGGCAGCTGTCATAATATTTTGTTCGTTTTGAACTTAGTACAACTGTAGCTCACCAAGAGTATTTTCTGTACACTATAAAACTGGTTTTAGGGCCCCCGCTGCCCCGAAACCTTCTCTACCCTCGCCGTCCATACCAATACCGCGGACTCAATGCAACACCAAATTGAAAAGATTCACAACTTCACGACGATTAGAAGGTATTTTGATTCGACGATATTTAATACACAACGTGGGTGTGCGATGGGTCAGTGGTAACGACTTGGACTTTAAACCGAAAGGTCCACAGTTCTATCCCCGTGGACCTTTCGGTTTAAAGTCGATGCGTTGTGTCCTTGGGCAAGGCACTTCTTCCCGATTGGGGCACGGTGGCGCCGTGTACGTTCAACCAATGCTAACCTGCTTGTGTGGAGTTAATCCGTTGGGGAGTCTGAAAATTGCTCGCCGTTGCTCGGTGGTTCTGTCCGGGTACTCCGGCTTCCTCCACCAGTAAAACTGTCCGATACGAGGTGACCATGGCTGTCGAAAGACTCGTTAAATCCCCAATAAATAAATAGACCATGTCCTGAGTCAGCCGAGAAATGTTGGCGCGCCTTTCAAAATATGTGTCTCTGCAACTACTACTTTCTACCAATCTGTCTGTCACCGATACTTTCGAATCAGGCAAATCAAGTTTTAACTACACCCACCCGACAACCCGTGAGTCATGAGCGAGATGCTTCTGGTAAAAAAAAACCTACCGACGTTTGACCATGATTGTCACAGAGTGTTAATAAAATGAAGCGCACGTAAAAGGAGGTACTAAGAATATTCTTCCAAACACATATCGCGAAAACTTGAAAGATTGTAACGTCAATTGACTTGCGAGTGTTTCAAGAGAATATGACAAATTTATTGCACAAAAAAGTGAAGTCATTAATTTTAAAGACTAAAATTCATATTTTGTTGGCATACGTAACTTTGTTACTAAGCTAAACAAGCAGCATTTGCAATCGAAAAGTATCGAGGCGCTCTAAGCTGAACCTACAAAACATCACAAACGGCTACAGATATTTATTTCGTTAAAACGAAATAATATCTCGTTAAAACGAAATGATATTTCATTTAAACGAAATAATTATTTCGTTAAAACGAAATAAATAAGTTGGTACATGGGCGATGGGGGATGCAAAAATGTCAGAAAATGCCGTGTTCGGCGGATTTTTTCCCATGAATCAGCATGCATAATTGTTCACTTCCATTATTTGAGATAGAATTGTGAACAATCAGACTCCGGAAAATGATGCCTTCTAAACAACCGTTTTGAATTTTTTTCCCAACTTCACGAGTGAACGTCATTTTATCATAGACGTACGTGCATTTTTTTTTAGAATGGCTGAAGATTTTGACCGAAACTGATGCTGCCGGCATCATTGAGGCACTTGGAACCGAGGTGGGTGGGTGGGTGGGTGGGTGGGTGGGTTTTGAGGACTGGCGGCCCTCTCTCTCAGGTCCAAAGCCAGCCGTGTTTAAAAATCCAACTTGGGGAGGGGGTGGACGGAAGGACTTCTGTGTCTGCCGAAGGCATACTCGAGTTGTCCAACACCGAGGCGCGAGAGTGTATGGTAGGGGTGTCCTCTCCCGTTGATGGGGATTGGGGACATCCCCGGATAAATTGTTTTAAGTCTGAGGATCTGAGAACAATTCTAGAGCCTCCGGGTGCCTCACATGTGACTTGTTCAGTTGCTGATTTTAGTCAATAACTTTAACAATATATTGTTTTACATTTCAAACTCTGAAGCTGTTTGCTTTCGATTCATACAAATTCAACAATTATTTTCCGACAGAATGTGAAAATTTCCAACAGAAAAGTTTATAGGCGCCCCCCCCCCCCCCCGCCCCCTCTCCCCGCACTTCCAACATCATGGTGTATGCTCTCTCGGGAAATTTGTTTTTTTTAAAAACTCTAAGTCCTGTGTATCCAAAGTCATCAGACGCGTTATCACCCTGATGAGACTGTAGTCCAAACTAGCACCCAAAATCCGAAATACAATTTTTGGTGTTATTACGGACTTTGGTTCCAAGTTTGGTTTTATAGGGTGGTATCCTTTATTTAAAGACAATAGATTAAATGTTTGACACTACAGGTAGGTCGGTGAAGCTTGGTACCCAAAAAAGTGATTTTCCCCCACTTCGCAGCTCCAACCCCCCCCCCTCCCCTCCCAGTCATCATGGCCTGTACGCCTATGCATCTTATAATGTTGTTCTCTGCTTTCCTTTACTGCATTTGTCGGCCATTCATAGTCTATCGGTATCTGGCATGCAATTAGAAGGTTGAGGGATGAGGGAGCAGGGTAGGGGTAGGGGTAGGGGCGAGAAGCTATGTTGGGGGGGGGGGTGCCCTTGGATTTTCCGCTGCTTCATTTTCTTTCTGCAACGATAAACCACGCTATGATATGCGGAACAGCACCAAAAAAAACTAATAATACACATATCACGAAAAACGGAGAGATCATAACGTTAATTGATTGGAGAGTGTTTCAAGTGAATACTACTAAATTTATTCCACATAAAGTGAAGTCATTAATTTTAAGGAGTCAAATTCATATTTTGCTAGAATACGTAACCGTGTTACTTGGCTAAGTAAACAGACTTTGCAATAGAAAAGTAGTTAGGCGGAGTAATCTTGCCCTGCTTACCGCTACAGATACTTATTTCGTTAAAACGAAATAATATTTCGTTATTTCGAAATATTATTTCGTTAAAACGAAATATTATTTCTTTATTTCGGAATAATAGTTTGTTAAAACGAAATAATTATTTCGTTAAAACGAAATAATATTTCGTTATTTCGAAATATTATTTCGTTAAAACGAAATATTATTTCGTTAAAACGAAATGAAATAAGAGTGAAACCTGTCACCTACCCCGCTCCATAACATACTATGTCGTAATTCCGACATAAAAAATGATTTACAGGTGGCACTAACCGGCTTCCGTACAAAAGCCACCAATTTGAAGAAAACTGTGGTCGGCATTTCTTTTGTCGAGAAAAATTTCACTTTTCTATCAGAACAATAGTCGCTGGGTAGATAGAAAGACCCGCGTCTGTAATCCCCTACGCCGTGTTGTTTGACACTCTTAATTAGTATTTTGACTTCGATCCTCGTATTTGTAAATCGATGGCTGCCTCACACTTGAATTCGTCTTTTGATTTTTTTGTCGATTGAAAAATAAAAAGCGGTCAATTCCAGGTTCCTTCTCTTCATATAAATGAGCTCATTTAAAATAGTCTATGCGTTAATGACACGGTGGCTGATATTCTTTTCCGGACAATTCCGATAATTGCAAGAATCTGTAAACAATCGTGACCAAACATGCCAAAAGCTGGTAATGATGAATATTCGTACATGACAGATATTCTTCCAATGAGAACGAGACAACCGTTACTTATCCCCAGATCCTTATTTGGCATTTGTTATCAACCGATTTGATTGGTTGATAACGCATGTCGAATTAGGAACTAGGAATAAGTATCGGTTTTCACGTCCCCGCTCCCAAAAGACATTTTCTGACATCCGCACTGGCCCGATCCTGCCTGTCGGGGTTTTTTTTTGTCCTCCGGAAAAATGTTGTCGCGCGATTGCCAACATTGTCTCTGAAAGCCGCTGTTTTTGAGAACGTTAACCACTGGACGAAACCATAATTTTCACTCTGCAAAAACACCATAATGTTTCATTTAGTTTAAACAATATTTATTGAAGGAATATGCTATATGTTACAGAACTGAACTCCAGAATAGGAAGAGTGCTAAAGCAATAGCTCAAAATCTCTATACTATATTTTAGAATGTCCGTCCGTCCGTCCGTCCGCTACAAAACTGAATATGGGGCCACCCCGAGTGTCCAAAATGGCTCCATTAGGAGTACTTTTTTATGGCGGAGGTTATCGTCAGGTTTAAAAAAGTGGGTGGGGTGGGGTAGGGTGGGGTGTAGGGTGGCACCAAAAGTTATGACCAAATTAATTTCTTTACCGATATAGGTCTTCAAAGGGGTCTACTAGGGGTACGTTTTTATCAGGAATCTAATGGTGAGATTTAAAAAAGTATCGGGGTGGGGGTCGGGGTGAAGAGGGGCACCAAAAGTTATGACCAAACTTTTTCTTACCGATATAGGTCTTTAAAGGGGTCTACTAGGAGTAGTTTTTTACCAGGAGTCTAATGGTGCCCGCGTTGTGTCTTTGGGCAAGGCACTTAACCCCGATTGCCTGTAGGGGGGCACGATGACGCTGTGTACGAAGGCGTACTGCACGTCGATGGTCCGCATGTCTTCAACGAATCTAACCGGCCTGTCTCTGCCGCGGTGCGAGTTCAGAGTTACGATGTTGGAGAGCTGACAGCTGCTCGTCGTTGCTCGGTGGTTCTCTCCGGGTACTCCGGCTTCCTCCACCCGTAAAACTGTCACCGACATGATATGACCCTGGCTGTTAATGTGTCGTTAAACCCTAATAAAAAACAATCTAATGGCGAGGTTTAAAAAAGTGCCGGGGTGGGGTGGGGGTGTAGAGGGGCACCAACAGTTATAATACTCTCCTCAGCCCGAGCAACGCCGGGTAACCCTGCTAGTATAACATATATTAACAGTAATCAGATTGCCGAATGATGAAGAGATTTGACAGGAAGCTTGTCTCGTAAAGTTTTTCGTGCACATGATTACCTGACTCTCGTATAGTTATAAGGAGCACTTTCAGGGGGCGCGGTGGAGGTGCAGGCTGCAAGTCGAGAGGTCCTCGGTTCGAATCCCACCTGCGGCAACCGCGTTGTGTCCTTGAGCAAGAAACTTCACCCCCATTGCCTACGCGGGGGCACGGTGACGTTGTGTACTAAGGCGTACTGCACGTCGATGGTGCACCTGTCTTCAACCAATGCTTACCCTGCTTGTGTGGACTTAGTATGTTGGGGAGCTGACAGTTTCTCGCCGTTGCTCGGTGGTTCTCTCCGGGTACTCCGGCTTCCCCCACCCGTAAAACTGTTGAGGTCATGATTAGCCATTGTGTAGAAATATGTGACCTTAAACACCAATAAATAAATAAATAAAAAAATAAGGAGCACTTTCATACAAAGGATAAATGTTTCATTTATCCTTTGTATGAAAGTTCTCCTTATAACTAAACGAAAGTCAAGTAATCATGTGCACGAAAAACGTTGGTGTATTATTATTATTTAAAGAATTGCTTTCGTTAAACAAATTTAACTCTCGCCCCACTATGTTGGAAAAATTTGAGATCCCATCTCGGGCCTGCACTCGCCAGAACCGATGCATCGTTGGAAAAAAAGCCAACCGCTGACAAAAGCGTACGGCAGTGTTGAGCCGCCACCAGCCTTCAGTTATTATCTGGTAATTACAAGTTAGTATATTGTAATATTCATTTAGCTAACTTATAATTTCAAGTTAGATAACTTGTACTTACAATTTGTCAGCTGCACAAGTGTATCGGCGTGTTTTTGTTTACAAAAGGACGTTTGTGAACGCAAAGGGGATGTCCAACCTAACTTTGGTAAAATTTCAAGTAATTTTCTTCAAAGTCCAGAGAAGGTCAGAAGGGGGAAATGGAGAGTTCCGGGACACATCAATGATGTGGTCCAGAAATTTTTGTGGTCCAGAAAAATTGAGTTATTTGTGGAAAAACCTAAAATTTTCTGTTAAAAAAATTGATTTTCTGGGAAAATGTTGGGTTTTTTCCAAAAATAATTCAAATTTTCCCCGAAAACCGTGGGTTTTTCTCGGACAATGTTTAAAATTTGAACATTTCTGGACCACTTTCGAGGGAATTTGAAAAAAATGTCTAAAAAAAATTCCGGGTTTTAGAAACCCGCTTTTTTGATAAATTTGACACTGATTTTCTCATTGGGTGAATATTTTCAAATTTTCTTATGAATAGAATTGTGGCGCCATGTGTTGTCATGGTAACCTGCGTGAGCGGCCATGTTGTGACGTCATCCCCATAATGATACGTGGTGTTAGTGCGCATGCGCAGCGCATGCTGTTAGGTGATACGTATTTCCGTCGTCCATTTTGTATATTGGAGGCCGCCATCTTGGTTTCTATGGTAGCACGTGGTTGCTATGTTACCCAGTTTTTTGCAATGGGACGGGGGGTATGTTCGGAGAGTGTGTTCGATTGAATCGGAGTAAATCTAATTACCACAAACAACCCGACAATCCCTCCAAATCACCAAAATCTACCCCAAATCATCGAAATTGACTTTATTTGATACGGATTTCCCATTTTATCGACTTAGCACGTAGTGCTATAGTACCGAGAGGGTACCGGGGGTGTGTTCCATTGAAGTGGAGTAATGTTCTGGTTCGGAGTTTCCAATAATCCCTTTTTGGATCCCATGACGTTTTTTCCCCAATAAATTGTATAAGAGTAGCACGTAGTGCTATAGGACAAATTTACCCACAATCCTCTGCTTCTACGTGGAACTATATTTTTATAAATTCCTACGCCCTATTTTTAGTAACATCATTAACTGACCCCCACTAACTAATTGTTAGGGTCTATATTTAGCACTGTCTTTAAATCCCTCCCCCCCCCCCCCCTAATTACATGATTTTAAATAATAAAATTAATGAGGATCAAGATATTTCTACACTAACCAATCAGAGCGAAGTTAATCCACCAATCAGATTAGTATATTCTCATTGTGTTTGTTTTCACTTGACTTCTATACTAATTTTATAAATTTCCCAATTTTAACCTATACTCCTACAGGAAACACACACAAACACCCACCAAGAATGAAAATATCGATGAAAAAACGTTGCGACGTCGTGACGTTTTCAAAAACGTCCGTCACGTAGAGATAAATTCCGAAGAAGAGTAACGTGGCGTCATTCTGTTTCCATCCTTCGAACTGAACACATCGCTAGAGAGTTTTCTAAAGCAATTTTGCCTTCGCAAAAATTTATGAAGATGGAGTCTGATGCTGCTACTGCCGTTACCAGGACTGATGTTTATGCCTGTGAAGAGTGTGGGAAGACCTTTACGGACCGTCTGAACCGGAATCTCCATGTGCGCGTCCAGCACGGCGAAGAGAAGAAGGCCCACGACTGCACCAATTGTAACAAGACCTTTACGAGAAAGGAGTATCTCCTTGACCATCTGAAGAAATGTTTGGAGACCTATACATGTATGGAATGCGGCCAGGAGTTTAACCAACTACTCCATTTTAACCGACACCAGAGCGTTGCCCACCGACCAGTTCCTGTACCAGCTAAAAGGAAGACCGATGAACCAAAGAAAGGACCAACCAAACAACCACGGACCACGACGACCACCCGATATGATGTTGACCCGATTGATTTTGACAAGAATACGATGTCTGAAGAAGAGACCGATGAAATTCTGAATGTGTTCGAAGATAATTGGGGTTCTATTAGAACTCGACATATGATGAACAGAAGAGTCCAGGACCCGTATAACTACCGGATCAACGATGTTAACCTGAAGATGATGAATGATGAATTGATGACTACCGTATTTCTGCCACAACACTTAAGATTTAAAATTAATCTTAGTTTTGCTTTTATCCTGAGACACAATGAAACGAATGAACTGAAATATTACCATCCATCACAAAACAACGCCCGGGTACTTGATGTTCCTCAACTAGTATGCTGCCAAGAAGACTTTGAAGAATTCCTTCTAAGAAGATATCCTAATGGGCCAAGTTAAAACAACCCAACACCAAATGGCTTGTGGTGCGAGTTGCCAACGTCACCTTTTATGTGAATAAGCTGAAAGACCACCCAATTGGAATGGTAGAAGATCTTCCCGATTATATTCTCCAGAACAAAGCAGTAAATGCTTTGGTGAAAGATGAAAATAACCAGTTTATCTACGATGACAACCTGTGTATCTTCCGCTGAAGAGAAAAGAAGCCAAAGAATGAATTCCGTGGAGTAACTTTAGCCGAATTACTCGACTTGGAGAAATGTTTTGAAGTAAACATTCAAGTATATGAACTTCTCAAGAATGATGATGACCAAATTACTGCCAAATTAGTACAGAGATCTCATAGAAAGTTTGAGAATACCATGTATTTGAACGTCTACAAGAACCATTTTAGCTACATCATCGATATAGACCAATACTGCAAATCCTTTGAATGCCGCAAATGCGGCAATTTATGGAAATCTGCACGATTTCTACGTCGTCACGAGAAAACTGGTACAGATGAAGTGAATTAACAATATGTCGGCGGTGTATCCCATCCATCCCAGTCAGTATTTGATTTGTTAGAAGATGACGGTATAGAAGTGCCTGAAGAGAAGAAGTTTTATCCATACTGTGCAACCTTTGATTCTGAAAGTTACTTTGTCAAATCTAGTCTACCTGTCGACAGTGATAAACTGATATGGGAAGCAGAACACAGACCATTGAGTGTGAGCATATGTAGTTATGTTCCAGAATACCAAGAACCGAAGTGTTTTATTACAAACGGAAATTCTCAAGAACTTGTTGAAGAAATGATGACATACCTCACAGATATATAATCTCATTGCCACCAACTTATGCAGACCTATCATGCTTGGACCTTATTTAAACTCAGACAGAAAATTGATGAAACGCTGGAAGCAGAAGCCAGAGCTACTGGAGAAGATACATCCAAGATGCACCCTTTACAGAAGTTAGAGAATAAATTTCAAGACTACCTGCAAGAAATGCCCGTCATCGGATTCAACTCTGGAAAATACGACATGAATGTAGCCAAGGGTGAACTGATGGCATACCTGATGAGACAGAATCCACTCAAGTTTGCAGTGAAGAAATCTAATAACTACATGTGCGGCTCGACAGAATCTTTCAAGTTTGTTGATATTTGCAACTACCTCGCTCCAGGATTCAGCTATGACAAGTTTTTGAAAACATTTGGCTGTTCCGTGACGAAGGGATTTTTACCATATGAATGGATCGACAGCTTGGACAAATTGGATCAAGACCACCTACCAGACCATGAAACCTTCTACAGTTCTCTCAAGAAAGAAAATATATCCAATGAAGAATACCAGTACTGCCAACATGTAAGGAACGACCTGGAGATGACAACTTTCCGTGATTTTCTGATCTGGTACAATAACCGAGATGTAAAACCATTCCTTGAAGCGGTTGACAAGCAGTTTGCTTTCTTTCAAGAACGCCACATCGATATGTTTAAAGATGGTATCAGTGTTCCGGGCCTTACGTTAAAATACCTGTTCCAGCAGGGGGGGGGGGGGGGGGGGGGGTGGAGGGGGCACTAAAAATTTGCAAGACGTCACGTCCTATTTTTTATTCGGCTCCTTTTTACACCCACCCACCCACCCACTACGTGCAAATATTCTACTACCGTTCTCATACACCCACCCACCCCCACTCTCCCATTAAAATCCAAAATAAACTTACCCCAATTGCCCACGTGGGGGCACGATGACGCTGTGTGCTGAGACGTACTGCACGCCGAGGTGCATATGTCTTCAGCCAATCTAACCCTGTCTGTGCTGTGTAGTACGCAGTACCGCTGTGCAGTGTGTAGTACAGTCGTGGGTTATGATGTTGAAGAGCTGACAGCTGCTCGTCGTTGCTTGGTGGTTCTCTCCGGGTACTCTAGCTTCCTCCACCCGTAAACCTGTCACCGACACGATATGACCCTGGTTGTTAAAGTGTCGTTAAACACCAATAAATAAATAAATCAATTAATAAATAAATAACTTGGGTTGAATGTAGTGCATCAGAGAGAATTTTCCCAAAATACTGTCTGCACGTTTTCTACATTTCGAATAAGACACCCACCCCCTACTAACGAGTGACATTTTTCCAGATTAAGCCCAATATTCTCACATATAAAGACGCCTTGTTGTATTTATGTTAAGAGTGTGATGTACAGCATCATCTTTAAGGTTTGAAACACAGCTGATGGTATATATTAGCTGATATATTGATATATTTTTAAAAAATTTAAAAAATTGCACAAGTTGGAAATGCACATTTTTGGCGCACTCAAGAGACAACCCACCCCCACGTCACGTCTTGCAAATTGTTGGTGTCCCCCCCCCCCCCCCCCCCTCATGGTTCCAGACCATAAAGGATGACACCTACTTCACATTATTCAACCAGAAAAACAAAGACCTGCATCACTTAGTGAAAGATAATATCGTTGGTGGACCTTCAATTATCTTCAACCGGTACCACTAGAAAGATGTTACCCGAATCAGAGAAACAAAATATGGTGAAGAAGCAAAACCATGTGGAAGTATTGTAGGCTTTGATGCGAATGCATTATATCTATGGTGCCTAATGCAAGAGATGCCAACGGGTTGGAGTATTAGACGTCGTGAAGAAAACCAGTTTAAACTAGAACATCCTATGAAGTATGGTAAAATGGCTGAACAATGGTTCGAGTTTTTATCGATGAGAGATGACATCCACATCAGACATCAGTTTTACGGAGCTGAAAAAAAGATTGGTCGAAGACAGTTGCCTGTTGATGGTTGGTGCAAAGAGACACAGACTGTATACCAATTCCATGGCTGCTTCTGACACGGACATACCTGCATGAAAGATAAGAATGGCCTTCCAATCCTCCATAATGAAGTCAGAGATAAATCCATGAAAGAACTGCTACAAGACACCCGTACCAATGCAAATTACATCACCGATTTGGGCTATAGACTTGCTGAAATCTGGGAATGTGAGTGGAGAGAGATGAAGAAGACCGATGCCACACTCAAAGCCTTCCTGAAAGAGAATTTTTCAGACAAAATAGATGGTGCAATGACAAATGAAGAAGTATTGAAGAAAGTGAAGTCCGGTGAACTGTTTGCTTTGGTCGAATGTGATATACAAATACCTGATCACCTGAAAGAGTACTTTGAAGAGATGACACCTATCTTCAAGAATACAGATATTTCCATAGATGATATTGGTGAACACATGAAGTCCTTTGCTGAGAAGAATGGAATAATGACGAAACCCCGTAGAAGTTTGATCGGAAGCTGTGTAGCAGAAAAAAATGTTGTTTGCGACCCCTTTGCTGCAGTGGTACCTCCAGCATGGTATTGAAGTTGACCACGTCATGAATATGAACCAAGAAGATGTTTTGAAAAATTTGGAGATGAAGTATCTGAAGCTAGAAGACAAGGAGATGTTGACCCTGCCAAGTCGATCCTTGCCCACACCATGACGCTGTTGGGAAATTCTGGATATGGCAAAACAGTTACCAACAAAGAGAAGCATCGACGTGTGTGCTATTGCAATGATGAAGAAGTCACCAAAGCTGTAAATGACATGTCCTTCAGAGCATTGAATCCATTAGATGAAACTTTATATGAAGTCGAACTCAACAAGAAGACCATCAAGTTGGATCTGCCACTTTACATCGGATTCTTTGTTTACCAGTATGCGAAACTCCGGATGCTTCGGTTCTATTATGATGTCATCGATACTTTTATCAACAACCAAGATTTCGAATATGCTAAAATGGGCACAGATTCTGCATATCTATGTACCTCGTCACCATCCATAGATGAATTTGTGAAACCAGAGAAGAGAGTAGAGTTTTACAACGAGAATCACAGGTGGTTTCCATCAGAGTGTTGTGATTTCCACAGAGATGATGATGTGAAAACCAAATTAGAAGGCAAAGAATGGCTGTCACCCTCATGTTGCCAAGAAAGATGCGTTTTGACAGGAGAACTCCAGGCTTGTTCAAGGTAGAATGGCAAGGAACCGGCATTGTTGGACTGTGTAGTAAAACATATTATTGTTTCGGTGCCACCAATAAATTTAATTGTAAAGGAATCAGCAAACACCGCAATGATTTGGCGAAAGACAAATATTTGCAAGTTTTGAAGACTCAACAAAGTGGATCCGGCATCAACCGAGTTTTTGTTATGAATGACAACACTATGTATACCTACCAGCAGAACAGAGATGGATTATCGTATTTCTACCCAAAACGAAGAGTTTTAGAAGATGGAGTTAGCACCATACCACTAGAGATTTAAAGAAGGAACAAGTGTCATATTTTCTACAACCAGAAAAAGTCTAGCTTTTGCCTACAAAAAGTCCTGTTTAGTTGACCGAAAAATTCCTAAAAACCGAAATGGTTTTTAGGTGGTCTACTCAATCATGTTAGGTTCACCAAATTTTTTTCTAAAGTCCAATATTGCAGTTTTTTTGTTTTTTTCTCTCCAAAGTCCTTTATGGCAGTATTTTTCTCTAATTAAAAAGTCCTTTAGAGAATGCCATAAAGTCCTATATGGCATTTTCTAAAGTCCTTTATGGCATTCTCTAAAGTCCTTTATGGCAGTCCTCATAAAGTCCTATATGGCATTCTCTAAAGTAATTTATGGCATTCTCTGAAGTCCTTTATGGCAGTCCTCATAAAGTCCTATATGGCATTCTCTAAAGTCCTTTATGGCATTCTCTAAAGTCCTTTATGACAGTCCTCATAAGTCATATATGACATTCTCTAATCCTTTATGGCATTCTCTAAAGTCCTTTATGGCAGTCTTCATAAAGTCCTATATGGCATTCTCTAAAGTCCTTTATGGCATTATCTAAAGTCCTTTGTGGCAGTCCTCATAAAGTCCTATATGGCAGTATTTTTCTCTAATTAAAAAGTCCTTTATGGCAGTCCTCATAAAGTCCTATATGGCATTCTCTAAAGTCCTTTATGGCAGTATTTTTCTCTAAGTAAAAAGTCCTATATGGCAGTCCTAAAAAAAAATCCTAAATGGCAAGTCTTACAAGGCAATACATTTTTCTGGCATAAAGATTTTTCAATTTTTTTTATTTATTCTAATACAGAGAGTTTTTTGTCATCATCATCATGTTATAATTTCCTGGTATACTTTAGGCTAACCCTTTTGGAAGTGGAGGATACTTTTAGTTTACCCATATTGAAACCAGATGATACTTCTTTATTCCAAACTTTTTTAGTTTCATTCAAAACTTTTTAGTTCCATTTATTTTTAAAAAAATGTTGATTCATGGTATCTTTTAGGTTACCCCTATTGGAACCAGATAAAACACATTTTGTTTTTGTAACAAAGTTTTTTTTAGTTTCATTCAAAACTTTTTAGTTTCATTCAAAACTTTTTAGTTCCATTTGTTTTAAAAAATGTTGATTCATGGTATCTTTTAGGTCACCCCTATTGGAACCGGATGATACACATTTTGTTTTTGTTCCAAACTTAGTTTCATTCAAAACTTTTTAGTTTCGTTTAAAAAAAAAAGTTGATTCCTGGTGTCTTTTAGGCTACCCCTGTTGTAAAACCAAAGGAATAAATCATCATCATCATTACTAAGAAATTCTCTGTTGTGAATATTTAAAAGAAATGAGAAATTTTTATGATAGAAAACTGAATTGCTAAGTTGGATATGTTGTTTTCTTTTTTTAATGAACAAAAAAAAATTCCCCCAAAGAGGGTATGAACTGTGGGGGTGGGAATGCACTCGAGCTACTTGACGTATCTCCATCGGACAGAGGTTTATAGCTTGACCTGTCCCAAGCCCGTATAAAATGCAGAGGGCCATATCCCACAGTTCAAGGATCAAGATTGCAGTTTGATCGCCAAACTGACCAATCAGATCGAAGTTAATCAACCAATCAGATTAGTATATTACCATTGTGTTTCTTTCCCATTGACTTCTATACTAATTTTCTAAATTTTCCAACTTTAACCTATAATCCTGTAGGAAACAAACATAAACCCCAATCAAGAATCAAAAAGTCGATCAAAATTTGTTGAACTGGGGTGATGTTTTCAAGCACGTCCGTCAAAGATATATAAGATTAGGCAAAGCATGGACTTGGCATCATTCACGATCGAACCATTGACCAGAGAAGATGTTCCGTATTGGCAACAAGCAGACTTATGCTAACGTCACCCAGTACCAGGGTGAACTGAAGATTCATCTCAGAAAATACTTTGAGGGAAAAGACCAGAAACCTTATCCTACAAAGACTGGTATTGCTCTATCTTTAGAAGAATGGAATGCCTTGAAGTCCCAAATAGAAGAAATAGATGCAGCCATCAAAACCTAACAACTTTAACTGAAGTTCCTGAAGACACTAAACCTACTACACCTACTAACCATGAAGACTTCAAAAAACAATTCAAAAACCACCTTTGAAGAAGAAGAAGAAAAAGAAGAAGAAGAAGAAGAAGAAGAAGAAGAAGAAGAAGAAGAAGAAGAAGAAAGGAGAAGAAGAAGAAGAAGAAGAAGAAGAAGAAGAAGAAGAAGAAGAAGATCACAGTGAGAATAACCCAACCACGACCATTGACCGTTGATGAAATTGATAGTGAACTTTGCTTGGCATATGCTCATTATGTCGAAGAGAACATTGGTGCTGTAGTGAAAGAAAAATGCTATGGATGTACAGTCGATCACCCAAGTCAGATTCAGCTCAGTGTATGCCTAATGATGTTTGAAGAGAAGATTATAACATGTTTTAGTGAAGCACTCGAAAGAGTTAACAAGAATGATGTCCACCTACTGTGGCACCATAATACTTCTGGAATGAATCCACCACCAGTACAGAAAGAGTATGAAGATATGTTCGAGAAACCTCTCATAAATGAACAGAGATGTTGTATTATGGATTTGGTGATTGCATTCATGACCTCCAAGAAGCCACTCAGTTTGAAGATGTAAATAGATGTTGTAAATAGATGTTTGTTTTTTTATAAAAAAAAGAAAAAAAGAAGAAAACAAGTATAAAATGAAGATAAAAAAAAAGTGGTAATGACGCTTAGGTTATTTGATGTTTATCTTCTTGACAAATATCAAACAAACTTAACCTGTCCCCAGCCATTAAGTCAGAGGGCCACCAATTCTAAATATTTTTGGATGACGGTCAAAAAGACCACCTCTCCAAAAGGTATAAAAGGGGAGTAGTAGTCACGTTCAGTGGGGGCCACCCCCCTAAAAGGTATAAAAGGAAGTAGTACCCACATAGAACAACAAAGATGGATCCTCGTTGGAAGCATTCATTCACTTGTTTATTGTGTGGTCCCACGGGTAATGGTAAATCATCCTTTGTAAATCGGGTTATTCAAAACATTCAAGATATTATATCACCTGTTCCAAGTGACATCATTTGGTGTGAATGGCAACCATTGTACAATTCTTTACCCCAAGTAGAATTCGTAGATGGTCTCCCTCAAGAATTAAAATCTGATAGTTTAGTCATATTGGATGATCTGATGCTCGATGCAGATGTTCGAGTGTCCAAATTATTTACTAAAGGTAGTCATCACCGTAAGATTAGTGTGATGTACATTGTTCCAAATTTATTTGACAAAAATAATGTCCATAGGACTGTAGCTCTCAATAGTCATTCTCTCTCTCTCTCTCTCTCTCTCTCTCTCTCTCTCTCTCGCTCTCGCTCTCTCTCTCTCTCTCTCTCTCTCTCTCTCTCTCTCTCTCTCTCTCTCTCTCGATCTCTCTCTCTCTCTCTCTCTCTCGCTCTCTCTCTAAATTGCTGTTATATTTTGCTGTTAGTTTTGATGTTACATCTCGACATAGCATAGCATAGCATAGCATTAGCACGCTGGACAGTCCGTCTCCACGATGGGCCACAATACTACCCATCGGGTTACAGAATGAAAGATGGAAGACCTGAACTTGCCGTACTCTTTATTCTCTGTCCAGTAAGGCTGAAGTTGTCTGATGTGAGTTTAGAATGACTTACTTACTAGATGGCAGCGATGCTGAATTATCTGTCGGGGATGCCATAGTGGCTATTGTTACTCTCATATGTATAAGGTACAGTTTTGGATTCCTGTATGTGTGCATGCTATACAGTATACAGGCATCAAATGCTTATACGTATATGTATATATGCCTTTCGTTAGATGTTTTCGAATATTCTGTCTGTCTGACTGTCCTTCTGTCTGTTTGTCGCTTACCGTTTCTTTTTCCTTCTGTAGGTACCTACCCATCTCCCCCACTCTCCTACTGCCACCCCCTGTCTCTCTGTCTCTCTGTCTCTCTCTGTCTCTCTTCCTCTATGTCTCTGTCTCGGTCTCTATCTTTCTGCCTATCTCTTACCATGCGCCAGTCCATCTCCACGATAGGTTACAGGCCAATCCCTCGGGTTATAGACTGGAGGACTGAAGGCCATAATTCGCCATACTCTCTATTCTCAGTCCAGAATGGCTGAGGTTGTCCGACGCGAGTTTAACACAACTTATTTTAGTCGCTGGCAACGATCTTAAACATTTAGTCGGTGATGCTAACGCGCCTTAGTGGATACAGTTAATTTCATAGGTACAAGTTACAGTTTACACTCTCCTACTGCCCCTCCCCCCCCCCCCCGTCCCTCTGTCTCTCTCCCTCTATGTCTCTGTCTCGGTCTCTATCTTTCTACCTATCTCTTACCCTGCGCCAGTCCATTTCCACGACGAGTTACTGGCCAATCCCTCGGGTTATAGACTGGAGGACTACAGGCCACAACTTGCCATACTCTCTATTCTCGGTCCAGAATGGCTGAGGTTGTCCGACGCGAGTTTACCATAGCTTATTTTAGTCGCTTGCAACGATCTTAAACATACAGTCGGTGATGCTAACGCGCCTTAGTGGATACAGTTAATTTCATATGTACAAGTTAGAGTTTTATAATCCATATATAATGTATAGCTTCTATATGTTTATATGATATGTAGCGTGTATGTATATGTATATAGTCGATGTCATGTGAAAAGTCCATGTATATATCTATGTTGGGCATAAGTATGCAAGCATATATGTATATATGCCCTTCTCTTAATCACATCACTCCAAATATACCCGTGTCTCTCTGTCTATATGCCTATCACTCTGTATGGTCCTTACCCTCTCTTTCTTAATTTCTCGACTTAAAATATTCCTACCATTCTCCCTCATCCTCTCTCTCTCTCTGTCCGTCTCTATCTCCCCCTCGCTCTCACACGCTCCCCCTCTCTCTATCTCTACTCTCTCTTTCTCTTTCTCTACATCTCTCTCGCCCTCCATCTCTTGCCTTCTCAACCGGACCACGTATCACATAGGTGATGGTGCTGTTGAGTTTTTAAATTCTCCGAAATGGCAAAGTTATACCTGACGTAAAAGTGGTAAAACATGTCCCACTATGGGTTTCTTCCCTCTTGTTATTATTTTACAAAAAAAAACAAACACAGTATACCTCGATGTGAAATGTAAATTAAATCCTTCGTTCATTTATGTTATAAGTGTTTGCCTTGCCGAAAGAGTTGTGATTATTTACAAAACTAACCAAATATGAGTCAGATCAACTTCTGTAGTATGAACTGTCGGGGTCTCGCTTCAGATACTGTAAAGCGAAGGGATTTCTTCTCCCGCTTCAGGAACATGTGTGACATTGCTCTTTTAGTAGACACCCATTCCAGTAAGAAGACCGAATTACCGTGGAAGCACGAATTGGGTTTAGATGCCTTTTTCTGCTCGAATACAAGTCACAAGCGAGGTACAGCTATACTGTTCAGAAACACATTTAATAGCCCAAGAACATTAGGTTTCACTAGAGAAAAAAATCGGAGAAAGCTGATTTTTTCAGGGAATGTCGAGTACATGTCACTGAACGATTAGACAAAAGTCCCCTAAAATCCCAGTTGAGCTTTTTTTTCTACAGCCTTTTTTCGAAAACGCGTTTGAAAAAAATAAAAAAAAATCGCACGAACTTTGTAACCTCGAATTGATCCAACTGTATTTTTTGTTTACGCGTATTTCGAGCTACATAAAGTCTAATATACATTTACCTAGAGGAAAATGTGCATTCTGTGACAATTTCTGCGAAAAATTATTGAAAATTCACAAAAAAGTATCGGATTTACGCAAAAAATGACGATTTTCCTAACGGATTTGCCCAAAGGGTCGTAGTACAGAACGGGATGTTAGTTGGACAGACGATAAAAAATCCACCACCATTTGAAGACTTTTATCATTGCTTACAAAATAGACATTATGGAAGACCCCCTCTGCTTCTGGCCGAGTTCCCCTTTTGGCATAAAATTCGTCAGCATGAGAACTCAACTATTTTCGGGCTTGGGACCGAACAGACACGTCTGTGTCTGGCAGCATTAGATCAATAAATAATATTTACAGAATGTACAAAAATCAATAAATAATATTTACAGAATGTACAAATCAATCAATATGGATTAAGTTACATTGACTATTATCAACGCTATATACAGAAATGACATGACCTATACAAGAAGTCCATTGTCTAGCGACCACCCCCAATCCGTCGGAGGAAGCGAAGTGCCCAGCTATTGTTGGACCTGGAGATAACATCTGTAGACATGTTGTTGTGCAGCATCGCTGCTTGGTGGGAGTGAGGCTAGGTCGATGGGTTTATTCAGTTTAGATTTTGATACATTACGCTTGTAAGTGACATATCTATATTGGTCGAGAGAGGAAACAGTTTTACTCCCGTATAAGATCAGGAGAAGTTGTTCGGCTACTGCACTTGGTGTACTGTCATCCGCCAAAATTGTGTTGACATACTGTTGTGAGTCGCTAGTAACATCGGAGACAATTGTACTGAATACTTTCTTCTTACCAACTCGAAAGAGTGCAGAAGTAGTGTCACAACCACTTATAGAATGTGCTATAAGGAGGTTGCTTCTATGGTCACCCATTTTGGTTGCTATTTCACTAACGGAAACTAGTAAGTTTGGGGTAATGGAATGCATCATGTGAATATTACATCCAGGTTGAACTCGAGAGGTAAGAATGACTAACAAGTCTGTGTCTGTTCCCACAACGACAACATTGTTGTCATCTTGAGCGATGTCAAGTGCAGTTTCGGCTATCAGTACATCAGCATCAGCCTCGGCCTGCTTGGACTGAATATTGATAGCAAATAGCTCCTGCATTAGAAGATCGATCAGTTGGGTTTTGTTCTTGGCATTTGCAAGGAAATCGGATTGGGGTGTGGTGGCTGGTAACTCGGGTGAGATATTGATATCAATGGAATGCCTGTCTTTAGATCTACGGGCTTGTTCCATGCCCTTTATCGACATTGTACAAGCATAACCATCAAAAACAACCACGACGTTCGCCCCAAAATGTCTCACTAGATAATTGGAATATGATGTACATATGTCCTTATATGACGACTGTTTAGGCCATACAACTGCCCTCAATAAAAATCCACCATCTACAACAAACAGAGAATGTTCTAGGATTTTAGTTTGCTCGGAACCGTCTGTTTTGAGGATCTTACCGAGCGTGCTTTTCTGTGTCTTCCTCATTCCAGCAGAATCAAACAATGATGGTGGTTTCGGGGCGAGTTCATATTTGAGATACTCTTCCATCTCTGCTTGTGACTGAATAACACATGTGATGCGGTTGAACAGAATTGTGGGGTCAATCACTACCTTACTTCCACGGACTTTGATGCTATTTGCCATCGATGCGAAAGACTTCACAGTGTCAACACGTCGTAGTTTGATGCTGTTGAACGTTTTGCTTACAACATTCGATACGCAACATTCACCAATTTTGCGAACTTGGTCACAGTTCACAGTTTCGTCGGCCACAAGCCCGGTCGCTATAGAGACTAATTGTAGTGGATCTCTATTCTGAAAGGGGGAATGCACTCTGAGCCAGTTCAATAATTTGGTGATATAATTGGCATCAGTCAATTGTGAACTTTGACGGAGATCCCGATGTTGTTCGCCATGACCAGTGTGAACATGAACAAAATTTTCGAGAGCATTACATATCGGAAGGCAAAGAGGTAGTCCATGTACCCATTTCGCAACAGTGCTATCGGTTATTCCCCTGCCATGTGTGAGACCACCAGGGAGCTTGAACATTCTCATTAAACACTGCTCTATGGTCTGATCAGAATATATCCCGTCCCAGAATTTATCTGAGCGCCTTATGGTAAAGTAACCTTTCTCAGTGAACAACTTCAAATCATCCTGTTGCATTATTTCTGTTAGCTCATTCATCTGCTGCAAATAGAGATGAGAACTTTTTGCGTATGCAAAATGACCACCTGCGTGAAATACTGGAATCATATTGCGAACACAATATGTGTGGAGTCCCCAGTCGCCTGTGCGCTCTGCTCTCAAGAACAACTGGAGAAGACCTATTTGCTCGTAGTATTGTACCCAAAGCTTTCCTGTGCGTCCTACGGACGCATTCTGGAGCAGTTCGTGTAATTTTGACAGTAGATGGTTGACACAATTGAAACAATGATGCTATAATACGGTATTTGAATGAGAAAAGTCGATGCCGTTTGAATTTGAGTTTAGGGGGTATGGTTAATATTTCACACGTTTCACCAGTTCATTATGGAATAAATGACTATTGTTATATATCATTATAAAGCCACTGCTTTTCTGCAATTTTTGATATATAATTTAACTCCCAAAGTAGTCGTAGATTTGATTTAATGGACGTTGTGTACCGTTGTGTGTATGAAAACAATAAATTTTTTTTTTTCGTAATTTTGTACATTTTCGTGAACATTTCACCATTGAGTGTGAGGATTGGTACAAAGTTGTCATTTTCTGTTGGGGATATGTATTCTCAATATAATTCAGCACGATATTTATGATTCTCACCCTACTAAGGCGAATAAGAATGAGAAATATCGAGCTGGGTCGAATTTTTTTTTTAATTTTTTTTTTCATCAAAAAAACGCTATAACTAAAAAAAGCTCAACTCGGATTCGCGGGGACTTTTCACACTTTATCCGCAATTTGTGTCCCGGAAACATATAAAAAAATCAGCTTTCTCCGATTTTTTTCCTTACTTTCTCATTTTTATGTCTAATGTGCCTGGACTATAAATACGAAATAAAAAATGAGATTTATGACACTTCTGGAAACTTCATTATACTAGACATCGTGGTTCAGGATAATTGTATGACAATTGCAATAGTATATGGACCAAACAATGACTCACCCGATTTTTATAACGATTTGTTCGATAAAATAGAAAGCGTAGGGAACACTTCTATAATAATTGGTGGTGATTGGAACATCCCAATGGACTATCGCCTCGACACCAAAAACTACAAAAATAAGAACAATGTAAAAGCCCAACAATGTGTATCTAATTACATGGAACTTTTAAATCTGAATGACGTATGGAGACAACAAAATCCATCCTGCAAACGTTTCACGTGGAGGGGTCCAAATAATAAATCTGTTCGATTGGATCATTTCTTAATAACTTCTGACCTCCAGGACCTAGTTCAGTCAACTGACATTGAGCCCAGTTACCGCTGAGATCACTCTCCTGTATCCGTCGCTCTCAAATTTATAAAACAAGAAAAGGGTAGAGGGCTTTGGAAATTTAATAATAGCTTATTATCTGACCCAGAATATGCAACAGCTGTTAGAAATACCATTTTTGAAACAATAAAACAATACTGTATAAATAGTAAAAGTGATATATCTAACAACCCACATAACGTTAAGCTCACTATAAATGATCAGCTTTTTGGGGAAACACTAAAATTAATGATACGCGGTAAAACAATTTCATCTTACTTGAAACGAAAAAATCAAAACTCTGAAACATATATAGAAAGTAAATTAAAAGAACTACATATAAAATTAGATAGTGGGGATGAAACAGTTAGAGGTGAGATTCTATCTTTGGACTCCGAACTGAAACAACTGTGATTCAAAAAAGTGCAAGGCATTATAATAAGAACTAAAGCAAAGTGGAAAGTAGAAGGGGGAAAACCGACAAAATACTTTTGTAATTTGGAGAAAAGGCAATATACAGAAAAATTAATAGGAAAATTAATTAAAGATGACAACACAGAATGTACAGATATTAAAGATATTATTTCAGAACAAAAACGTTTTTACAAAAATTTATATAGTTCCAAGATAAATACTCCTTCAGTATATACAGATGACATGTTTTTCGATAATAATAACCCATTTCTAAAGAAACTTGATGCCGAAGACAATATTTTACTAGATGATCCATTGACAGCCTCTGAATGCTTAGCTGCTTTGAAAAACATGAAATGCGATAAATCGTCCGGCTCAGATGGATTTACTTCCGAATTTTACAAATATTTCTGGAAAGATATCGGTTCTTTTTTGGTTAAATCGCTAAATGCTGGTTACGAAAACGATACATTCTCAATTACACAAAGACAAGGTATAATAACATGCATTCCAAAGGAAAGAAAATCTAAACTGTACATTAAAAATTGGCGACCTATTTCTCTTCTAAACGATGATTTTAAAATTGGCTCTTCGGCAATAGCATCTCGTATAAAAACGGTCCTACCCAAACTTATCTCTGAAAGTCAGTTGGGTTTTGTAAAAGGGAGGTTTATTGGGGAATCTACACGTCTAATTACTGACCTGATCGACAAGTGCAAATCGAGTAATATCCCGGGAATGTTTGTATTATTGGATTTCGAAAAAGCCTTCGACTCTCTTGAATGGAACTACATTGAGAAAACCCTAAACTTTTACAATTTCAGTCCATCAATCATTCGTTGGTTTAAGGCTTTCTACAGTGACGTTTCCAGCTGTGTCTTAAACAGTGGTCATCTTTCAGAGTTTTTCAATGTGGAAAGAGGTGTAAGACAAGGGGACCCACTCTCCCCGTATCTATTTATCCTGTGTGTAGAAATACTGAGTGCTAGGTTAAAATTTAGTCCGGAAATAAATGGTATAAAAATAAACAATTCTGAATATATAATTAACCAGTATGCAGACGACAGCACCTTACTTCTTGACGATGATCAAAAATCACTCAACGCAGCCTTAAATATTGTTGATGAGTTTTCTCATTTATCAGGTCTAAAAGTAAATTTTGACAAAACTTATATAGTATGGATCGGTTCTCGTAAGGGTTGCGGTGTGGAACTAAAAACGGACAAACCGATAAAATGGAATCACGGTGAAGATTTTACCATTTTGGGAATAAAATACAATTTAAGTAATACAAATTACCTGGATAAAAATTTTATATAAAAATTAGAAAAAATGCAGAAACTATTAAATGATTGGTCATTAAGAAATCTTACCCTTGTTGGAAAAGCTATGGTGTTAAAAACTATTGCTCTTCCAATTATCATACACTCTCTCACAGTCCTTCCCAACCCACCCGATTGGATTATCGCTAAACTCCAGAAAATGGTTTTCACATTCCTTTGGTCACATAAGAAAGACAAAATCTCTACCATGATAAACACAGTGGAGAAAGGTGGTCTCAAAATCCCGCACATTAAAACCCTATGTAATTCATTAAAAATTATTTGGGTTAAGAAGCTCTTAGACCCGGAAAATTCATCACAGTGGAAAACACTGGCACTTGATAACTTTGAAAAATTTAGATTCAACAATGTTTGGCATTTTACAAAGATGGTCTACAAAAATTAGCGGAATCAATGCCCCCATTCTGGCGAAATGTTGTAATTTCGTGGTCACTCCTTCAAGACTATTCTATATCAACATATAAGGATATTTTATCACAACCAATATTTTATAATAAAAGTATCAAATTAAATAATGCATGCCATCATTTAGAAAAATGGTTTGCAGCTGGTGTGTTTTTTATAAACGATATTGTAGATTCTAACAGAAATTTCTTAACACATGGAACATTTAAAACCAAATACAACTTAGATATCCCGTTCACTACATACTTGGGATTGATAAATTCCATACCCCAAAACTGGAAAAAAATAATCCAAGAATGTACACAAAAAATTGATGTTGTGGAGAATGCATTAGTATCCCGCTTAAAGTCAACTGCCAAAGTTAATAAAGATTTTTACGGTCTTTTCCTGAACAAGATAGCTGTACCTGCAAGAAAATCTGAAGCAAAATGGAGCGATGAGCTTAGATATGATATAAGCACAGACGAATGGCAATATGTATACAAGACAACATTTACTTCTACCAGCGACACATATTTACAGACACTACAGTTCAAAATAAATCACCGTATATTATACACCAATTCTAAACTATTTTGTAGTGGTCTTTCAGAAACTCGGCTCTGCCGCTTTTGTTTTAATTCAAAAGAATCAATAACACATCTCTTTTACGATTGTTCACATTCAAAAACAGTTTTACTTCAACTCATAGAAAAGGTTAATACTGTTTGTAATTCAAATGTTCAGGTCAGCCCAAAGGAAGTAATATTAGGAATGCAAACAGAAGCTCAGTTATCCGACATACTATGTATATGTTTACAAATTTTTAAAAAATATATATTTTCATGTAGTCTTGAAAACCGGCTACCCAACTACACCACGTATACAGAAGTTTTAAAGAATTACAGAACTATCGATATATACTCACTCTATTTATACTCGTTTGGCAAGGCAAAAAAATCAAACTGAGATGGGAGACAATATCTAAAATATTTAGCTAAATTTAAGTGTCTTCTATAACCACACAAGCCCATGTTGAATTTTGATTGGAAGAATTCTTTACACATTGTATATATATATATATATATATATATATATATATATATATATATATATATATAATGTGTGTGTTTGATGTAATAGATCTCAAACAAGATACTCCTGAACACATGAGATTAAGAAGTCAAATTTTTCCTGGGGAAACCCAATATGTGTACCTCCGAAAAGTATAAAAGGGAAGCAACGAGTCGGTCTGTCTCAAGTCAGAAGTATGTCTGACCATCTCAAGCGCAACATCGCTCTTCTCAAGGTTCTTATTAAATTGAAACCCACACTCGTCAAATCCATACTAAAACATGCAGACAAACAATTGATTACTTGTTTGTGTGACTGTGCCTCGAATATACTGAAGGGGGCAGTACCTCTGACCAAAAGCTCAGAGAACCAAACTCGTTCGTCAGACGCAACTAGTGAGAGCAGTGGCAAATAAAGATACCTCTGACAAAAAGAGGAGACAAATCTTGCAGAAAGGTGGGTTCTTGGGGCATTGCTACCTCCTGTAGTATTGGGTGCTGTTAAAGGTATTTTTGGATGATGGAATATGCAAAGAAGATAGCTTTGGTAGAACCAAGGTTATTGGAACGTCTACAAGAGACTCCAAGACAACCAAATGAACTGACTGTTTCATCACTAGATAGAGAAATGAGAGATATTCTTGATGCCCATTTTCTTTCAGCTGATGAAAAGATGACTCAATAGAATCAACTTTTACAAAGATATTTGACATTTCAACAAAAGGTAATGGCTCCTCGACCAATTAAAGTCGAATTCGAGAAAGATAATAAAGACGAAGACATTCTCGATTCTGTACCTATGACAATGAAGAGAAAGGGAAAGTTGTTGTTGAACAGTATTAGAAGTGACCTAAATATATCTTGGAATGAGAAGGGTGAATTCGTCTACAAAGATCAAACAGTGGTCTGGTCGAATGTAACAGATCTTCTAAACGATTTACTTAGAAGACGAAAATCTTTCCAACCAAAGGGATGGGAAGTGTTGGCCGAAGCTTTGAGAGATAGTAACATACCCCAAGAATTGATTGGTCATAAAGAACGTTGGGATTTTATGAAACAGGCACTGATAAAGTCGGAACCTAAGCAACCAAAGAAAACAGAAACGCCAAAGTGGACCGAAAAAAGGTATAAATAGAGTTGACACTTGAACAAGGCAGTCATGGAAGCATTATACTATAATTCTGAAGCGCCTGGTAGTTTTGGTGGTGTAGACGCTCTTCGTAGAGCGTCCAAGAAAAAAACTAAACAAGTTGTAAAATGGTTAGGGACTCAAGACACATACACTCTTCACACACCTGTTTGTCGTACATTTCCTAGAAGGAAAGTGATAGTTAGTGGTATAGATGCACAATGGCAAGCTAACTTGGTAGATGTTTCAAACATAAGTAAATTCAACAAAAACATAAAATTTTTGTTGACATGTATAGATGTGTTTAGTAAATATGCTTGGTTCATACCCCTCAAAAACTTGGTGATTCCACATTAAAAGCTTTTACTAAAATTTTTAAGCAAGGTCGTAAACCAGAAAAATTACAAACTGATCAAGGCAAAGAATTTCTAAACAGAAAATTTCAGAATTTTCTCAAAGATCACAAAGTCGACTTTTTCAATACACAAAATGTGGAAACAAAATGTTCCATCGTAGAAAGATTCAATAGAACTTTGAAAACCAAGATGTGGAAATATTTTATCAAGAACGATACACTAACTTTTCCGCTTCAAAACTTGGTGAAATCATATAATCATTCTCATCATCGTAATATAGGTATGGTCGCCATTGCCCTGAACTTTGAAAATCAAGAAGAGGTTTGGCAAAGGTTGTATGGACAACCCATAAAACACAAGACACCAAAGTACAAAGTAGGAGACAGAGTGAGAATCAGTAAAGTTAAGAAAACTTTTGAGAAAGGTCATTCGCCAATTGGACCAAAGAGTTATTCACAGTGGTAGCCACCACGAAAGGACATCCAGTCACATACATCTTACAAGATGATAATGGGGAAGTATTAAAAGGGTCGTTCTACACTGAAGAGCTTCAGCGAGTTTCACATAAAACTATTTACAAAATCGAACACGTACTCAAGAAACGTGGTCGAGGTAAGAAAAGGGAATTGTTCATAAAGTGTAAGGAATATCCAGCTTCGTTCAATTCGTGGATCAAGCAGAGTCAGCTCCCTTATAAAAGGAAGTGAACCTCTGAGGTTTCTTCAAAATGGAAGAAGGATCGAACGGTTCTTGGGCTCTGTTTGGAATTTTTTGGTAAAAATTTCACAAATAATCATTTTGTACATCATCATCATTACCAGTGTCGTTAATCCCACCCTCGAGAAAACAGACAGCAAGTTGTGGACTGCTCTCTTGAGTAGTAGCATAGGTTAATTGTTACCAAATCCAACCATTAAGAAAAAGTAATGTTTTATTTGACTCTACGAAGTAATAGTTCTATGAACGTGTTTCCTGAAAACACGTTGACTACGTACACCACTCAGTGATCACAACCAGTGAATCTCACGGGAGAATGGGAAGTAGGTCTGGCTGAGATTCGGTATCCAAATACTTGGTTCAATATTTGTGGAGAAGAAGTTTTCGTGACAGTCTTCTGGTCTTCGAAAAAGAATTACCGAAAATCGTCTCAAGACATTTCAATTCATGTTACAAAGTGAAAGTGTGAAAACCCCGAATGAACTGACAAAAGCTGGATTCTTTTATTTGGGGACAGGAGACAGAACTCAATGTTTTCATTGTGGTATTATTGTTCGTTTCTGGGAAACAGAAGAGAATGTTATAGAAGAACACAGAAAATATTCTCCAGACTGTTATTACATTCATAATTTACCACCTGAATTCATGGACATTGAAAAAGTTCAAGAAGAAGAAATGGCCATCAAAGAAGAAGAAATGGACACATCATTTCAAGAAGAAGATTCACGGAGGACAAAATGTAGTGTGTGTTTATTAGCTGAAGCCAATGTCGCTCCGCGACCAGGTAACCATTTGTGCCTGTGCAAAGACTGCTGTAAACCACTGAGAAGATGTCCAATCTGCAGAAAGACTGTGTATGAATATCTGACAATCTACATACCATAAAAAGATGTATTTTTGTTGTTGAATAAAAGAAATTAAATTGTAAAAATTGTGTTGTTATTTTTTTAACAAACCCAAAAACGTATCCTCAAAAAACCGAAATGAGGCTAAGAGTGATAGTAAATTAGACATCATACGACAAAAAAGGGATTCTCTTATATGGGTAGATCCTCACATGAGTATATGGTGGAACTTGAAGTTAGCTTCATGGCCTTCATGTACACATATGGGTCCCACTGTAATTTAAATAATGGTCAGAAAAAACAGAGGATTCTGGGTAAATTTGTCCTATAGCACTACGTGCAACTCTTATACAATTTATTGGGGAAAAAACGTCATGGGATCCAAAACGGGATTATGGGGAAACTCCGAACCAGAACACTACTCCAGTTCAATCAAACACACCCCGGTACCCTCTCAGTACTATAGCACTATGTGCTAAGCCAATAAAATGGGAAATCAAATAAAGTCAATTTCAGTGATTTGGAGTGGATTTGGGGGGATTGTCGGGTTGTTTGTGGTAATTAGATTTACTCCGATTCAATCGAACACACCCCCTGAACATACCCCCGTCGCATTGCAGAAAATTGGGTAACATAGCAACCACGTGCTACCATAGAAACCAAGATGGCGGCCTCCAGTATACAAAATGGACGGCAGAAACACGTATCACCCTAACAACACGTGCTGCGCATGCGCACTAACACCACGTATCACTATGGGGATGACGTCACAACATGGCCGCTTATGCAGGTTACCATGACAACACAACAGGGCGCCAATAGGTCACGTGACATGACGTCACTTCCGGGGTCCTGCTAATAAGGGGTGAAACGTGCGAGCTATACTAGTGCGATTGAAAAAAACACAATGTATGTAATATATTATTATTATTATGAGTTAATGTAATGTTTCACAACCGGGTGGATAAGAAAAGAACTTTTCATTTGATGTCCCATTGTATTACCCCAGTGCACAAAAGCAGAAAGTGCATGCTTTTTTCAAGTTCATTCAGTCAAACGCCAACACATGGCAAATCCACTGTAAAAAGAGAGGAGAATCATTCAGTATTTTTGTTTTTGTTGTTGCTGTATTTATATAACGCCACCTATTTTAAAATATTTCCACTCACGTTGAAAAACAATCAACTTTCCACGCACGTTTTGACTGTTAAAATCTTTTCTAACACAATGGTTTTACTTCAGTGACATATCTGATATGAAGTGAAATTGTTTCTGAATTAATTTAATCAGGGTGTACACTTGTCCAGTCATGTGATGTCTTCTGATGGTCATTTTCTAAAAATATCTGTCTGGATTGATGAGGCTTTCTTTTTGGAAATAGTGAAATACGCCATTCTCAAAATGTAGAACCGTGCCGGGTCAGAAGATCACCTCATAATTTATTGACAAATCTATGCTAGAGTACACATGTACATTTGAATTATTGAATGAAAGGATTCATTCACAGAACGACTTGTTACAAGGTAAGTGTATCTTTAATTAACATAAAAATCATATATTGATAATGTTGAAACATACTTCAGCTTTGAGCAGAGACAGCAAAATGAATGATGCACAAGATTCAAGTTGTTTTTTTTAATTTAATATGTCACATAACTACCTCTCTTGATACTTTCGGTTTCCATATGGTCTCAACCCCACCGACAGAGGAAGGGGGGAAAATATGATTTTCGTAATCTCCTCAACGTGTCCTTCAAAATGATAATCCACATGCCCAGCTATATAAAAAGAAAGATGTTTTGAGTTCTAGTCGTGACCCCCACCCCACGGCGAGGACTGAAAATATAATTTCTGTAACCTACTCGTCGATACCTTCAAGTTGATAAGTCACATGACTACCTTTTTAAAACGTTTGATTTTCTGATGGTCACACCCTCACCCCCAAGTTAAATGGAAAAAAAATAATTTTCGTAATCTTGAATAATCCTTCAAAATGATACATCACACGCCTGGCTTTATAAAAAGGAAGACGGTTTTCAGCTCTGGTCGTGACCCCACCCCAATGCGAGGATTGAAAATATAATTTTCGTAATCTACCTGTTGATACCTTTAATCTGATAGGTCACATGACTACCTTTTTGAAACTTTTGATTAGATTAAACATATTTTTATTTGCCATTCAACAATGCAAATCAGGATTGGAGGACAAGTGCTGACCACTTAGAAAACCCTCCGCTCCTGTACAAAGACTAACAGATTACAAAAGGCAGAACAAAATATAACAATATGTAAACATTATACACATAAGAAGTTAACTCAAAAGAGAGAGAGAGAAATAAAGAAAAAGAGAATAGAGAGATAGAGGGGGTGTGAGAGAGAGACAGAGAGAGAGACAGAGAGAGAGACTAGATAGAAAAATGGGTAAAAGCAGATTGAAATCAAAGAAGACAAACAAAAAAAACCAGTATACAACAGAAATTCAAGTGATGATAACCCGACCCCCCACCCACAATTTATTCAATTCTAAATTTAGTTTAATGCCTCTAAGGAACGTTCACAGAACATGTTGAGACCAGTTCATCTTTGCGTGCTCATTCCACGTCCTTACTAACCTAACATCCACCGTGTTGTCCTCACACAGACTGATTGTCAGATCCCATTGCGAGAGGACACCCACAGTAGAAGTCAGATCACCTGTATAACTTTGGGACACTCAGACTTGCTGAGAGGTGCAGCTAATTCAGCATCTGTACATCAAATCTATGCGAGTCACGAATAAATTTTTGAACAGATAAGACAACTAATACATTGCTGCTTTCGGGTAATGACGGGCTTCCATATAAAATTAAATCCAATGAATTCCAGTTGGGCGTAAGTTTCGACAAATCATCTATGAGGATACAGCGAATATCAGAATTTAAAGAACACAGGAAGAAATAATGTTCTGCATTCTCAACGCCATCGTTACATAAGCAAAATGGAGAATCTGAGATGTAGTTGCGGAACTTGTCATCATTAAGTTCACTACATCCAGTTCGTAATTTTGAGTGAATAATATTGTATCTCCTTATACCGGTTGAAAAATATGTTGGAGACTAACACAAGGGTGGTGAGATGGACTTTTTGAATTCCCCGAGCGACCGACTGTTTCGAACAACCTCCGGAAGGGTGTTCCATACTTCAATACACGAAGGGAAAAATGATCGTTTGAAGAGTTCCGTTCGACAGAAATAAGGGACAAAATTAGATGTGTTTCGTAAATTGTATTGGGATATGTCAGCGACACGAGATGGTAAAAGTTTGTGGAGGAAGTTCGGAGCATTCCCAGTGAGAATTTTGTAAGTAAAAGTTACACATTTAGTGAAAATAGCGCCTGTTTTGCAGACTACTCTAACCAACTTCCAACAACAGTCGATCTCGTGGCACAGATCTCGTCAACCCGCTCACTATTCGGGCTGCCTCGTAGTGAATATCTTCAATACGATTTAACTGATACCGAGGAGCACTGCTCCACACAGAACTACCATATTCCAAAATCGGTAATATGAATGCATGAAATATTTTTTTAAGAATTTTTCTGTTAAAAGTATACTTCAATTTTCTTAGTTGGGACAATCTCGAGCAAGCCTTTTTACAAATATTATCAATGTGATCTGACCAAGACAGGTTTGATTCCAAGGTTAAACCCAAATGTTTGTGAGAATTACAAAAAGCAATTGTTTCGCCATTAAAAAAAATATTTAATGACGAGATATTTTTCTTAAGTGTGAATAGAATTGCTTTCATCTTTTTTGCATTAAACGAAACAAGCCATGTGTTAGCCCATTCGTTTACTTTTTTGAGTTCCTCGTTCATTTTTGCTTCGACGTTACATGGGTCATTCACGATTCTGTCAGACACGTGTCATCGGCAAACATGCGAGTAACTGAGTCAATTTTGTCGACGATGTCATTGATATATATAAGAAACAGGAACGGGCCTAGGACTGACCCCTGTGGAACTCCAGCCTTGACTTTCGTATAGTTGGAATTGTAACCATTTATTTTTACCCTCTGTTTCTGTCTTTTAGATAGCTGTGAAACCAGCGGAACAAAGGACCCGAAATACCGTACTGTTTTAATTTATATATGATTCTTGCGTGCCATACTCTATCAAATGCCTTTGAAATATCACAAAAGACACCACTTATATATAAGTTTTTATCCAATGCGCCACAAAGGTTATGATAGATCTCTAATAATTGGTAAACGGTGCTGTTGTTTGGAAGGAAGCCTGACTGTAATACATAAAATAGATTGTTGTCTTTAAAATATTTGTAGACTTCCTTAAAAACAACCTGCTCCATTATTTTACCAACACAACACAATAAAGAGATAGGTCGATAATTTTTGGGTCTTCACGATCACCTTTTTTATAAAGAGAGATCACATCAGCACATTTCACTCCAAAGGAAATTCCGACAACTCCAGTGATTTAGAATAAATCAGAAATAAAGGTCTGCTTACACTAAATTTAGTTTCCTTTAACATTCTATGTCCAATACCATCGTGGCCGCTGCTTTTGTTAGTTTTAAGAGAATTGATAATCTGAATAATGTCTTCCTGAGTAAAAGAAATTTTGCTAAATTATTGCGAACATTTGTGTTTGAAGGGGGTAGTTGGTTGCTATTTGAGTTCAACATACTATTTTGAATAAATGCCTCGTTTAAAATATTAGCTTTTTCATAGTCGGTTTCAAAAAGTGTGTTACCTGAATCAGTTTTCAGCGTCAGTATTCCTGGATCGGAAGCAAAGTTGTTTTGAAACATCTTAACAATATGCCAAAATTGCCGTTGGTCGTTGTTTTCTGATATTGAGGTATCTATTTTTTCTAAGTATTGTTCCTTGGCAATTTTTTTCATATTGTTAACTTTGTTTCGGGTAGTTTTATATTTCGCCCATGTGTTTGGGTTATTGTCTTTCAGAGGTAATTTACGCAGTCGATCACGAAGACGAATAGTACATCTAATAGCGCTATCAAACCATGGCTTATCAGACTTCCTAATTATAACTTTTGTATGTGGAATACATTTTTCTGCAAGTTCCAAAAAAGTAGAAACAAAGTTTGACAGAGCATCATTAATGTTCTCCTCACTGCAAATTTGTTTCTCCCATTCTGTCTCGTTTATAAGGTTATTCAATTTTATACAATCACCTTTTTTGTAATTCCAGACCTTCCGGGTGACAGTTGATTGAATAGGGTGTGCACAGACTACATGAGTGTATACTGCGAGATGGTCGGATAAACCTAATTCAAGCGTGTCCGAGTGAGCTATCGTAACTGTGTCACTAACAATTATAGGGTCAAGTAGGGTTCGAGATGTCTTTCCTATTCGAGTGGGCTCAGATATAACATTCTTCAAATTGAATAGTGTTATAAGAGACTGTAGCGTACTCCGTTCCACGAGTAGGTCAGAGTTTATATCACCAGTTAAAACAACTGATGGATTTATTTTCAAGGCTAATTCTATTTTTTTCTGCAAGTTAGGCCAGTAATTTTCACTTGATTCCCTCTCCGATCTGAATGTGACACAAAGGATGAATTGCTGTTTGTTGCCTACTTCAAACCAGAGAATATCATCATCAAACGATAGGTCTTCAATTTGTTTGAATGTGATGTGATCCGCAAAATACACTGCATACCCCCGCCGTACTGGTTTCTGTTATGCATAATGGGGACCGAATAGTTTGGGATCAATATATTACCAATATTGAAGTCATTATCCAAGTGAGTTTCTGTAAAGAAAATAATGTCAAAGTCATCGATCTCATCTACTGGCTTATGCAGTTTATGACGGATGCTACGGATATTATAGTTTAGAATTGAAATTGTATTTTGATCGGTACTGACAGAACCTGTATGAGCTGGACCGGGGTTTGGATGGACATCACCACAGAGAATAACAATCAACATCATAATAACAATTATAGATGATGAGAGATGGAATGTAAGTGGACGGATCTTAAGATGGAGTGTTGCATAAGTTTGATGAATGTGGCCTTGGTTCATTGAATTAAGAACATTGAAGAAAATACCCACTGACTGTCGGTACTGGGTTATGTCAATCTCCATATTTAATACTATGCGAATGTTAAAACCTAAATTCATCAGTCAGCGGGTATTCCGGAGATAGAAATTGGCGGTTTGGGTTTTTAAGCAGCCTTTTCCTTAGAGTGCACTGATGGTCATCACCACTGGAACATAAATTAAAGAAAAAGTAAACATAGGAGTAAACAAAGAAACAAAACTGAAATTTATACATGTACATTTGTGGGATAACTATTTGAAGCTTGGGGTTTAGGTCAAGATGTAGACTAACTCTGTGCAAACTAAACTCATTCCTCAATTAATCACTACCAAAATCGCGAATGTTGATCGGGCTGTTTTTCCAATTGCATTGACAGGGTATACTGTCCATGACTCGAAACTAACTAGAACGAATCCGACGGGTCCTTCTCAGCTGCAACAATACAATAACATTACAATTCCTTGTAGTGTGAGGTGATGTCACTTCGACTAGTTTTGATACACAGCATTGTATGCTAATCAAAGCTAGAGAAAACAAGCTAACATTCATCAAACGCCACTGATAGAGATCTGATATAAAATTTAATACAAGGGCAGAAATCCCGTTACCTTCCCAGTTGTAATGACATTCAACCAGAAATCCTGTTATCTTCCCAGTTGTAATGACATTCAACCTTGAAGTGTGCCGTAATTGCGGGTCAGTAGTGCTGACCTAAAATAGACTATGTAACGGGTACCGATTAAACTAATGCCGTGAAACTTTTGATTTTCTGATGGTCATTCCCCCACCCCAAGTAAAATGGAAAAAATATAATTTTCGGAATCTCCTCGACGAGTCCTTCAAAATGATACATCACATGCCTGGCTTTATAAAAAAGGGAAGATTTTCTCGGCTCTGGTCGTGACCCCACCCCCAGAGTTAGGGTTGAAAATATGATTTTCGTAATCAACTCACCGATACATTTAATTTGATAGGTCACATGACTACCTTCTTGAAACTTTTGATCTTTTGATGGTCATTCTACCACCCCCAAGTAAAATTGAAAAAATATAATTTTCGTAATCTCCTCGACGAGTCCTGCAAAATGATACATCACATGCCTGGTTTTATAAAAATGAAGACGTTTTTTCGGCTCTGATCGTGACCCCACCCTCACAGTTAGGGTTGAAAATATAATTTTCGTAATCTACTAGTCGATACCTTTAATTTGATAGGTCACATGACTACCTTCTTGAAACTTTTGATGTTTTTTCGGTTCTAGTCGTGACCCCACCCCCACGGCGAGGATTGAAAATATAATTTTCGTAATCTACTCGTCGATACCTTTAATTTGATAGGTCACATGACTACCGTCTTCAAACTTTTGATGTTTTTCGGTTCTAGTCGTGAACCTACCCCCAAAGAAAATTGACATGTTGCATTCAATTTTTCTGATTCACCCCAGAGTGTCTTTCTGAACAACTTAACAAATCTTTTAATTGTTTTGCGATCCCTCCCATCGATTCTCTAACCTTTTTCCCCACTACATTTCCAGGACGTGTAAATTCACAAAAACCAAAAAATAATTTCTTGTTTTTACAAAAAGCATGTAAACTTTTTACAAAATGAAATTTTCTCGATACGTATCAGATTTGCATACCTTCTGCCAAAGAACATGTAAAAACCTGTAAATGCTAAGTCGATTTTGATTTTTAACACTTTACAAAAAAAAAATCCAGAAATAATTTTACCTCCAATCGATCATTATTCATCTTTTAACACATAATAATAATAATATATTACATACATTGTGTTTTTTTCAATCACGATCGTCCTCCCCCAATTCCCACAGATCGTCGTCCAGCTAACCTAACGATTCTCATACTCGCATGCTCGATCTCAAATGGTCGAGTTTACTGGACCAATCTACGAATTCACCTCATTCGAACCGTTGTCTTTTACCGTGGGAAATCCGCGTCCTGGATCGAATTTTACTGGACCAATTTTTGAATTCAGCACGATCGAACCGTTGTCTTTACTGTGGGAATCGACGTTCGATCGCTATTTTTCCAGCTCAATTTTTTAAAAAAACAGTTTTTTCGGAATTTTTCCCAATGGAAATCTCAGTGCAAATCTGTTGTCAGTCACAAATCGTGCAATTCTATTCATAAGAAAATTTGAAAAAATTCACCCAATGGGAAAATCAGTGTCAAATTTACCAAAAAAGCGGGTTTCTAAAACTCGGAATTTTTTAGACATTTTTTCAAATTCCCTTGAAAATGGTTCAGAAATGTTCAAATTTTAAACATTTTCCGGGAAAAACATAGGGCGTTCGGGGAAAAATTGAATTATTTTTGGAAAAACCCAACATTTTCCAAGAAAATCAATTTTTTAACAGAAAAATTTAGGTTTTTCCACAAATAACTCAATTTTTCTGGACCACATGATTGGTCCCGGAACTCCCCATTTCCCCCTACTAAGATCAGAAAGTAATAACCCTAATAAATTATGTATCAATTTGTTTGAAATGAAACATAGATTTTGTGGAAACAAATATTTGCCATGGAACCGTTACTGAACATTCTACATTGTAGGTTAAGGAATGGTTGTAGCGAACTGAACGGTGATAAGTATGCAAATTATATATCTGATACTTCCAGGTGTAGTTGTGGACATGTACTTGAAAACAGTTTTCATTACTTCTTCGAATGTCCTCACTACGTAGTCCAGCGTGAAATCCTCTTTAGACGACTTTCTCATTTTAACATTACCTCCATGGACGATGTTCTTTTCGGAAACCCTAATTTATCACAAAATGAAAACAATCTGATGTTTATGTTAGTACAGTCCTTTATTTCAGGTAGCAATCGTTTTAGTTAACTCACCCCTCACCCTTTTTGTGTGCTTTCTCTCTAACATCAAGATAAGGCTTGGTGATGACTTGAGATGGCCACATCCGTACGATAAGGACACAACTCTCCTCTGTTTTCTTTTGCTTTATACCATCTTATCCTATACCTGCATGTCGTGTCTTTCACTTCTCTCCAGCTACTAGGAATTGGTTTCCTGTTACCTTATTTGAAGCATGTTTATTGTATTGTAGATATAAATTGTTTTGTTTTGGTTTTTTGGGGGGTTTGTTTTTGTTTGGTTTGTTCTTGTATATTTTTGTTAGTTGCCAATGAATGTTTTAGGAGAGGAACTTGTATAAGTTTAATAACTTGTTCCAATTCTTTTGTCAGTTTTCAGTCTAATGACAATAAAATATGTTTAAACTAACCGTTACCATGTTGCAGAAAGCACTGCCTGAAAGTCTACTATGACATAAGTAAGAGATCATTATACAATAATAGTTAAATTCTGCAATCCTTCTTATACAGACTCGGAGAAATCTTTCTCTCATTCTTGCAAGGAACGGTCTGCGAGACCAATTGTAATTTAGGATGCCTACATTTTAAAAGGTCTGCCAATTGTTATTGTGTTTGTTTACCCTTTATGAAGTTCACCAAGGGTCAAATCTACACCGTTCAGAAGAACAAGTATAGAGTCATGAGAGAGTGCATCAGTGAAACATGAAGAATGTCCAATGTGGCTTTTGTGAGTCTGCTGTGACCATACCCCCACACTCCTGTGCCATTTTGCACGAGATCTGTGTCAAATTGGTAAAAGGCGATGAGATTGATACACCAAAAAGTGAAACCCGCCAAACTTCCTCATTTGATATTATATGTGCCCATTTCTGGGTTTGCATGAGCGATGACAGCTGCCATGAGTGTCATGTGAATGCTCAAGTGTGGCCAAAAGAACAAAAAATGACCTGCTCTGCGTGCAGAATACTTTCATCAATCGGCTACACTAAATTAGAAATCTTGGCTTTTAATTAATTTATGTACATGATTTGGTATGCTTCATTTGTTTTGAAACTATCGGCCTTCTGTAGTTGCTGTTTGGGGAGGCTTGACTGTTGTTTTCTCGTGAGATTTAAGAGGATTAATAACTGATCTGCTTACCAATACTAATTCTATAGACGGAGGGTTACCGGTCTGAACAATATCGGAATTATGTTGGTTATTAAATTCTCTTATCTAATCACTTATGACACGTTGTGGTCTCATTTCGGTAATTCATGTGATTTTTGTCCGCCTGGCGGCTTTTATCTGTTTCTGTCCACGGAGTGTCAACACACATAGATTTTCGCAACCTTTTGGTGCTAACAGCGCTTAAAAACGACGTTGATCCATCTTACACACAATGCGGTTGTGCGAAGAAGGTATTTAAATTTACGATGGTACGACATTTTTGGTGAACAGGAAGAAACCTTTCTGATAATTCTCCGTGACATTGGTCTTTTTTTTTCGTAGAACCTCCAAGCCCTTTACGTCACTAATATAGTTCGTCGACAATAAAATTATTTTTTCGTAAATACACAATTGTGAGGACAGTAATGTACGTTGACGTGAATATATTTTGGTTTTCAAATATAATTTTCCACTTTAATGTTTTGATCATCGCCACCAACCAAATAATAGTAGTTCGAATGGGTGGCGTATTAATCCCTTCTGACACTTGCGTCACATTGTACAGTTTCTGAACTCAACAGCGCTCCTAAGGAATGTATCTCGCAATTATCAGATTGTCCGTTGAATATTTTCCTATGAATGTATCGTGAGTTGTACATTACATCGCCTCCCAGATTCAAGAACAGGTGGCTAGACTGTTGGACTTCTATGCTGGAGGTCCCGAGTTCGATCCCCGTCCGGTACGACCCGCGTTGTGTCCATGGGCAAAGCACTTTATCCCGGTTGCCTACAGGGAGCACGATGACGCCGTGTACTATGGCGTGCTGTACGCCGATGATACACATGTCTTCAACCGCTGTAATCTTGCTTAAGCAGAGCTTGAACAGAGTTAGAATGTTGAGGAGCTGACAGGAGAGACAACCCGGAGAGAACCATCGAGCATCAACTGTCAGCTCCTCAACATTCTAACTCTGTTCAAGCTCCGCTCAAGCAGGGTTACAGCGGTTGAAGAGATTGCACCATCGACGTGCAGTGCGCTTTAGTGCACGGCGTCATCGTATCCCTATGTAGGCGACCGGGATAAAGTGCCTTGCCCAAGGACACAACGCGGGTCGTCCCGGACGGGGATCGAACTCGAAACCTCTAGCATAGAAGTCCAACAGTCTACCACTGACTCACCGCGCTCCCAATACGAATACGGTAGCAGACTTCCAGGAATCGATGGTGTCTGCTGTCAACTCTAAGGGTTGATTACATACATGTTTCGTGTTCTATACATCTCAACCTTCATTTCAATGTATACTTTGTGTATATTTAAGTTGAATTTACGGAATATAAGAGGTGGGGATTTCAAAATAAACAAAATTATGCTACTTATATAGCAGCATCTCAAGTGTTAACGTTCATAACCACCCCTTTGTAAACAAACACACTTCTGTAGATTCGAGTTGCTTCATAAAATATTCTGACGCACTCAATTGCAGTGCATATTTTATAACTTGGCATTATAGTTCTCAGTAAATAATTAATATGCACTTATTTTGTATTTGTTTGGAATGATAAATGGATATTATCGCACGATCTACACGAGGTATTTTGGTATGCTGTCGTCCACTGACAACTTCCACAAAGCAGTTATCGTAGTAATGATTTAACGGAACACCCCTGAAGCCATTATAAAACAAAATTTACATCATTTTTTTTTTTTATTCATCAGTGCCTCAAAACCTGAACACAGAAAAAAACAAATAAATCTTATTCCACGATATTTGGAATGAAACACAGATCATATACATAATCCGAAGTTTGTCATTGAACTTCTGTGATGTGCAAGAGCCCCTTTCCTAAAAGTCTGCTGTGGTATTCGTAACAGCTCAAAGTGAACAGAAGAGCTGTATCCTGTAATCCTTTAAGTACATCCTCTTTGAGGACTTTAACCATTTATGAACGGAAAGGACATCGAGACTAAATCCCATCTATGGTGCCTTCCCATTTTCCTTTTTAATATTTTGATTTAAGAACGTTGATCCAGGGTCACATCCATATATACTACTCAAAGATTGCTAAGCACCAAGTATATCCAACTACCTGTTTTACGTTTTAGTTGAAATACATTGTAATGAAAAGTGTATATTTTTTTTATTTAATTATATCTTTAATGATTTAAGTACAGAAATTAAGATTTTATTTGTGTTTGACACTATTTTTTATCTTTTGAATACGATAACCATGGAAAATGGATATTATTGGTAAAAGAGGAAATTTTTAAATTTGTCAAAACGTTGACGTAGCGAACTGGTATGGGTTCGAGTACGAGACCCATTTCTGTTAATTACAGCTTGACAACGCCTTCTAATGCCTCCAGTCAGGTTCCTGGTGATCCTTTGTGATGTGGGATATTGTTCCATTCTTGGACCAGCATGGCACCAAGCTCCTGGACACTTCTTGGCTGGACTGGACGTGCTGAAATTGCAAGCTGCAACTCATTCCAGACATCTTCGATTGGATTGAGGTTAGGGGATCTTGCTGGCCAGTCCATACGCTCAATCCCCTTCCTCTGTCGGTACTCCCAGACAGCATGGGCAACATGAGGACGGGCATTATCGTCCATCAGAATGAATCTATCATCCACTGCACCTGCATACAATCTGGCGTGGACATCCATGATCTCATCAATATACCGTTGTGCAGTCAATGTACCACGTTCATGGACACAGAGCTCTGTACGTCTATCCCTGCTGATGCCGCCCAGGCCATGATTGACCCTCCACCATAGCGGTCGTGCTCAGCAATGTTGGCTGCATGGAATCACCCTCCTGGCCTTCCCCATATCCTAGCCCGCCTATCTGTGTGGTCTAGGCAGTATCATCTGTAAAAAGGATAGGTCGCCAATCTTCTCTGGTCCATCCAACGTGGTCCATGGCCCATTCATATCGTGCCTGGTGGTGGTTCTGGGACAGCAGAATGCGAATACATGGTATTCTCGATCGGAGACCACCTTCGTGTAACCTTGCCTTTGCTAGTCTGCGTCAAAACATTTATCCCGGGTGCATTCTGAAGATCACTGCGAAGCTGGGTTGCTGTGGTAAAGCGGTTCCTACGGGCCTGAATGACCAACAGCCTGCCTTCAGCTGCAGATGTTGCCCTGTTTCTGCCACCACCATGCCGTCTCACTGGTGTGTCATACTGCTTAAATCTTGCCCAGGCTCTGGTGATCACCGTATGGCGCACACTAAGGGCTTCACCAACCTGACGATGGGTAGCCCCTTGCTCCACCATCCATACAGGCCGCCACATTTCTGCTCCAGACAAATGTCTTCTTATATTTCCATTTGCCATATTTAATCATTAAATCACACATAAATGTATACATGTTTTCAGCATACGAAAACATCAGGAATATCAAGGGGTACATGATTTCCATGACTGTCCCGAAAAGTCTGCCTGCCAAGAGAGCTAATGTAAACACTGGGACCATCTCCATACATTCCTCAATCATATCCACCAAAAATATCGCAAGTATGTCACAAGTAAATTTCACAATGATGTATCAAATATTTGGTGCTTAGCAAACTTTGAGTTGTACAGTTCAGAATATCAAATACAGAGTATATTTATCACTGTAAAGTAAAGAATGTCCACTCTAAAATATGCCTACTGTCGTGATTAAACTCCCAACTTTCTGTGAGAGTTTAAAATACTAGCGGAAAAAGAAAGTTTGTTTTTGTGGTAAATATTTCAAATGTGTTATGGATGCTTATTTCATTGTTTGGATTTTGATGTTATTTCTTCATAACTGATTAAATTGTGACGAGTTTTGTTGTCTTAAGGGGTCGTCCAACCTTACTTTGGACAATTTGTTGACATTTTTCCCAATGCCTCAGAAACAGATAAGAGAAGTAAGGAAAGGCAAATTATATATCAAAATAATGAATAAAGTGCATAGAAAAGGTACATATAATTTTTTTCAGGAAAAAAAGTGAATTTTATGATTTTGAAGAAGATTAATTTGCAAATGGCATAAGTAACGAACCGGTAAAACCACAAAATAATCGGTAATTCGAAAGCCTTGTCCTCAATATAATGATAACATACTACAGACTCGGAGAAAGCATTTTTTTGACACACACTCTGGTGGGTTTTGACGTTTGAATGTAATAACACCAACACAAATTTTGGATGTTCCGGATGTGGCCATGTTTCAATGATGTTTTTCCGGTCATGTGATTACGATGTGGTTCTTGCAGAAATACTCAATTTGGGCAATCGTAAGAATGCAAGGACGTGATCACGCCCCTTATTTGTTCGAGACAATGTATGAGCGGATTTGCAAACAGGTGACGGCAAATACTTGAGCTGTTAATGTCATAACTGCAAAATATGGTTCGAAATTCCCTCTCGTGTTTACAGGCCGTCTGAACGTTTTTGTTGACAAAAAATCTGAATTATTGCGCACTAGAAAGACAACATGAACCACTTGTAAAAAAAAAACCAGTGTATAAAATCGGGACGATACACATAAAATAAGGCAATATTCATAACAAAGTAAGCAGAATGCTTCAGAAATCACTTTTTCACAAAGTATATTCCAAGTGACCTGGAACTATATTGAGCGTGTTAATTTCCCCCTGTCGCTGCGAAGTTATTTACTTCCTAGTAACCATGGAATTTGAAGGCGGGTATGTTTGATGTCTGCAAAGGACCGATTGAAGATGGGTTGAAAATGATGCATTCGTGCTTTTAAATAAGGTGCGCTTGGACGATGCTGAGAATTTAGTTTTTTCTTGCAACCAACCATAGTAATACAAGCGTCGATCAGTGTCTTTTATGATCGCTTTACACTGACAAATGTGACAAATCTCCTTCACCGGAAACCATCCCCCAATTTGCATATCACAATAAACATAACCGCTGTCACGGAGTGTCAGCGTGGCCGTGTGGTCGAAACCGAAACGAATTGTCGAATGCACGGTCAATATTAGCTGCAATTGGCTTTTAAACAAACGAAATATTCGCAATTTCTTCATTATTCATGCCGAGTTACTTTTTAACCAAACCACATGCCTTCAGTTTCGTTTGTCGGCATCAAACTGATATTGTTTGTGGTAATTAAATAGTACGAGAAGGCGAAGGAAGCCAAATATTTTCCATCATCTATTAATTAATTCAAATTGATAATTTTTTATTTTACTGAAATTATGAACTGATAAGGTGGGTGTGTTGCGATTATTATGCCCCAGACCTAGAAGTTGGAGAATCAAAAGTGCATCTAGGGCCGTGCAGTGCCAGTGGTGACCTCTGTCCTCTTACCCATTCATCATTACATGTACCAACATTCTCCCTTGTATCTCAACCATTGCTACTCCAATGTGAAGGATATTTGGTGTTGTGATCGAGCATCATGGGGAAACTGTAGCATGTGTTTCTTCCCACATTTTTTCAGAGTTGTGGTACTTTTTCACTCTTTTGAGTTAGAAAATTGTGTTTATAACTAGTTGGTTTGTTACAATTTGTTGCAAAGTGCCTGCTAATACCTTCAATTGTATTGCTACAGAATTTTCTTATGAAGATTTTGTTCCCATTACTTATCAAGCAACAACCTAATGAATATTCTGTATAAAGCCACCAATCTGATGTTTGACACTTTTATCAGAGCTGTTTTGAAGGCTTATGGAACTCAAAATGTTGATTATGGCAGGACTTTTCTATTCACCCATTAATCGATAAATTAAGTGTTATAGTTGGAAGTAAGAAGCATGAAAGGTCCAGAACTAAAACTCTAAAAAGAATGTTTTGCAATGTAACATGATTTTTGCAGATACACTTATTTGGAGGGTTACCTGTCTGATAGTGTTTGGAACAGTGTGGCCAGGATCTTCAAAAAGAAAAAAGAGTTAAATTTTGAGAAAAAAGGCATATGCCTTGAGTGCCGGAGGTAGAGTCATACAAGGAAGAGAGCCCCCGCCCCCCCACCCCCCCCCCCCCCCAGGAAATTTTTTGTGTCAAATGGAGCTCACTTGTCATCTATTGGGGACTGCTTTGTGTACTGCGTTCTTGAAAAAAATATGTGAGACCCTCTGGATGTGCCCTTCTGATCTCAGTATGTCAATAAGCCTCCTTGGGGAAAGTACATGCAATAATGGTTATGTGAGGTTGATTTGATGTGTTTTGAATAACAATGTACTTTTTAGTACATTAGATGGTTTATTGCAGTGACAGGTTACAGTTACCCTTATTTCTTCTCCAACAGATATCATGAGTGTATTGGTGTCCAAGAGTTAAACAAAGCTAATATACTTATTGATAAACCAGCCAAATTTAACAATTTAATCACTATCAAATCGATGCATGGGATAAAAGGGGTTACAGTGCAAGGGGTTTGTAAATATATTTATTCAACTACAATGTATGACTTTGCAGTGCATTCTACATAGGAGAATATCATATTTTCTTTTCAAACCATTACAGTAACACATACATCTTGATATTGGGAGACACTCTTTTGCCCTTCCATACTTCTTCTGCTGGACTCCTTCGAGTTGACCTTTGTTGAACTCCCTAAATCAAAACATAAACAAAAGAAAATGTCTGCCTTCAATCAGTGAGCACTCCACTTATAACATTTGGTCTCAATCTTTATTACTTTCATGAATTAGGAAAAGATTTCTTCGAGTATGTACTTAAATGTTTATAGAATACAGCTGTTATTTTATTTTGAGGTATTTTATTGTAAAAATTTTGTTCTCTTACTTATGCCACAGCAGACTTTCAGGTGGTGCTATTTACACATGGCAGCAGTTCCACGGCAAATTTCAGTTTCCACATGTTCTATGTTTCATTCCAAGCATTTTGGTATATAATTTATTGGGGTTATTCATTTTGGGCCTTTTTTAGACTTGAAAGAAAATTACATGAAATTTGACCAAAGTTAGGTTGGACGTCCCCTTAACGCAGACGGCGTTCAGTGGCGTCATTCCAACGGTGCACGGAGAGGGCGGGGGGGGGACGGCCTCCCCCAAATATTTTCGGTGAAGGCCTGGGAAGTGCCATTTCCGGCAATCTGGGAGGCATTTTTTGCCAAAATTTTGGGGCACGCTACGCGCCAACCGATGGTGGCGCTCCGTTTAGATGGTGTTACCGGTCCGCCCCCCCCCCCCCCGATTTTCCCTAGCATCACGCCCCTGACGGCGTTTGCATGGATAACGTCCAAACATGGGTATCCTAAGTCATTTCCTGATCAAAATCAATAGCGGGTGTGTCCACCTTGGGCTTTAGTCGCTACTCTAACTCTCCTTACCATTGACTCCATCAAGTTGTTTACGGTTTTTGTGGGGTGTTATTCCACTCCTGAAGAAGGGCCTGTGCGAGATGAGCGACGTTGTTTGGGACTATGACGCGCTTCTGACCCTCCTGTCCAGTCGTCCCACAAATGTTCGATTGGGGACAAATCTGAACTGCAGGGTGGTCAATCGAGAACTTGGACATTATTTTGGTTGAGGAAGTCACGACAAACCCTTGCAACGTGGGCCTCGCATTATCTTTCTGCAACGTAAGGTTACGCACATTGATAAGTGGAAGGACATGAGGCATGAGGACCTGACCCCGATATCTTACGACTAGATTACCACGAGAGGTGTTTTCACGCCATGAGACCCCCCCCCCCCCCCCCCAAAAAAGCCCACAACACACCCTCCCCCCAAATCTGCCGGTTTTTTAACGCACGTGTCGGAACATCGCTCACATCTACGTCGATAACAACTTGTCGTCCTTCTGACCTGTAAAGCGTGAACCGAGACTCGTCAGTGTATAACACTCGTCTACAGTGGGCCAAGTGAAACCGATTTGGTGCATGTGCCTGCAGCCATTGCAATCGACATTGAGGTCGCCTGGGAGTAAGATGCGGACCAGAATAGGAACGTCGTGGCCTTAAATTGAACTCCCGCAACCGATTCCTAACTGTTCTTGGACACACCCGGCAACCATGAGTGCTAGAACCTGATTCGCCGTCTCCGTCGTCGGATGAAATCGGTAACGTGTGTGTGAGAGAAGTATGCTTCTATCTTGACGTGGCGACGTAATGCGCGGACGTCCGCTCCTGGGCCGGGCAGCTAATCTTACTGTGGCTCTGAGATTCCTGAATAAACGAGCTATCGTTGAATCAAGGACCCCAAATTGCTGGGTGACGAAACGTTCCGATTAGCCCTGCATAATTTGAGCAAAGAGCAACAGCCCTATCCCTATCAACTTCGGACATTCGCGGCATTTTGCTTTTCAATCGAGTTGAAAAAAAATGTTGTGCAATCGATGAGTACTGTTTAAAACTTCGATTTGGTATGGTTTTCAAGCCCATATCACGTGAGAGTGTCCCGGATGCACGCTTTGTCAAAAAATCGGTGAAAGCATGCAGCTTCGCACGTAGTCATGGTCGACTGAATTTTAACCAAAGACTCTTAGACAGTATATTGAGGTAGCTGTATGTCAAATTTTACAACATATGGTCTAAAGGATAAAAAAAAAGTTCTGTACACCTGGAACTTAATTAAGCACCCCCTGAAATGTTTCATGACAGTGAAGTGGCTGTTACTGATTATTATGTTTTAATGAATGTCTTGCATTACATTTCATCTAGTGAAACATGAGGTTTCTGGTTCATAGCGTACACCAAACACACCCCTCGTCCATGTGAAGTATGCTTTTGCCGAATGTCACAAAAAACACTATCATCCACATGCAATATCTGGGTATACAACAAGAAAATTTGTCACTTCTTTTATCAGTAAATGTTGATATGGCAAGGAAGAGACTGTCAGAGGCACTAAGATGGCAAATCGTTAGCATGCATGCAACGGGCATGTCATTCAAAGCTATAGAAAGGCAACTTGCTATAGTCATTCTGTCATCAGCAGATTTGTCCGAAAACATCAACAAACCAACGATGTTAAGGATCGACCAAGGCCTTGACAACCCCAAAAGGTCTCTCCTTGGGAAGAGTAGAGTCTGGCACGTCTCGTTAGGCGTGAACCCTTTGCTTCGAGTGGGGTTTTGAAACGCCAACAGGCGTTTGTGCAACAGAACTGACGGAAGCACTGGGTATGAGGTCCGGAAAATTCATCAAGCGTCCAGCTCTGTCCAATCAGCATCAAAGACGACATTTCGAGTGATGTATGGCACAGTAACATTGGAATCTTAGGATATGGAGGAGAGTCCATTGGCCACACGAGAGTACGTTCCTGCTTCACGTCACAGATAGCCACACGAGAGTGTGGAGGCACAGAAATACTGCTTACGTGCACAGGAACATCAGACCTACTGTTGCTTATGGTAGAGGATCAGTAATGATCTGTGAATGCCTCTCTCATGATTGTAAGCTTGATATGGTGACTGCACGTGGGAATCTCAATGGTCATCAGTACATCCGGGACATTCTCAATGCCTCATTTTGACAACCATCCGTTGGCTACTCGTCCTGTATTCATGGACGACAATGCAAGGCCACATCGTTCCCATGCTGTGAGAGCATTCCCTCACAACAACGCTATTACAGCACTACCTTGGCCTGCAATCAACCCCGATTTGAATCCCTTGGAATACATCTGGGACTTTATTGGACGTCATGTGGAAGCAAGAGATCCGCCTGTACGGAATTTGGCCGATTTGGAAACAGCATTGTACGGCGAGTGGCTGCAAATGCCTCTGGACAGAATCTGAAGGGTCACTGGTAGTATTAGGCGGAGGGCTCAGGCTGTCACCCGGGCACGTGGTGGATACACTCGCTACTGCCGTCAGACACTGCTATTGTGTTCAGGAGATCACATGTTACATTTTCCCCCAGTAATTACCGACATTTGTTTCATCATGGACCATTCCATCACCATACTTGTCGAGATAACATTTTTCCATCAAAAACATTTGTGACAGATATGTGTAATTAGCGCCATTAAAATACTGCATGGTTTCATCATTGTGTTGTCTTTCATTTGTCAATAGACTATTCTTTCTGTAAACAATCACTTTTGGCCATCTGAAAGATAGCATGAAAGTAATGACAGTTTCTATTAACACCACTGCGAAATAAACGGGGTGCTTAATTAAATTCCAGGTGTATATTTCCCAAACTGAACTTGCGTTTCTTTTGTCCGTCAGTATATTTGGACACAGCCGCAACAGCTCTTCGAAACAGTAGCGTGGTTACGGAGTCCGGACTGGGGAGAGGGTTGGCAAATTTTTATTTGGAAGGTGGGGGCGTAGTCTTAACTAGGCCCCTCTGGTCGTTGCCTCTCCCCCATTCCCCTTAGGGAAGTGGGAGAAGGAGTGTCGACTGGAGAGTCCTAGTTAGGACTAGGTAAAGCTCCCAAAAGCCCACATAACAGCCTTTCAAATATCAGCTTTGCCCCCACCCCTTCTCCAAACTGGCTTGGACACTTCGTTATATATGTATCTTGGCGATGCGCCTGCTCTGAAATGATGATATAATGCTGTATACAGAGGACGATATTGAGAAAGTGAATCAACTTGCCTTATTGGTTACCATGTTTAAGATTTCCGGCTTTAATTTTCATTAATTTTATTTTATTTTTTATTTTTTATTTTTTTTTTTTGGGGGGGGGGGGGGTATGCAAGGGTTATTCGAATGGTCAAATCAGGAAACAAAACCTAAACAAAAGTCCTAGACACAACATGCAGAATATTTGCATCGATTGTCATATTCAATTGAGAAAGCCTCCCCCCCCCCCTCTCCCGCCCCCGTGGGAACCCCAGGAAATGCAGCATAAACAAGTTCTGCTGAACTGGTAAAATGGGTCCCACAATCAATGCCTGGGGAATCCTTTAACCCTTTACCTAACGAATCGCGCGCATCCGCATGCGTAATTGAGCTTGTTCCAATGAGGGGAGACATGATATGGTTTTGTTGAAATTTTTCGAAAAATTTTAAAAAAGGATATTTAAAATAATAAATTTTGATATTGTCTGCGTTGGGTAAAGGGTTAAAGTGGACAGCATAAGTTTTAATGATTTGTTAAACTTGACTTCATTTCTATATTGTAGTCATGATATAGCCAAAGATGCTGAAAGTGACCTTAAATACCAATAAATAAGTAAATTTTAAAAGCGTGAATTTTAATTCATTGTATTTCTTATTGTACTATACGAGATTGTTTTGATACCCTCATCCTCTTGTAGTAGATATATAACCGTGGAAGTTTGAATCTGTCAGCACCAGCAAATTTCACAACAGTAAAACGGTATCTGTTCACTTGTTCCAGATTTATAGGTAACCAATTACGGACACTGACAAAAGTACGGCTACTTTCAGATAATGAATTCAAGTGGTAGGTACAAGTACGGGATGTGGAGATCGGCTCCCATCAGCCGGAGGGAGAGCGGAGAGGGGAAGCGACGTCATAGTCACGTGTCCTAGTTACGTCATGTTTGGCTGTCATGGTAGCCTGCGTGAGCGGCCACCTTTTGACGCCATCCCCATAGTGATACGTGGTTTAAGTTCGCATGCACAGCGCGTGTTGTTAGGGTGACACGTGTTTCCGTCGTCCATTTTGTATACTAGAGGCCGCCATCTTGGTTTCTAAGGTGACGCATGGTTGATATGAGCTTAGAGGGCTTCTTAAAGAACGGAGATATGTTCGGAGGATACCTTCGACTGAATAAGAGTAAAGCTAATTACCCAGAAACCTCGGATACTTCGTAGAATTACCAAATAGACCTGACAGTAGAGGTGAATTAACAATTCAAGCTCAGCAAACCTGTTTTTGGACTTAAATGCTTTTTAGGTAATTTCTCGCGATTTTCGAGCTTCTTCTCTCGAGAAATCGGCAAGGTGCAATGCGAGCTCACTTCAGACTTCTCGCAAAGTGAGCTCCTATACCTGGAGACGATACGCGACTTTTTCGAGTCGGAAACCGGATGGTAAATCAAATCGCCGATAGAGATACTACAAGGATGTGTCCCGTCTTGTCGATCAAATCAAGGAAATCGAGCGGAAATAAAAATCTTAGAAAATTCCGAGATCGCCCAGTTCGAGCTCAGTCGGAGATTTCGCCGCATTTTTTCACCAGATGACAGTGGATATATGCGAACGCTTCCAAAGCCGAGATGAAATGACATATGTTTTTACACAAAATCAATTTGGGGTTGAAAAGTCGCGTGTTTTGGGTTGAAAAGTCGCTTGTTGCCTCGTGGCTATCAACCCCACTTTTGGCGAGAAATCTAAAGATCAAACGCGACACACTCTTCTACATGTGAAAATGTGTGAAAACGTGTAATTTTTTGTCTTTTTTTTAAGTGTCTCATCGACGAATTTCGTTGATTCGGTGATGATGTCTCGTGTGTGAAATACTAGTTATCATCACCAAAATGCAAAAAACGTGTATTTTTCCGTCTGAGTTTTGCAGTGTTTTTACGGCTCGTCAGCAAAGGTGCTACCTCTCCCCGAGGGCGCAGCGTTGATATTTTCAGGCAAGTATAGTCGGCCACTTTTGGGGTGGGCTATCACTGGCAAGTATAGTCCTCCTCAGACAACCATTGGTGGTTGAGTAGGCTTCTATGTTGGATTCTGTTTTCAGGGTTGGATCAGATCGAGAAGAAAAAAACAACAGCCCATTTCGGGGACCACCCAGAAAAAGACCCGAACTTCCCTGGTTCGGAGGAAGGTCTGCATGGTAACCTATTTGGCCGGAGCATGAATGCGCTCTATTGGCGTTTACATAAAAGGGCAACAAGTGGGACGCAGGACCAACGCTCGCCTCCCAGGAGGTGGATGACCACTTCTAGGGATGGAGTGAAGGATGTTCAGTCTTTTGACTAAGGTCCATGCCGGTTAGAGTTTTTCCATAGCGGTTATTGGGGAGCTGGAGATCAAAAAGAAAACATCTGTGGGTATCTGCTAAAATAAAAAAGCACAATTAGTGGGTTTTAAGCAGTACAATAAAATAAGTATGCTAATACATGGTTATGAGTAATCGATCCATGGAGGCAGCCCATAATATTCGTATAGCCTCGGCTCGTCTGAATTCGCTACCTGTTTTTTTCTCTTTATCTTGTTACCCGCTATTAGTTATTAAGTGATTATGATAGCTATATAGGTGAAGGTAACCTCTGTTAGGCAATGGCCTCAGCTAGTGTGAATTCACTGCCTGTTAATTCACCATTCCTTGTGCCTGGCGTGGGTAGCTCATTAACGCAAACTTTGACTGATTAGTGGGTGGAGGCAGCCCATAATGATCAATGGCCTCAGCTAGTCTGAATTCACTGCCTGGAAGTCCGCTCTGAGTATTATTCGTTCACGGTGATAAATTGCGATGATTAATTAGTGGCATTTTTTTTTTGTTTTGTTGCCGGCTGGAGCAGATGTTCTGAAGTTCAGATATTAGGTTATTGTCGGCGAGGTGTTCGCCATTTTTTTTTTTTTGCAGCTAGGCAGGCAAGGCGGTCTTCGATGGTTGGAATTCCGGCTCTGTTGTGGAGTTGTTTGATAGGGGTGTCCCATGGGGCACGAATGACGACCCTGAGCGCGTTGTTTTGGACCCTTTAGGGTTTGCTCATATTTGTTTATTTAAGTCGCAGAGGACGAGTGCTCCATACTCGAGTACTGGACGTACGAATGCTTTATATAGTTTGAGCAGGATTGTTTGGTTGGCTCCGAGGGACGTGCCTCGTAACATTTTAGCAGATTAATGCGCCTTGTGGCTTTCGTGGCGATATCGTTGGTGTGTTTATTGAAGGATAAGTTTTGGTCAATGGTTATGCCTAGGAATTTAGCTTCTGTGCATTCTGGGATGACTTAGTCCATGAATTTTAGGTCAAAGTCACGACTTTTTTTTCTTACGGATGAAGGTGATTCTTTGGGTTTTATTAGGGTTCAGCTTAATTTTCCATTTTGCATACAATTCCTCCAGGTCATCGAGAGCGCATTGAAGGGATTTTTTAACTAGATTGGCGGTATTATTAGAGTCCCATAATCCATTATCGTCCGCAAATTGTGAGATCTGAACGCGATTATCGGAGATTTTGAGGTCATTGACGTAGATTATATATAGAAGGGGGCTGAGAATGGATCCTTGGGACGCCTGCTTCGAGGGGAACACTCTCCGACATTTCGTTGTTGAATGATTTTTATTTTGCGGTCTTTAAAGAAGGGGGAGTAGTCTTAGCAACGTCATGGGGAGATTCTTTCTGGATAATTTTAGGCGCATTAGGATATCGGACAGAGAATACTTCACAATATTGGGCAAGAAAACGAAATACGAGGCCATGAAAGAAGCCGTGAGAATCAAGACTTGTCAGATCATCAAGGAAGAGATGAAGGATTCTCTCGTGGAAAGGGGGAGGAAAGAGGCCAAGGAGGAATTTGGTAAGTTAATAGAACTCAAGAGCAATGATTGAAATAATATATATATAATAAGAAATAGATTTTAAAAAAAAAAAAAAAAAAAAAATATTCAATTTATATATAAAAAAAAATAAATACGAAATTATTTAAATAACCCTAAAAAAAATGTATTGCATAAAGTGTAAGAGAGTTACTGAGACGGGTAATTCTTGAGTAGTACGAACTAAAAACGACAGACAGATGCTTCACGGAATTTGCAAAGTGTGTGATTCGATCAAGACTCAATTCGTCAAAAAAAAAACGACGAGAGGCGAAGGCGTCGCGAATAAAATGATCAATAATCTACCTTTCGAAATGCATCTGCCGGGTCATAGTTTCACGGGACCTGGAACGAAATTGAACAAGAGACTCAACGCCGAACTAACTCCTAAATCTTGGAGTAAACCAGGAAATGGGGTGGACATTGCCGCATACGATCATGATCTGTGCTGCGCCAGACATCTCGACACCAAGACTCGCAACGATGTCTGCGATAAAAACATGTTGACGAAATTGAGAGACATATCGAATCCAACCAGGAGAGAGAAGTTCGAACGTTCGCTTGTCGGCAAAGTGATCAGTATGAAACGTCAATTCGGATGGGGCGTTCAAAAAAAAAGCGTCTCGGAAAAGAAGATGAGGGGATTGGCCGAGGAGTTACACAAGCCCATCGTGTGTAAATTTTGGAAGAGAAGGGTGTTTATGAAGGTTATGGACAACATTTGGTCCGCCGACTTGGTCGACATGAGATCGTTTTCGAGGTGGAACGAGGGCATCAAATATCTATTGACAGTCATCGATGTGTTTTCCAAATATGGTTGGATCAGAGCCTTGAAGAATAAATCGGGACCTTGCATCGCTGAGGCTCTGAAGAGCATGTTTGACTCGTCTTCTCGAAAACCGAATAAATTGTGGGTGGACAAGGGGAAGGAATTCTACAAGGACGTTCGTCGGTTGGTTGACCTCTACTCGATCGAAAACAAAGAGAAAGCCAGCGTCATGGAACATTGGAATCGAACGATGAAGGAAAAGATGCACAGGTACTTCACGGCGAATTCGACCAAGAAATACATATACTCTCTGAACAGTCTGGTCGAAGATTTCAACAACAACACGTGACATAGATCAATCAAGATAACTCACGTGGAAGCTAGCGATCCTCGAAACGAAAAACGGGTCTACACGAATCTATATCCTGAGAGATCTAAGATCAGGAAGAAGTCTAGAACGCCGAAATTTGCTGTCAGCGATCAAGTGAGAATCTACGCTTATAAGAAGCACTTCGAAAAGGGTTATTTTCCTCGATGGACCTCGGAAATCTTCGTGATAAGCAAAATATTTCACACCGATCCGGTGATTTACGAAATCAAAGCTTTGGATGGGGAAGAGATCGACGATAGGATTTCAGATATGATTATGTCCGCGTGCCAAAGTGCTTATTTTATCGTCTAACATGAATCTCTTATTGTCGTCGGCCGTCAGCGAAATCTTGTTGACTATTTCGGTATACAAGTCGTGATTTTCGCTTCGAATCGATTTCATAGTCTTATACACCGGACCACTTCCTAACAGACAATCTTTATACTCTTGAAAAGAGATGTTTTTCTTCACCATGCACGCTTTAACTCCTTTGCACTTCTTGATCTCTTCATCTTCTAGATGATAAGCATACAGTTTGGGTCTCAAGCCCACGAATTCGAGGATTTGTTTACCACCACTCTCGTCCTTAAATTTACCTAACACCTTCTTGTTGTCGTTCGATTGAATGTTGGACGGGTGATCGACAGGATAATTGCTCGTGTCGAACCACGCGGCCACGTCCGGAGATATATCTTGGTAGACATCTTTTGTCTCTATCTCATAAACTAAACTGTCCATGTCGGTGAACAGTAGTTTGGCTTTATCACCAAATTTTCTTTTGACATAATCGTAGTGAAACTCGTACATCAATCGCTTGCTGATATCTAAGATGATCGGTCCGAGATAATATGGTTTGTCAAACTTCAGGTGCATCTTTTGCATGTGAACGGCCACTTGCGTCGAATATGGTTCGGTGTTTGTAATTGGGTTTTGCCACTAATTTTTTAGCTCTTTTCTCAGATGTGACGAGTCGAACGTCAGTTCTCTTCCTGATGTTTTCCATTGATTTACCGTACACACAGTTGTTCATGAGTTTGAAGAAATCTTTTTCGAAATCGTTCTCGGCTAAAATTCTGGGATTCATGTTGAGATCGATGTATTATTTCATCCAAGGCTCTTCATCAAATCGAATGATGCGATGTATGTTGACTAATTTAATCGACGTATTGTTTCAAATTCTCACTGTAGATGACGTAGTTATGTTTGTTAAATAAATTGGGAATGAGTTTTTCTTCGTCTCCTTCGTTCGGTTCCATTTGTTCGGGAGCTAGCGGATAATCGTTGTGTAGATCGTGTAATTCTTCCAGATAGTTCAAATCGACTTCTAAAATGCAAGGATAGTCTCTCCATTTTTGCATCTCTTCTGGTTCCGTTACCCATTTGAAATTTCCAATCGGTAAAGGATGACTCATAGCCCAACTGTACAGATTATTAGCATCCCAATACTGTATGTATTTATTCAACCATTTTGAATCGAAACCTTCTTTCATGTAGGGATTGTTAGCTTCAGAATAACTGTGGGAGATCATCGAGATGCCACCTCTCATAGCTCTTTCGAACATGAGCAACATGTCCACATCGGATAATAATTCCAATTGGACTTCGGTGGTCTTCAACAGAGCGTCCCACGCCAGACCTGGTGTGGTGAAATACCAAGCGGGATCCAGATCGTAATTTCGATGACAGACATCTCGAAAATTTTCGAACACGTCTGCCAAGAGCAGAACGTCAGTCTTCAGATAGAGATCGTGATAATCTCTCATGGTTTTCATATCGAATGATTTCCACATATTTTCAGCGTGTTCGTAATTCTCGTCAGGAATGTCGGATTCGTATAATTTTGAATAAAAAATCTTCTTTCGAAGGTAGTGCACTGTCGTCGAATCTCTTTAGATCGTTCATGTAATCGTAAGGATAGACTCCTTTCCTCAACATGACGTCTACTCGTTCTCCGAAATGTTCGCTCGTGATTTTAAATTTATCCTTGCTCATGTTATCGACTAATTTTTCCAGAGCGGTCAACATGAATTTAAAACTGTCGATGAAACATATGCTTCTACGAATGGATTTCATTTTTTCTTCCAACGTCTCTCTGTTGATTACTCTTTTCTTCTCCATGAGGTTCCATTTCGTGAAGGAAATGTATCTTTCTTCGCTGTTCGCGATGCAATTTAATTCTTCGTGAGAGGTGCCGAGATTTTTCACGAACAGATGACTGTCATAACCAGAGAGATTGTGAAATATCACTGGATAGAAAACAGTGTCTCGATATTTTAAATTACACTTGCTGTGAGCCGGACCGCGATACAGACCCGTGTAATGATCGTGGTCTCTGACCTTCTTATTTTCCTCCGAATTCTCGTCAAACGATTGTCTGCATATGTGACATTCGGTGGCTCTGTTATTTTCGTCCTGCTGCTCTCGCATGATGATCATTTTCGCAGGAGTTTTGAATTTGATGTATAACATTTGAATTTTCGATTCTAACTCTTCCACGAACCTTTGAGCCACGTCGTCGTCTTCACACTGTTTCGTGTAGGTGAAGGGACCCATGTCATGTTGCTAGTCGAAAGCACATTTCACATAAATGCAATAACCCGAAGGTGTGTGTTTTTGATATCTTTCGACGTAACTTTGAAGAGCGTTAGGTTGGCAGGAACTCATTTTCACGGTGAAACATTCGAAATCGGCGTACACAACGAATGGTACTTTTAACCTTCTATTGCGATTTTCAAACTTCACGATGGTG